>BLSH010443009.1:124106-170369 GCA_018402905.1 Glandirana rugosa | reverse complement strand
TTGCCCCCCCCCCCCCCCCCACCACTGTCACCAATTGTGTTGGGTGAACAGTTCAGCCCGAGCATGAGTTCGGACCTAACTTTGCCTGTTAGCCCCGTTTATGGAACACTAAACACCTGAATTTGCACAGTGTATTCTGTGCCCTGATTGGACAAAGCTTTGCCCAATCAGAAAGCAGTAAAAGCTGGTTGTTAATGAGCAGGGACGGGAAGCCGGCCTTAACAACCGATGAGTCATCAGCTGCCAATGGGCTTCCCTGCTGACAGCTGAATAAAAAAAAAAAGTGAAAATAGTAACCCCCCCATGTAAATGAGTATGCCTACCCATTCACCAAAAAAGTGTCAAGATAAATAAAAACAGGTTTTTGACAATTCCTTTATTGAAAATGAAACAACAATGTTCCCCCAATGTAGATCCATTGTCAATCTGTCTGCCGTGAAGGCAAACCACTGAATGGCTGGCTTGCTTTTTGACAGTTCTTATACAGGTAACGGCGGGGCCACCTGGTGAAGTCACCAACCAGTGCATGCTGGGCTGGTGATGTCACAAGGGGGCAGTGCCTAGGGTTGCCACATCATAACTTTAATTCAGGACACACATTAATTACACAGGTTCTGTGGCTTATTAAGGTGGTAATTAAACGCACTTGGTGCCTTATCTGCATTAAATTAGCCTCAGAACCTGTGTAATTCATATGTGTCCTAGATTAAAGGGATGATGTGGCAACCTTAGTGGTGCCACCAGGTGACGTCACCAGGTGGCCTCGTCCTTACCTATATAAGAACTGTCAAACGGCAAGCCAGCCTTTCAGCGGTAGGGTACTATGTACCCAATACTTATTCACATGGGGGCTGGGATCCCCTTCCCCCTTTCCTGACCTGCCAGGCTGCGTGCGATGTCAAGGCTCTGGTATGGATTTTGGGGGAACCCCACGCTGTTTTTTTTTAAAAAAAATTGGCGTGGGGTTCCCCTTAAAACCCATACCAGACCCAAAAGGTCTTTTTTTTTACTATTTTTACTGGCAAAAGTGGAGAAGCCAATTAACAGCTGATGACTCATCAGTTGTTGAGGACACTGCGGTCAGCTTCCCGACCCCTCTCCTTAAGGCTGCATTTACACCTGAGCATACACTCACTCAGAATTCACACCTGTGGGTTTTTTTTGGACAATTTTGGTACTTTTTTTTACAGTGTTTTTGAGCTTTGGCTTTATTTTTATTAGCCAATAGCGAAAACTATGATCTGTTGCATCATTTGTTGCTAGGTTTTTCATTTTTTTTTCCTTTTCCATAAACTTTTATTTCTTTTTTTATTATTATTATTATTATTATTTTTTTTCATTAGGGTAAGGGATTAGAGTTAAGGTTAGGTTAGGGTTAGGACTAGGAGTTGGGGTTAGGATTATGGGTTAGGGTTATTTTATTTATTTATTTTTGTTAGGGTTAGGGTGATTTTTAGTAATTTGTATATTTCTTTTATATTTATTTATTCATATATTATTACAATTACATTTTTGAATTTTTTCATTTGAGCAGAAAATTGCGTAAAAAAGCGCGACAAAATGTGCAAATGCGCATTAAAAAGCACAAATGTAGCAATTTCTATGGGAATAATAACGTGCCAAAACTGCCCCCATCTGCCCAATTCGAGCTACAAAAAAGGCTCCAGAACATTTTGGAGTTTCAGGTGTTTGGCTTCAGGCAACTTGGATTGGAGATGTGAACCATCTCCATAGAGAATAATTTATTTTTTTTCCTCCAGCATTTTGGAGCTTCGAGCTTCAAGCTACAAAATGCTAAGGTGTGAATGGGGCCTAACAACCATTTTTTTAATGCGCTCTGATCACTGTGCAGCACGCAGTGCATTGCAGGGCATTAGGCGGGGCAGAACCCACCGAACTCCCTGCAAATTCGGGTGTTCTTCGAACTGGGCGAAAAGCCAATGCTCGGGCCGAACCTTTCGCCCAACACTAGTCACCAACAATGGAGTCTATTTTATTCCATTGACACCAACATTGGAGCTTATTTTATTTAACTGATACCAAAAATGGGTCTTTTTTTCCACAAATACCAATAATGAGATTTAATTTATCTGACTAAAACCAACGTTGGGCTTATTTTATCTACACTGATATTAGTGATGTGACTTTTATAACATTGACACCAATGGTTAGAGTTTTTTAGTCACAACAATGGGCCTTATGTTACTTCAAAGGCACCAATAATTGAGGGTATTTTTCCTTTAAATAGTCATGAGATGCCTAACAATATGATCGGTGACAGAGACCATTACTGTTTAGCTTTAGCCAGTCAATAAGACAGATAAGGTAACAATCTCACATCTATGGTGGACCACTCTGAAGGATGGGACATCCTTAAGATATGGAACTTCACCAAGGTAGCATACCAGGGGCCAGTTAGATTGTGGCTGCATGACCAGCTTCCCTCTTATATCTACGGGTACCCTTTATCCAAAAACCCAGATACTTGCTTTAGGTTGAAAATAATGAGTAAAACTGTGAATACTGTCATGATATATCTCTTTAAATATATCCTGAGGCACTCACCTGTGACATTGAGAGTGAAAAGAAAGCTCTGACTTCCAACAATATTTTTGGCTCTGCACTCATATTTCCCGGCATCTTCCTCAGTAACAGCAGTGATCAGAAGACTGGACATAAGACTGTTGGAAATTACCGTGAAATTTCCTGTATTCTGGATAGGAGTGAGCTCTGGGTTGAAACGATACCAAGTGAACACACTGTGAAAACCAGGGACCAAGTCCAGTGTCATCACTGCAGCTTGCCCATCTGTTACTGAGAATATTTTACTATTATTGTGTCCTGGAGACTGTGGGAGAACTGGTATATAAAAAAAAGAAGAAATAAGCACATTCTATTACCTAAATTAACTTCAGCATCTGATAACAAACATAAAAAGGTTGATATAAAACCATTGTTATAATGACTTTAAACAGCTGGTGGACCCCAAATTGATGTTTAAATTGATCTTGGATGCTTGCTGAATTCTAGATGAGATCTTCTCACCAAACGTAATTGGTTTGCTATAATATCTCCATACAAAATATTTTGTTGTCGATTCTCGTGCCTTTGCTCTCATGTGGACTATTGAGGATTCATATCCAAGGATATATTCGAACAAAGAGAAGTTGCTTCTACCTGCATGTGCTGACATCTTAAAAACCTAATAACCTTGAGATCTGTAATAAGATCCTTCTCATGATACCTAGTTGTTACAGTAACTTAAATGAAATGAAGGACCTGTCAGTTGTAGAGGAAATTAAGAAGGGTAGCTGATCCTTAATACTGTCTTTGGTCTTGGTAGATTTATTAAATAGCCAAGTTATGGAATTAAAAGTAATGTTTTCACACATCCAAGAGCTGTTGGTATGTGCGGATGCTGAAGGTGAATGTTCCCCTCTGTAAAACATATCACCAAATCCAGCGAAAGCCAGTGTACATAGTTTTTAAATGTACTCATACATAAGAGCACCGCTTAATGTGACAGGATTAGATAATCTTAACACATAAAGTCCTACCAAAAGGTGAAAGATAGTTCACACTTCACAGTATATAATAAGCAATAATGTGAAAACTGCTTCCTCCGGAAGCCGTGACGTCATTTTGCATGCCATTTTACAAGCCATATTGATGTGAGTGTTTTTAACCGGTATTTTAATAAAGAAACCAATCGGATTTACACTATTGGGTGTGTCTTTTGCATTGACATGTTTTCTACCATGTTTACCACATGAGAGAGAGTTTACTTGGATGCCAACTGGGATGTTGTGCACAGCTGCCTCTTTTCCACAAGCAGTCTGACTTCTGACGTCTGATATGAAGGTATCACGAGGTTTGGTAAGCCTCAGTGTTTATCGGTAGAGGATATGTGGTGATGCACGTATCATGAATATGTGAAGAGGATCACATTGCTCTTATTATAAAACAAGTTTTATTCACATTATTGCTTATTATATATTTTTGATCTTTCACCTTTTGGTGGAACTTTATATTTTAAGGTTTTCTAACCATGTCACCTTAAGCGCTGCACTTATGTATGGAGTAAATCTTATGTATGGTGTATCCTATATTTATGTGCTGGCTGCTTTTTATTTCATTAATATTGTTTAACCTCTAGTGCAGTATTTTCTAACTTTCTATAGTTTTTAATTGTGTGCTCCCAAATAGGACGTCAACCTGTGCAATCATATGCAAAAAACTAAAGGAGATATCGTAACTTGCATTACATGTAAACACAGTAAATTGCCTTCCAAATCACCATCTGTAGGACATCTCTAGTCCCTCATAAATCAACAGGATACCTCTAGGGACATGGTGGTTACTAGAGATTTCAGATACCAGCAAAAAAATGGGAAATCCAGGGCTAAAATATGCCAATGCTTCCAATACTGCTGGCTGCACTTTTGAGCTGACTTGAGTGAGAGGTAATTTATGCATCGTCCTTGGAGCAGAGTTTCTCTGTCTTTTCCCCATCACTCATTCATTTGTTAAAGCTCACTGAGAAGAGGGCGCTGTTGTCTTCTTCAGGAAAACCAAGAGGGCAACCACTTAAACTACAAATTTTCATAAATTAAAATCTAATGAGTCAAGTGGGGATCTGGTCACAGCAGATGGGAAGACCTGGGAATTCAGCAAGTGAAATATTGCTAGCCTCTTTCACTTTCTTTTCTTACTCCAGAAACAAACTAGGCTGATTAAATGTTTTACATGCTCTGAATCTCACCAAGTTTCAATGAGCATTGAGAAATTCTTCCCAGTTGATCTCCAAAGCAGGTTAGATTTGATCCTTGGAAATCACCACTTGTGGACACCACCCTGGTTACATTGTTCTGTCCCTTTTCTGACACTCCATTGAAGATCAGAGATACATTTGGAGCTGGATGGCCTCCTTGCCAGGAACAGCCAAGCTCAACATTCCCACTGATGTTTACTGCATTACAACTCATGGATGCTTCTGTGTCCCCTGTAAAATGGCAAATTAAATCAAGTCAGCTAGTGTTTCCAGACAAGAAATAATGGCAAGTCTCCAAAAGGAACACCACAATAAAAATTGCCTTACCCTACACTACTAAACATAATCCCACACTTGTTATCTATGTCCATGTAGCTGTAGGAGAGTTCCCCTCATTTTCTGTCTTGTAAAATGTTTTCAGCAGGACAGAAAGTGAGGGGAAATCTCTCTGACAAAACCCAACAGGAGTTCTTACTATTCCTCACTATCCACAACTAAGAAAAAAACAGCAGGACATACACTTAAACTGTAGAATGTATTTTGCATTTGGCTATACCAAACCTATATGTTTATAGACATTTTTCTAGTTACTAGTTTTGCATTTTAATTTTTCATGTTCCAGAGTGCAGTCCCCAACAATAACCTGTATACGCCCTATGGCTGGAGGGCCACAAGTGTACAGGTCTTCCTTCATCCTAATACCAGTCCATTGATGTCAGGTGGGTGCTTCAGGTGAAGGTCTTACCCTGAGTTCACACCTATGAACTTTTGCAGTTTGCAGAAATTCACTGCAGTCCATTTTACATGATTTCCCATGGATGTAATTCACGTCTGTGCATTTTCTGTGCTGCACTTTTTGAAACAGGTCGGAGACTTTTTTCCAGCAGCAGATTGCGTTTTACTTGTAATAGACTTCAATGTCGCAAGTGTTGCATTCTTGATGCATTTTTTCCCCTTAAAAACACTGTATATAGCTGGTTGCTTTGGAGCAAGCCAGGAAACCGGCCACTGCATCCTGAACAACTGATGAGTCATCAGCTGTCAGCGGGCTTCCCCACTGACAGATAAATGTAAAAAAAAAAAATTGATAGCAAAAATAAATTTGTGAAAAAAATGGTGTGGGGTTCCCCTTCAAATCCATACCAGACCCCGCAGGTCTGGCATGGATTTGGAGGGGAACCCCATGCCAAAATAAAAAAAAATGGCGTGCCCCCCACCCCCCCAAATCCATACCAGACCCTTATCCGAGCATGCAGGTCAAGAATGGGAGAAGACAAGCGAGCGCCCCCCTCCTGAACCATACCAGGCCACATGTTCTCAACATGTGAGGGGTGAACATGTTGATGGGGACAAGGGCCTCTTCCCCACAACCCTGGGCTGTGGTTGTGGGGGTCTGCAGACAGGGGGCTTATCAGAATCTGGAAGCTCCCTTTAACAAGGGGGTCCCCAGATCCTGCCCCCACCCCATGTGAATGAGTATGGGGTATGTACCCCTACTCGTTCACCCAAAAAAGTGTCACAAACACAGTTTTTGAGAATTCCAGTGTCCCCCAATGTAGATCCATCTTCAATCACAGTGCCCGCTGGAACTGAAAAAAAAAAAGCTCTGCACTGCTCAAAGGCTAACCGCTGACTGCTCACTCCTCTGTCTGACGGTTCTTAAATATGTAAGGGGTGGGGCCACCCGGTGACATCATCTGGTGGACCTACCCTCTTGTGACATCACCACCTCAGCAAGCACCTGGCAGTGACATCATCAGGTGGCCCGTCCTAACCTTTTTAAGAACTGTCAAATGTCCCGGCCCGCTCCTTAGCAACCAGCTATATACAGTGTGTTTAAAGAGAAAAAAAGAACACAAAATGCATGAAAACTGCATGCAAAAATGCATAAAAAAATGTGGGTTTAAAACCGCATCAACCGCGACTATATAGATGTGAACCTAGGTTAAAAGTATAACTCAAGGCAAAACTTTTTTTTTTTTTTTTTAGCTTTGGATAGAGTGGAGAGGGATTAGAACACCTGTAAAGTTTTTGATGTCAGTGTCCCCATTAGGGAGATTTACCCTCTCTGTGATGGTTACCATTATCACAGAGAATGAAAATGAAAGAAAATTCCAAATTTTGGTTTGCTCCAGAACAGTAATAGAGGAGAAATCATCGAATGGGGACACTACAACTAGGGATTCTATCATTTTTGAAGGATTTCCCCTCACTTCCTGTTGTGGCTATAGGACAGAAAGAAATGCCCGGAACCGAGAAGGAACACAGTTGGTGCAGGGCATACATGACAGGGTGGAAAGGAACCGGACAGCAAGGGGTTAAGTAGGTCAGGGGGTTGGTCAGCACTTTCAAGTACAGGCTGGGTTCACTGGACAGGGGTGGGGATTAACAGGGAGTATACTTTCCCGGAAGGGGTGGTACTAGTTCTCTTGCAGGGAAGGAACCGACGGAAGAACATCCCTCCCTCCCACCCTGTTTATTAATCATTTGGTTGTGTCGGGGGTTCTGGTGGTAAGGTTATATGGTGGTTGGGGTCCTTGACGGAGGTCTAATTATGGCTATTGGGAAAATGGTGGGGACCCATCTGAGGTGTGGAGCCCTCGGGTGTGTAGCGTACAACGCATATTGGTTAAGACCGGTGGGTGTCTGAGGTCAGCTGGGTTAGGCCCCGAGGCGGTGTTTTGCGGCTGGGGTCACAACTCAGCTATCTGGTGCCTCAGACACAAAAAAGTTTTTGGTAATATGGCACCGTCAGGGACCTCAAACCTTTTTTGCTATCGGGATTATGTTATGATATTGTGATATGTAAAGAAAATGTATGTGTAATAAAAGGCCGAATTTTGGCCATTTTACTCCAATTATGTTTTCGGGTTACATAGGTGACAGGTTAGTTGAGGTTAGCTGTGAGATCCTCCAATAGGACACAGACCTGACAGGGGTTATAACCTTCCCCTACTGAGCCCTGATATATATTTATAAAAACAAAATTATATTGTTAATGATAACAACTGAAAGCATTTTTAAATTAAACTAGTGCAAGTACCTAAATTTAACGTATCTTCTGCCCCTTCTAAACCCATATACAGTATGATGGCTGGGAGAAGGGGGAGCAGCACTAAAAGCAATTTATATGTCTCACAAGGAAAAGCCACCATCACAAGGCACCATTCAAAGAACACTGCTTTTTCTCAATAAAGTGTTCTCTAATGGGATAAATTGCAGATTGTGACATCACTGTCCTGCCTCTTCACCTCGTCCAATCAGAAAACGCTTTATATTTATTGAGAACATGCAGTGTTCTCTGCGTGGTGCCCATGCTGAGCAAGCGACTACGTTTACAGCATACCCCTCTATAATGTGTAATTGTCTTAGTTAAGAGCACTAAATGTCATTTATGTCTGCTGCTTCGTTCCTCTGCTATCACTATTAAATACTTCTGACAAGTTGTCCTGGTACCAAGAGAAAAATAGTGATGGAGTGAGAGCTCCAACACACATCCTGTGATTGACAGCCTCAGCTCTGTTCCTGTGTGCTGTGTGAAGAGGGTGTGTCCCTTCCCGCCAATCAACTCTCGCTAAGTTCTGCTGTCTGTAAACTCAGACAAGCTGTAAAAATTCTGCATTTTGAATGCCTGTAGAGAGAAGGAGACTGCAGATAGACAGGTACAACTTATGTAGGAGGATACATTTCATTTCTGTGCATCACCTGAGGCCAATCACTTCACTGGGTATATGTAAGGGTTTACAACCACTTTAGGTAGACACTGTAATAATAACAAAAAATACAATAAAGGATGTTCACTAAAAAAGAACAATTACTCACAGGCCAAGTTGAGGCTCAGGGCACTGCTGTTCTTAATACTGAACAGATTAGATGCTTCACAGATAAAGGGTCCGGAGTCACTTCTGGAGACAGGGCTGATGAGGAGATTGGAGTGTGGAGGAGAATCACCTTCTGATATCTGATACCGAGAACCTGGAAGTAATCGCTCTCCATTCAGTTTCCAATGGAAAGTGACATTCGATCCATCAGCTGAGCAATGTAAAGACACGGAGTCCTCTCCAGCCCAGATGTATGATCCTGATGTGTTACTGGTCAGTGTCACCGCCGAGACCAATGCTGCAATTCAGAACAGTCAGTGGCAGTTGTTTCTTCTGCTAATAAGGTGGAAAAAACTCTACAATAGTAAGAATTTTATATACACACACGCACATATACAGAACTGTGCAAGAGTTTTAGTCAGGTGTGAAGAAATGCTATAAAGTAAGAATGCTTTCAAAAATATATATCTTAATTGTTTATTTTTATCAATTTATAAAATGTAACGTAAGCAAACAGAAGAAAAATCTAAATCATGATTTGGTGTGACTACCCTTTAGCTTCAAACCAGCATCAATCCTTGTGGGTACACTTGCAGAAACTCGGGAGGTAGGATGTTCCAAACATCTTGGAGAACTAACCACTGATCTCAAATCCTTCTGTCTCTTCCTGTAATCCCAAATAGATAAATTTTGAGACCAGGGCTCTCAAATAATCACTTCCAGGACTTCTTGTTCTTCTTTACATTGAAGATTGATAGATAGATTCTTAATGACATGGCTGTATGTTTGGGGTCATTGTCCTGCTGCAGAATACATTTGTGGCCAATCACATGGTTCCCTGATGGTATGGCAAGATGGATAAGTATCTGCCTGTATTTCTCAGCATTGAGGACACCATTGATCCTGACCGAATCTCCAACTCCATTTTCAGCAGTGCAGCCCCAAACTTGCAAGGAACCTCCACCATGCTTCACTGTCACCTGCAGACACTCAGTATTGTCAGGGTCAGATTTATAAGAGGGCAAAGCGGGCAACTGCCTTGGGCTACCCAGATTCCCTTTATACATAAAATACAATAATTATAAAATAAGTATTATTAATAAAAATATGTATAAAGTATGTAGATGTCAGGATACGAAGCAGTTAAAGTAATACTAAACACTCATTGTTTAATTTATATTGTCCCTTCTATTTCTGTATGTGGATGATGGCACTGTAGATATTTTAATAAAAAAGAATATCCAAGTACCTTTTTCCTAATCAATATACAGCTGTCACATGACCCAGATCTTTCCCAGCCTGCCTGCAGGGAAACATAAACAGGAGGAGCTTCTAGTCTTCTGCTGCTGGTCACATGTTCAAAATTAAAAAAAAAAAAACAAAAAAAAAAAACAGCTTTGAAATACAAAGTAAAAAATACATAAATAATATCAATTAACTGATTTAAACTGTCATACTAATTTATATTTGAAACCAAATCTTTATTATTTTGTGTAAATAACATGGTGTGGGTGGATTTCTGCCAGTCAAGGGCTGTGTCACACCCCTTTACCCCTTTAGCCTGCATCTTAGTAATAAGAGGGAGGTGAAGTGATGTGGGAATATTGGCCAAGAACATCATCAATGATAAGATATCATTATTTATGAACTTTTGTATTCTAAAAAAGCACTAGTGCGACGTTACCTGCAGTATTTTGAATAGGCTTTTTTACCATCTATTTGGTCACCATTAGAGTTGGGGCAAACACCCCCCTGTTTGGTTCGCAGCAGAACTCCCAAACAGGGGAAATGTTCTAACCCTAACGGAGAACCCCATTGAAGTCTAAGGAAGCCAAACAGGAAAAATCAACAGTGCCCATTTTGAAGGCTTATAGGCAAGTAATTGGCCATAAAAGTGGTATGGGGGTCTGGGTACTGCCCTGGGGGACATATATCACAATTGTTTTTTCAGGAGCAGTGATATGCTTAAAATGTAACAATAAAAATGAAAAATTCCTTTAAATATAGTGCTTGGGAGGTCCCCTTAATGTGCCTGCAAAGTGGCGCATCTGTAGCATGCATAAAACATGCTACAGCAAAAATGAGTCAAATCAAATTTAAAATGACTTGCAGTTACAATTGCCAGCACCCGGCTACTGAAAAAATAAATAAAAAAAGGACCAAAATTTTTTAAAAAATAGCATGGGGTAGCCCCCAAAATTGATATCAGACCCTTACCTAAGTATGCCACCCAGCAGGTCAGGAAAGGGGAGGGGGCGAATGAGCTCCCCCTCCTGAACCATACCATGCAACATGCCCTCAACATGGACGGTGTGTGCTTTGGGGCGGGGGGCTCTGCCCTTGTCAACGGCCTCTTCCCAACAACCCTGGGCTGTGGTTGTCGGGGTCTGCGGATGGGGGGCTTATCAGAATCTGGAAGCCCCCTTTAACAAGGAGGCTTCTGGATCCCATGTGAATGGGTATCAGGTACATCGTACCCCTAACCATTCACCAAACAAGTGTCCAAAAGTAATAACCACAAGAAAGTTTTTGACAAGTCCTTTATTAAAAAATAAAAAAATAGTGTCCCTCGATGTAAATAAATGACAACGCCCACCGGACCTGAAAAATAGGCCTCCCGCCAACTGCCCACTCTGTGCTTTGACAGTTCTTATATAGGCAAGGAGTGGGGTCTCTCGGCTATATCACTCTGTGGCAACACCCTTTTGACGTCACATGAGAATACTCCTAGGGAGTATTGTAATAGATCTTCCTGCGGGAATTGAATTCACAGGATGTATGCTCAGCTGGATATTGGCTTGGCATAAATTCCAGCTGATGACCTCCAGCTGACCAGTATTTTGAGATTTGTCCCCCTGCATGCAGCCGCTAATGTCAGCAGCGCAGGCGATCTTGTCCGAAATTCAGGGATCCTTGCAGGAATGAAGAACATTTCGCGTCTTCGGCCAGCGAACACGGAAGGGAAGATGTCAGCTTTCTCAGCGCTGACTGATGCATGGGGCTCATTCTAAGGTAAGTATAAACCGTAGGGGTTGCTATTGCAGTACTCTACGAACCGGTTAATGTGGTGAGGGGGACCATTCCAGACAACAACGATATCATCAATATATCGGCCAAAGAAAACGATATTCGATGAAAAAGGGTTATCAGACCAGATGTGATGAGTCTCCCAATACCCCATAGCCAAATTCGCATAGGAAGGGGCAAAGTTAGCCCCCATCGCAGTTCCCTGTAGTTGAAGGTAAAAATCATCATTGAATTGAAATAATTGTGTGGTGTGACAGAAGCGAGTTGCCTCCAGATTTTGTGGTGTACAGTCTTACTTGTCCATGTGGCCTGCTTTACGTTGAGCAGATTATCCGTGCTCTAAGGGCGAGGTTTGGGGAGCATGGGAGGTCCATAGAAAGTGATAAAGATCCACACAGTGTCCCACGCCATTTCACTGAGGTACATAAACAATCTATGGTAGATTTAAAGGTCTGGGTCATAGAGCAGATCCCAGTTACTTTAACTGCTGCAGAACATTTTAAGAAAGAAAGAAAGAAATTTGTGCGAAAGAGAAACATACTGGATCTATTCCCTGGATGTCCTCTCGCCTGGAGGACTTAACCTAGGAATAGAAATATCCACAATTCTTTAATCACTTAGTCGATACCTCATCTGATCCATTTTTGTACACCCATATCTTTTTTTGCCTTTATTTCAGATAGTCACCCTATCTATGGGGTTGAATACTTTTACTTAGTAAGTACACATATTTCATCATAATCTCTTTTATTTATTTTATCCATTATGAATATTTTTTTTAGCTTTTTTTCTCCTTTTAGTGCTTATTTTCTTTTTAATGCTTAAAGTAATTATTCCCATCTGTGCATATTTAGTAGATGGATGTGCTCGCTGATATATAAGGCTGTTATATATGTTCATTACTTTTTTAAAAACTTACCGCATTGTCATGTATGATATTGTATTTCTATATCTCTCTTTGTATGAACACCGCTGTGTTAGGTTGGCCCACACGAGCACAGACACTATATACAATGTACAAGGTACTTATCTATCAATCACTAAATCATAACTAACCCTGGATTTCCCTCATCGCCTGGGGAGTCCCATTCCATTTCATCTATATATATATATATATATATATATATATATATATATATATATATATATATATAAAATCATTTTTACTCTATTGGTTTTCCCTTCTTCATATACATTTATATCCCTCTTTTTTCCTTATTTTTAAAAAAAAATAACATATAAAAATAACATTTTAACATGACTGTGTCACAGAGTTTATTGCCTTGTTTACGAGAGACAAGTGGGTTGGAATAGGGAAACGTTCAAATAATGTTGGAAAGTGCCAGGCAACAGCCCTGATTCCATTGTGTAGGAGTGCAGTTAATGACCAGCATCTATTTATTGCAGTGAAAACATAAGATAGAAGCTCACTCCCCCACTTGACCCTGCTTGGGACAAGGGGATAATCCCCTTTTACCCAAAATTACGAGCTTGGTTGAATTTAGGCCAGGCATGGCCCTGGATTGGAGTTTGGCCAGAATGACATAACAGAGAGTAGGACGAAATCATCAGAAAGTAGAGGACTGACCTTCCTTACTTGACTTGGCAAGGCCCTAATTCGGAGCCTAACTTATATGTTTTTAGAGCATGCGGTCATCATTGATTTCAGTTCACTTTTTCATTTGTCCTCTAATTTAATTTCTATGTTGATGGGCCCCTGAACTTTGGAGAATGGGCACTTCAAGTTCAGGGGCCCATGAACATAGAAATTAAATTAGATGACAAATGAAAAAGTGAACTGAAATATTCTTTCTTGAGAAGTATTTTCGTGGGGGTATAATGAGGGCACAGTTGTGTCATCTCTGGTTTTACGCCCAGAAGAGCTAAGTATCAGCTAACTAGTGAAAGCAAGAACAACTAGTGAGACACTATGAATAGGCTTAACCTAGGATCGCTAGGGGCACGGAAAGGGAGGCCGGGCATCCCATACAACCCCTCCTCCCTCCACTTATCATAGCTAGACTCGGGCAAGGGGAAAGCGGGGTCGAGAATAGGAAAAGAAGAAGAAGACAGAGAAAGAAAGAAAGAAAGGGGGGTATTTATAAATATAGAGAAGATGAAGAAAAGAGACGGGGCGGGGGGAACCCTTGAACTACCCTCTCCATCCATCCCTGGGTAGGGCGTATCTCCATGCCTCCAAATCAATCTATAGGAAGGGGTTACCATTCCTAACAAATCAAGTTAGTAATCAGTGTTTTATAGAAAGTCTGTGTATGATGTGTCTTTTATCTGCTGCGTTAAGTCTCCTTGGCTGAACACTGCATCTATGGTCCTCAACGTTGCCTGATCAATGGTGTCCTCAATGCTGAGAAATACAGGCAGATACTAACCTACCATGTCATACCATCAGGAAGGCATGTGATTGGCCCCATATGTATTCTTCAGCAGGACAATGGCCCTAAACATACAGCCAACATCATTAAGAACTATCTTCAGCATAAAGAAGAACAAGGAGTCCTGGAAGTGATTGTTTGGCTGCCACAGAGCCCTGATCTTAACATCAAGTCTGTCTGGGATTACATGAAGGGACGGAAGAATTTGAGGCAGTCTACATCCACAGAAGATATGTGGTTAGTTCTCCAAAATATTTGGAACAGCCTACCTGCAGAGTTCCTTCAAAAAATATTTGGAATAACCTACCTGCTGAGTTCCTTCAAAACCTGTGTGCAAGTGTACCTAGAAGAATTGATGCTGTTTTGATGGCAAAGGGAAGTCACACCAAATATTGATTTGGATTTCTCTTCTGTTCATTTTCTTTCCATTTTGTTCATTGATAAAAATAAACTATTAACACTTCTATTTCTAAAAGCATTATTCATTTACAGCATTTTTTTAAACCTACTTATAACTATAACTATGTATATACAGTATCATTAATCAATACTACAATGGATACATTTTTCACATTTGTGACACATCACGGTACACTGCATTAGGTCATTTAAAATGACTAATACAATGCACCTCAACACACAAAAAAAATAGGTTTTACTGCATTGCTTTGCAGTGCCCATTGTGCATTGTGGTGTGTTGCAATGAGTAGCAGCACAAGTGTGTTGTGCATGTGTATTGTTGTGCATTTACAAAATGAATGGCATGGCAACACACCAATGCCCATATGTTGTGTTAACACATGGGCCAGCTGAGAACGGCCTTTAAATGTCCAGGATTACAAAAACGTTAGCAGATAAAATTGTATATATAAGTATTTAATGTGTGCATTGAGCATTTTGCCTGGAGATCAACTTTAAAGCCTAAGTTTAGTTTTTTGTTTGTTAAATCAGCACAAGGTACTGGTGACTGGTCTCTTAGTTTAAATTCAAAGTCCTCGCCCCCCCCCTCCCCATACCCCAAGCAGCCTTAATCTTCCAGTGCTGCGGGGATTAATATAATGGACCTTTTAGGCACTCGTCTGAGGTGCCTACTATGCCTGCCCTTTGTACCTTCCCCTCCATTCATAGATGCTGTACTTTAGGCTCCACCACTTCCACTAATTTTGAACTAGGCTTTATACTTTTCTGTTCCCTTCTCTCATACACTGTTCCCTCATTTATCTCAACCTCAATTTGGAATCTTACCAAACCGAGTACTCTGTGCACTGCTTCTTCTTTGCAGTTTCTCCTGTTATAGGCTTTCTTCATTTCCAATTATCTTGCTATACCATCCACATCTAAGGGTATTCCTTATGGTACCTTCATCTTACCTTCTTTAGTTATCCTCATTTGTTGAGTTTCCTCATTACCCAAATATGCTACTATTTAAAGTCTAGTCACTTTTGGATCATCTTTGGGGCAGTTCTTTTTACACCATTGCACTTTTTGTCATCATATAAATGAGTGCTGGGTGAAACAATGTTATTTACTCATAATATATGATAGAAAAAAAAAGTTTTTCTATTTTTATTATGTGATTATGCAACAGAATGGAATGTTTATACAACGTTTAGCTAGAATTGGGCATCATTACCCTTCAGATAGAAGCTTAAATGGCTGGTGTTTCTGTAAATCTGTGGATTGGTATCAAATTTTGCATCAAATTCCTGAAAAACTCCAACTACTTTTAAAAACGCTCCCTCTCCCCTCCTAATACCTATTCTGACTAACCTGTGTAAGAAAGGATCTGTATACATACCTATTTTCCGGCAGCTCCAGCTTGGTCACATGAACCGGCTTGCCTGCATCTGCTAGAAGCGGCTGCAAGGGAGAGGAGGGAGCACTGACAGTGAATGGGCCATAGGAGCCTATGGGTGAGGTCACCACTCCAAGGCATGACTAGGATATCAAAGATGAAGTTCAGGCCTTCCCCCAAGCTGCCTGGCCAACCCATTATTCACTCTGACATCAATTGGGATTTAATGGCCACAGCAGCCACTTTATTTAACAAAACTATCATAATAAATAACAAAATAAATAAATAGCAAATAAATATAACAAATAACCAGCAAAGTCAGAGTGTATACTGGAGTTTCAAGGCCCCTTTTAGGCAACCAAGTAATACCTATGACCCATAAAGTAGGCCTCTTGCCGCACACCACAGACTCAGAGACAGTGTTGGGTACACCATTTACTGCCATAAAGGTACTAATTAATGGGTTCCCAAACTATTGACCTTCTCTACTGCCTAACTTTTGGTTCAGGGGTGCCTAAATTTTTGGGAATCGAGGGCCACTTTAGCGACTTGGTAACCGGTTGCTGGCCACAATGAGAGGAGCGGGCAGATGACAGGTCTGTGTCCACTCTGCATATGCAGAGTAGACACAGCCCGCTCTACCCTATGGACCCATTGATCCTCTTCTGTTTTATTAAGTGGATCGGATTTGAGATAGGCAGGTGCAAATGGATACAAGTCCGTTTACATCTGACGCTCTATAGAGGTGAATAGAGGGTCCGACTGGGTCCGCCTGAAAAACGGACAGGCGGACCGATCGTGTGAAAGGGGCCTAAGGCTGCTTTCACACTGATGCACTGCGGTTTACCTGACTGACTTCACTCTTCACTTCTACCTCAGGATTCCAATGCTGGTTGGTACTGCTGGCTGGTACAGCTGGCTGGTACTGCTGGTGGTTATTGCTGGCTGGTTCCCGACCCACCATCCTAGAGCATTAGTGTGACAGGAGCCGCTGCTAGAGGAAGCATATAGCTGCAGTAGAGAGCAGAGCTGATGTTTCCTGTATCGCTCCTGTCACAGGCACAGTACATTTGGTATCACTCTGCCTGTGACAGGAAGCATCGGCTCTGCTTCCTCTAGCGCTGGCTCAGTTCTTCACACTGATGCTTGGGGATGGCAGGTCGGGAACCCGCGATCTGAGCTTGCTGACCCGCCATCACAGAGCAGGAGGTGGCTGGCCACATCAGAGGGCACCACGGGCCACAGCGGTTGGGCACCCTTGTTCTAGGGCCTTGAACCCTGCCACCGCCACACAAACATGAAACGTCATGTTTGTGCAGACCGCCACTATCCACACAGGATAGCGGATACCAAATGTAAGAGGGGAGTCAACTGGTGAATCAGGCCTCGGCTTCCACCATGGATGGAAATTCCTCCCAGGCCACGCTCGAGTGGACAGGTGCTTAGGTGCCCGGCCCAGAGGGTCACTGTCAGGGCTCCCTGAATGGCATTGAACCTGGGGGGACATATTACAGCTCAAACGCTCTGGAGGCCGTGACCCAATCAGGTCAATACCCCTCTTCTTGCATCCTTCAAAATTTTCCAAATTCTCCACCTGATTTTTTCTCCAGGCCTGACCTTACTAGCTGTTGGCAAGTACTCTCTCCTCTCCCCTGCAGCTGGCACAGTATACAGATCTTTATTACACAGGTTGACCAGAATAGATGTTAGGAGAGAAGGAGGGAGCATTTATAAGAGTAGTTAGGTTTTGCAAGGTATTCTACTTTAAAGTAAATGTGTAATGAAAGAAATACAGAAGCGTCCTTCTTTATGAAAATGCTACCTGACTGGTTTTAATACTCTCTGAGTCACTGACCCAGAGAAAGTCTGTGATGAGTCTACAGAGCCAGAAATTCTGGAAAAGGGAAACCAGATTATCAGCATGATATTCTGGGAATTAGCATTTTTAGAAAGGTGATGTCAGCATTGTTTCTTTCATTACAGGTGTCTTAAAATATTTTATGAACACAGAATTAAAAGTAGAACTAAAGTCAAAACTTTTTTTTTTATTATGGATAGAGTAAGGGAGGCTTTTGGTTGTAGTGTCCCATTGGTAACATGTTCCATCACTTCCTGTCCCATAGCCAAAACAGGAAGTGAGAGGAAATCCCTCCAAAGCGACTTACCAGAATTAGTGCCCCCACTGAAAAATGTCCCCTATAGATTTTATGAATTTCAGTGAGATCATAAAAAGGACAAATAGAGGGAGAATCTCTAACATATGGCTATGGAACCAATTTCCCAAGTATAATTCTTGCATATGAAAAAAATATTATAACTATGCCTACTTGATAAGTTCTATGAAAGCTATTATTCAATACTCACAGGCCAGATTGAAGGTCACTCCATTGCTGGTCTCTTTGTTTATCCAGTTGGAGGCTATACAGGTGAAGGTTCCATTGTCCTTAGCAGTGACGGGGATGATTATAAGGACTGTGTTGTTCTTGATGAGTTGGTATTGGTTGCCCTGGGGCAGAGGTGCCCCCTGTAGGCTCCAGGAGTAAGTGACATCTGAACCATGGGCTGAACAGGTCAGAAACACTATGCTAAATCCCGGCCAGACCAGTCCTGTTGCATCACTGGCTAACTTCACGTCAGAGACCGGAACTGTGAAACAATGAGCCAGTCACGTTATATTATACAGATATGAATTTTCTTTTTCTTGTTTTCTTAATAAATACTAATTTATAATGTACAACATGACAAACTCCACTCCACAAGTGTGTGAACTGGGTAATGTGTAAAAAAATGTCTGTCCCACAGAATTTCCCATTCCTTTTATAATCTTGGACAAAAACGTGCAGTTTCATACCCCCCTTCATGTCACGGTGATGTCGGTCATGACCTATCCAACCAGATGGCTGTGAATTAAAAGAGAGAAGAACAGGGCAGGCATGCTGGAAAAATAGCTTTAAAGGGCTTGTTCCAAAGCAATGGTCCAATTATTTTCACAAGGAAGTAAAGCTGCTTTGAGAGGCTTGGATTACATTTCAGTGACATGGGATTGTTACTGCATTAGCACGGGACTGATTTGTGCACATGTAAATAAGTGATTAGATAAGTAAAATGTTAAAGGTGTAATATAGTTAAAATATAATGTATTTTCGTTTGCTTTATCTATTGCAGTTTGCTCGTATCTGCCTGAAAAAATGGACCCAGATCTGCTTGCCGTTCTTCATGCTTGCCATAGATCCTCAGCTGAACATTCACAGGAAAAATTATTATTCAGACAAGTGGTCTGTGTGGAACTACTTTCTTACATGATACAAGGATTTACAATATGAGAGAATTTTGAAGCGCCGCTTTTTGAGAGACTTCAATTTCGTTTGTGTACCAAAAACAAGTTAAAGCTGGCTGCTCCTATATGACCTTTCTTTACTGTTCAAGCGCTGATATATTGTGTTTTTCTTTTTAGGTATATTTTAGTGGGATTGTATGTGATAGACCGACACAAAGTGGCACATAATTGTGATGTGGAAGGAAAATGATAAATGGTTTTCAAGATTTTTTACAAATAAATATCTGAAAAGTGTGGCGTGCATTTGTATACAGCCCCCTATACTCTGATACCCCTAACTAAAATCTAGTGAAACCAATTGCCTTCTGACGTCACCTAATTAGTAAATAGAGTGTGTAATTTATTCTCAGTATAAGTACAGCTGTTCTGTGAAGCCCTCAGAGGTTTGTTAGAGAACCTTAGTGAATAAACAGGTCAAGAAACACACCAGACAGGTCAGGGATAAAGTTGCGGAGAGGGTTAAAGAAGGGTTAGGTAATAAAAAAATATCCCATGCTTTGAACATCTCACAGAACACTGTGCAATCCATCATCCAAAAATAGAAAGAGTATGTCACAACTGCAAACTTACCAAGACATGGCCGTCCACCTAACCTGACAGTCCGGGCAAGGAGAGCATTAATGAGAGAAGCAGCCAAGAGGCCCACAGAAACTCTGGAGGAGCTCCAGAGATCCACAGCTCAGGTGGGAGAATCTTTCCACGGGACTACTATTAGTCGTGCACTTCCAAATCTGGCCTTTATGGAAGAGTGGCAAGAAGAAAGCCATTATTGAAAGAAAGCCATAAGAAGTCCTGTTTGCAGTTTGCGAGAAACCATGTGGGAGACACAGCATGCATGTGAAAGAAGGTGCTCTGGTCAGATGAGACCAAAATTTAACTTTTTGGCCTAAAAGCAAAATGCTGTGTGACAGAAAACTAACACTGTACATCACCCTGAACACACCATCCCCACCATGAAACATGGTGGTGACAGCATCAATTGTGGGGATGCTTTTCTTAAGCAGGGACGGGGAAGCTGGTCAGAGTTGATGGGCAGATGGATGGAGCCAAATACAGGGCAATCCCTGCCCAGCCCAGCACTCATCTTCTCAGTCTCTTAGAGGCAGTAAACAGTCCATATGCTTGTTTTTGTAGTTTTATTGAGGAATTGAACTTGGATGGGGTATGGGATTTATGGGATGCCCAGTAGATTAGAAACAATGGGATTGGGACACAATTATGTACACTCCTTGTACACACTACTTCAGTCTTCTCCAGCACAAACTTGCTTGCAGGCTATTCCCTTCTCTTCCTCCTGCACAACACTTCTCTTCAGGCACAGCTAGCACATGTCGTTAGGCCTGAACCTTGGCTTCAGCTAGGCCTTAGCAAAAGTGCCTTATTACAGCTAGGGACCGTGGGCCCCTCTGGTGCAGCAATTGAAAGGTCCTGGTGCTAGCTGTCCTAGATGGACTATTGATCCCAGACAGCCCTCTTCTGGCACTGCAAGCCCTCCTGAATGCAGCTGCCTAACTCCACTGCCCATGACACCACAGTCCTCTTCACTGGCTCTGCACCCATCTCAGACTGCATCCTCCCTGTCCTCTCAGACGTGCCTCCCCAGTCCCCCTGGCTGTGCATGTCACACTCACCAGCTACCCTGGCTGCAACCGGTGGTTGCCTCCTGGAGACTTGCCCAGCAGTACTCTCCACTGTCCTCTCTTGCTCCTCTCTGTGCCTCCTGTCCAGGACACCTCTGTAGGTTGTAAGAGGGTCCTGTCCGCACCCGAGCCCCGGGCCCAAGGTTACCCCCCCAGACTGGGGAACTCCCTCAAAGGCCCCAACAGCCTACCACTCCTTCTCCAGTTCTTCCACCCGAACTGTCTTCCCCAGCTGGGCTGACCCTGAGTATCCGTGGAGTCGTGCCCCCTGCCAATCCAAGTTGGGGATTAGCCAGGGCTCCTCAGAACACTCCAAATGGCTCCACCTCCCTCCCACTTCTATTTCTAGCACCTTCTAGAAAGAAGTGGGAGGTTCTGATGACACCATCTATTTGTCACCCAGCACCACTCTGAGCCACTCCCAGACCAACAAATCAAAACAAACAGGCCTAGCTGCCAGCTAGGCCTGCCAAAATGTACCTATTCCTACCAGAAACCTCACTCTAGCACCTACCTAGGTAGAGGGTGCTACAAAAAAAAACCTAATAGAGTCCGCAATGGACTTAATACTGGGGTGGAGGTTCACCTTTTAGCAGGGCAACAACCCTAAACATACAGCCAGAGCTACAATGGAATGGTTTAGATCAGGGCATATGCATGTGTTAGAATGGCCCAGTCAAAGTCCAGACCTGAATCCAATTGAGAATCTATGGCAAGACTTGAAAATTGCTGTTCACAGATGATCTACATCCAATCTGACAGAGCTTGAAGAGCTTTAGCTATTTTGCAAGAAGAATGGGCAAAAATGTCACTCTCTAGATCTGCAAAAGAGCTTGTTCTTTTGAAAAAACACCAGTTGAAAATAAAGGATAGAAAGCCTTAACAAGTAAACTAATGCAGCGATCACATTTACAGATTGAAAAGCTGAAATATAATAAATGTTTGCTTTTGGGTTTATTAACACTTTAAGGACCTTACTTTATGACAGGTTCTGTCTGTGTTTGATGTATTTTCTCAGTCAAGAGAGCAAACATGAGAGTGTATGTAGGAGGGTGATAATTTTTTTGGACTAGATACATTTATTATCTAAGGCTTTGCTCACACTGATCTGACACAAAAGTTGTATGACCTCTGATCCGACTTTGCCCTGCGACTTCATGTCCAATTTCCATGCGACTTCAATGAATGGGATCCGACCATACCAGGCCCTTTGAGTTTGGTATAAATCTTGAGGGGGGAAGCCCACGCCAAAATTGAAAAAAAAAAATCCGTACCAGGCCCCTATCCGAGCATGCAGCCCCACATGTCAGGAAAAGGGAGGACGAGCGAGCACTTCCCCCCATCTGGACCATACCAGGCCACATTTCCTCAATATGGGGGGGGGGGGTGGGTGCTTTTGGGCAGGGGGCTCTGTGCCCCCTTGCCCCCAGAGGAAGAACACATCACCAGAGGGATGAGACAGCAGCGCAGAGAGAATACCGGAAGAAGAACACATCGGTGGTGGAACCAGAGAAAGAAGACATGTTGGAGCTATGACTGGGGACTTTCTTTTAATAAGGGGCTTGTCAAAAACTGTCTTGTTTTCATTTACACTACACTGCTTTTTTAGGGGTGAATGAGAAGGGGTACAATGTAACCTATACTCATTCCCATGGGAGGCGGGATCTGGGGGCCCCCTTGTTGAAGGGAGCAGGATCTGGGTGTCCCCTTGTCCCAATCAACATGGGGACAAGGTGCTTTCGGGTAAGAAGAACAGAGCCCCCTGCCGCAAAGCACCCACCCTCCCATGTTGAGGGCATGTGGTCTGGTATGATCCAAGGGGGAGGGGGCGCTTGCTCGTCTCCCCCTTTCCTGACGTGCCGGGCAGCATGCTTGGATAAGGGTCTGTTATGGATTTTTCGGGGACCCATGCAGGTTTTTTTCAAAAAAATGTTGGCTTGGAATTTCCCCTCAAAACCTATACCAGACTTATGGTCATGGGGGGTCCCCACCCCTTTTTTAACATTTTTGGCGTGGGGTTCCCCCCTCAAGGTCCTCAGAGCACAAGTCACATGCCACAAGTTGGATCAGTTAAGATGCTTAAATCGTGCCAACGTCAGGCCAAAGTAGTGCAGGAAGCATTTTCAAAGTTGCATCAATTAAGATGGCTCTCATAGGGAACAATTGATTTTGACATGTCATGCAACATGCTCTGGAAGCCGTATCACATGTCGGACCAGTGTGAGCCGGCCCTAAGCCCAGGTTCACACTGATGCCGGTTAGAAATTGTGCAAGTACAGTTAAACTAGCACGATTTAAAACCGGCAATGCAGTCCGACTTCAGGGGCAATTTGGCAGACATTTGTGCGGGTTCATGCACAGAGGTCTATTCAAATTGCCCCCCAAAGTCCCCAAAAGTAGTACAGGAACAACTTTTGGGAATTGGGGCGGCACCGCAAAGTAGGTGCCGCACCGATTCGGACGGTGCTATTGCCGGCAATAGCCACCGATATGGCATGCGATTTGACATGTCAAATCACATGCCAAATCGGCCCAATATGAACTTGGGCTTAGTGAGAATGTAATTAATTGAGTGCAGACAAGCCCTAATTTTGCAGATATTAACCACTTGAAATCTGGAAGATTTTAGCCCCTTCACTTGTCCTCAGGAAGATTTTAGTCCCTTCATGACCAGGCCATTTTTTGCTATTCAGCAGTGCGCTACTTTAACTGGTAATTGCGTGGTCATGCAATGCTGTACCCAAACTAAATCTATTGTATATCATTTTTTTCACACAAATATAGCTTTCTTTTGGTGGTATTTGATCATCACTGGGTTTTTTTATTTTTTGCGATATAAACGAAAATGTAAAAAAATATATTTTCACTTTCTGCTACAAAAGATATCTAATAAAAAAAATTAAAAAATCTAATTTCTTCATAAAATGTGGCCAAAAAGAACAGGCCTGGAATTATGTGCAGCATAAGTGTAAGGCCCTGCATGTCTGAGTTGCTGGACAGGATAGAACAGGGGTTATCTTGCATTTTTCTCATTGGGTGCAGGGTGGGGGTTAGGGTGCGGCTAGGAGTGGCTGGGTGTGTCTCTTGGTTGTCCTGTGCCAGGGAGCACCACTGTGTGGCCAGTGAAGAGCCAGACATCTGAAGGAGAGTTTTTTTCCTCTGGCTGCTTCAGTGCTCCTTCCCCCTAAAGCGTTATCATGGAGGATATGAACAGACTGTTGGGGCAGCTGCAGTCTGCAGCCCTGGCAAATGACCCTAAGTGGCTGAATTCACAGCTGGCTGCAGTGCTACAGGGGTCAAGGCAGGTACCAGCCTCGTCTGCTCCCCCTCCCCCACATGCGAAGAGGTCACAGCCGCCTGCACGCTTCAGTCCGGAGCCAACCCCTGGGGTTAGTAGCCGTTCTGGGAGTCCGATTTTGGATCCTTCAGCCCCCAGAGCTAAGAGGCCTGTACCGCTTCCTTCCACGGGGGCTGGGAGGAATCCCTGTCACCAGTGGGACCCGGCCAGGAGGGTGCCTTTTCCCTCCCCCTCCAGGCCTTCTACATCGGTGGATCAGGATCCAGCGTGACTTGGCATGGGCAGACTGCTGCTGCTGGTGTGGGACTTGCCACCAGTGCGGCTGCGGTCACACTTAGGAGAAGCGGAGGTTTCCCAGGAGTAGGCGTCATTTGCAGAGCAGCAAATGACGCCTACTGGGTCTGGCCAGGGGCTTCAGAGTGCTCAGAGAGGGAGACAGGGCTCAGGGAGACACATGGTTCAGGCGGCGCTGGCTGATGATGTCATGGCCAGGCGCCCGGCTTGTTCTAACTCTCCACCTTCTGCCTCCACTGTGCTGCAGGGGGACCTGCGGTCTGAAGGCGAGTTATCAGACTCGGAGGGGGAGGTGGACGGGACGGCTGCGGCCAGGACAGGAGCTCTTCAGGGATCCGGAGTCACGGCTGTGCGGATGGATTCCCCGGTTAGTTGGTTGGGGGGTGTTCCTAGAGCCAGTGGTGGGTCAGGTGGCCTGGGGACTGTGGAGGCTCTCCTCCCACACTTTTTGTTAGCCCTGGTCATTGGCTGTAGGGATTTAGTAGGCAGAGGTTCGGGGGTGGGACCCCTTACCCCCTCGGTTTCACCGGCTTCTGCCTGGACGGCGGGGGGGAAGCAGGACCACCCGTCATGGAAACGCCTTTGCTGCCGACGTCAGCAAGTCTGCAGCCGTCAGCTTCAACAGATAGTCCAACTGCTGTGCTCCCAGGGTCTTTGGGGGAATTACAGGTGAGTAAGGAGAAGGGGTCCACTCAAGGGGAGACGGCATCGGATGGCGTGTACTAATGACACTGGCTGGGAAGGGGATATCATCTAGGATGATCAAGGGGTTAAATGCGTGCCTTGTAAAGTATGCTGATTTTTACTAATAGGCTTCTAAGTTACGCATCCCTACTTTGCAGGAATGAGAAACAGAGAGACTATTCTCTGTGTACAGAGCTCTATGGTGATTGTCAACACAGCGCTCTGGGCTGTGATTGCACACAGCTGATTAGTAGGTCCTGGCCATGAATCATTGGGTGGGATCTGCTGACACGCCCCCACTGTGTAAGGGGCACAGACACATGCACCCGAAACCCGTAAGCAGGCAGTGACATATGGGTACATTGCTTTGCCTGTGAGGGCCGCCCATCTGTAGTACATTGCAGGCAGGCAATCAACAAGTGGTTAACCCATCATTATCTAATGCTTACGTTGTGATAAATATTTGAATGTGTCTCGTACCTGATACATTTAGCTGCAGGGAGTTGCTGGTACTGGAGCTGACAGGGTTCTGGATGGTGCAGATGTAGTTTCCGCTGTCACTCCCTGTGATTGGCTGGAAGTAGAGGCTGGAGTCCCTGCAGGTCACATGGGGCTCTGAGCAGATGTTCTTCCCATCATGGTAGAAGGTATAAGTAGTGACATTCTGTTTACCACCATCACAATGAAGAGACAAATAAGAGCCACTGATGAGACTGTTAGACGTGTCATTACTACGAAGGGCAGGAGCACCGAGAACATCTAGAAATGGAAAAAAGGGAAGTTGTATGTGGTAGAACTTTAGATCAGAAACATAGGAAACAGCCTTTTTAATGGAAGACATACAGGCATTATACCTCTTGCCACTTAAAAGAGATATATGGTCACAGGAGATATTTTCATTTTACATCATCACCATTGTATTAACATGGTTATTTTTGACAATCCAATATAGGCTTACTTGAAAATTCTCCTTTCATGTTGTGAGTTCTGCCTGTCTCTTTCCCCTGAATTCCCTGTACACTTTGCAGCTTCTACTCATTGTTTACTTTTGACTTCTAAGGACTTCATATCCCATGGTACCTTGCTGCCTATTAGCAGCGATTCCTGTAATGACTGCACCTTCCTGAAACTCCTCCTATAAACACCTCTGTAGTTCACAAGGCAGGCTCTGTGAAATGTGTGACACAACAGTGCCTACTCACGTAGCATAGTGACTACATGTTGCAGAATTCAAAGAAGTAAATGTGTGGGGATCTTCACAGGATTAATCATCTTAAAATTTGTAAAGATTAATAGGAGTAGGTTAGAAATAATTGAAATACAATGTGTAAACGAGTATATGGTTTTACATTTTGACCAGATACGCTTACAAAAAGTGGATCGCTATTACTTGCATAAGGCTAGGGGTCTCACTCACCCTGTTCCTGGCTGTGAATTTTTTTTTTTTTTTGTTTAAAGGATACCTGCGTGGGAAAAAAATAGCAAATAATATATATATATATATATATATATATACACAGTCAGGTCCATAAATATTGGGACATCGACACAATTCTAATCTTTTTAACTCTATACACCACCACAATGGATTTGAAATGAAACGAACAAGATGTGCTTTAACTGCAGACTTTCAGCTTTAATTGGAGGGTATTTACATCCAAATCAGGTGAACGGTGTAGGAATTACAACTGTTGTATATGTGCCTCCCACTTTTTAAGGGACCAAAAGTAATGGGACAATTGGCTGCTCAGCTGTTCCATGGCCAGGTGTGTGTTATTCCCTCAGTATCCCATTTACAAGGAGCAGATAAAAGGGTCAGAGTTAATTTCAAGTGTGCTATTTGCATTTGGAATCTGTTGCTGTCAACTCACAATATGAGATCCAAAGAGCTGCCACTATCAGTAAAGCAAGCCATCATTAGGCTGAAAAAACAAAACAAACCCATCAGAGAGATAGCAAAAACATTAGGTGTGGCCAAATCAACTATTTGTAACATCCTTAAAAAGAAAGAACGCACCGGTGAGCTCAGCAACACCAAAAGACCCGGAAGACCATAGAAAACAACTGTGGTGGATGGCCGAAGAATTCTTTCCCTGGTGAAGAAAACACCCTTCACAACAGTTGGCCAGATCAAGAATACTCTCCAGGAGGTAGATGTATGTGTGTCAAAGTCAACAACCAAGAGAAGACTTCACCAGAGTGAATACAGAGGGTTCACCACAAGATGTAAACCATTGGTGAGCCTCAAAAACAGGAAGGCCAGATTAGAGTTTGCCAAACAACATCTAAAAAAGCCTTTACAGTTCTGGAACAACATCCTATGGACAGATGAGACCAAGATCAACTTGTACCAGAGTGATGGGAAGAGTATGGAGAAGGAAAGGAACTGCTCATGATCCAAAGCATACCACCTCATCAGTGAAGCATGGTGGTGGTAGTGTCATGGCGTGGGCATGTATGGCTGCCAATGGAACTGGTTCTCTTGTATTTATTGATGATGTGACTGCTGACTGACAAAAGCAGCAGGATGAATTCTGAAGTATTTTGGGCAATATTATCTGCTCATATTCAGCCAAATGCTTCAGAACTCATTGGATGGCGCTTCATCGTGCAGATGGACAATGACCCGACGCATACTGCAAAAGCAACCAAAGAGTTTTTTAAGGGAAAGAAGTGGAATGTTATGCAATGGCCAAGTCAATCACCTGACCTGAATCTGAACTGAAGGGATAATGCCCCAAGAACAAGCAGGAACTGAAGACAGTTGCAGTAGAGGCCTGGCAGATCATCACCAGGGATGAAACCCAGCGTCTGGTGATGTCTATGCATTTCAGACTTCAGGCTGTAATTGACTGCAAAGGATTTGCAACCAAGTATTAACCACTTGCCGACCGCCCGCCGCAGCGTGACGGCGGCATGGTGGCTCGTTATCGCGAAACGCCGCCATCTGACGGCGGCCGCAAAAACTAGTATTGTGAGCGTGCTCGGGGGGGGGGCCAGGGAGTGGGTAGGGTGGACTCGATTGCCGCCGGCTACCCGCGATGGCCCCACCACAGTGAGAGAATGGAGGTCCGTGTAAGTAAACACCGATCTCCATTCTCATAGAGGGGGAAGGGCTGTGATCACAGGCTTCCTCTATATGGAAGCTGTGATCTCCCCCTTCCCCCAGCCAGGACAGCCCCCATACAGTTAGAACACGCCCAGGGAGCACAGTTAACCCTTAGAGCGCCCCCTGCAGGTTAACCCCTTCACTGCCAATGGCATTTACACAGTAATCAGTGCATTTTCATAGCACTGATCACTGTATAAATGCCAATGGTCCCAAAAAAGTGTCAAAATGGTCCGACATGCCTGTCCCAATATCGCAGTCCTGCTAAAAATCACAGATCACCGCCATTACTAGTAAAAAATAAAAACCCCAGAAATGAATTCTCATCATAAACGCGGCAACTTTTGCGCAAACCAATCAATAGATGCAGATTGCAATTTTTTTTACCAAAAATATGAGGAAGAATATAAATCGGCCAAAATCGATGGAAAAAATGTTTTTTTATATTTTTTTTTGATTTGTATTTTAGCAAAAAGTCAGAAATGTGTTTTTTTTTGCAAAATTGTCGCTCTTCTTTTGTTTATAGCGGCGATCAGAAATGACACAGAGGTGATCAAATACCACCAAAAGAAAGCTCTATTTGTGGGAAAAAAAGAATGCAAATTTTGTTTGGGTACAACGTCGCACGACCGCGCAATTGTCAGTTAAATCGATGTAGTGCTGAATCGCAAAAAGTGCTCTGGTCCTAAAGTGGGAAATCCTTCCAGGGCTGAAGTGGTTAAAAAGTGAAAGTTTGATTTATGATTGTTAATCTGTCCCTCTGTACTTTTGGTCCCTTAAAAAGTGGGAGGCACATATACAAACTGTTGTAATTCCTACACCGTTCACCTGATTTGGATGTAAATACCCTCAAATTAAAGCTGAAAGTCTGCAGTTAAAGCACATCTTGTTCATTTCATTGCAAATCCATTGTGGTGGTGTATAGAGCCAAAAATATTAGAATTGTGTCGATGTCCCTGTATTTATGGACCTGACTGTATATAGCATATAAAATGCAACTCAAGTCATATTGTAATTGAATGTTATTAAAAATTACCTTGCCTTTTCAATCTGCAGCACTGTAATTTTCTGTGACATGCAATAAGGCTACTTGGAGGTGTTCTGTACAAAGATGATGTACAGAACGTCCCCGCAGAAACATAATTTCCTACTCGTGTGATTGGCTCACTGATTTTCCCAGAAGTCTGCATTAATATACAAGTCAGATTTCAGGCATAACCTGCAACAAAAATGCCATTTTTGGTGAGATACTCCCAATAGGAAATCACATATAAAGGGATGCAGACCCTGCAATTTCCTCGTTAGAGCCCTGCAAGTGCAGCAACTGATTGATAATTTTGAAGCCACTCCCATACATATTCACTTACCACATGGACACAGACACACAATTTCTTCAGAATAACAAAAGGTATGAATCTGCAACAGTTTGTTAACATCCTTGCAAAGTACTTAGATCACCCAGAGGGGAATGTTTTTTTCTCAACAAAAGTGGAGTTACTCTTTAAATAACAGGATCTCCACATCTAATGGAATAAAAATATTTTTCTATTGTCTTTTGTAATGAGGTAATTAATTCAATCAGATTTTACATGCTGAGATTTAGGATTTAAAAAAAAAAAAAACAAATGGCATAAAAACATTTTAATCAATCAAAAAAAAATGGAAAATGTACACTGTGCTAGAGATGAAAACAGTAAGCAATAAACAATCCCTCAAGCAACACTAAATGTGAGATATACACAATAGGTGAAAAAGTTATAACGTGTTAATTTTTGACAATTTTTTGTAGGCAAAATGTTTTTATAATTATAATGACTAGTGTCGCGCTAATCAAGCAGGGTGTAAATATATTATGTACACAAACACAATTGTCATATATGGTAAAAGGTGAATCAAAACATATTCAGAAAAAAGGTAGTCACAAAAAGTCCATAAATCTGTGATAAATTGGCAACCACATTTGAAGTCCTCATATGACTTTCACCGTGAGTATGCAGTAAATCACCGCAACCACCGCCACCAGACAAGATGTACGCATACCTTCAAGAGTTGACCACCTATTACGGGTGGTCAAAAACAGCCTGTGAGTAAGACTCCTCTATGTCTTTATCCCAAGATTATCCGTATATTCCATCCAAGTCTCATTAGATATGCATTTCCTTTATCGGAGAACATGCACTGAACCCAGGAACAAAAAAGGGAATGGACATAGTTAGAGTTGAGCGAACCTGAACTGTAAAGTATTGTTCGTACCGGACTTTAGGGTGTCCGTGTCCCGAACCCGAACCCGGACATTTGAGAAAAAGTCAGGGTTCGGGTTCGGGTATTTTTTTGCGCCTTCTGAATAGCTGCAGAGCAGCCAATCAACAAGCCTTTCACTCGTTTGCCCTTAGAAGCCATCACAGCCATGCCTACTAATGGCATGGCTGTGATTGGCCAGTGCATCATGTGACCCAGCCTCTATATAAGCTGGAGTCACGTAGTGCTGCATGTCACATCATCTCATACTAGTGTAGGGAGAGGTTCCTGCTGCTGGTGTGAGGGACAGATTAGCGTTATAGAATCATCTCATACTGGTATAGGGAGAGGTTCCTGCTGCTGGTGTGAGGGACAGCTTAGCTTTATAAAATCATCTCATACTGGTATAGGGAGAGGTTCCTGCTGCTGGTGTGAGGGACAGATTAGCTTTATAAAATCATCTCATACTGGTGTAGTGAGAGGTTCCTGCTGCTGGTGTGAGGGACAGAATAGCGTTATAAAATCATCTCATACCGGTGTAGGGAGAGGATCCTGCTGCTGGTGTGAGGGACAGATTAGCGTTATAAAATCATCTCATACTAGTGTAGGGAGAGGTTCTTGCTGCTGGTGTGAGGAACAGATTAGCGTTATAAAATCATCTCATACCAGTGTACGGAGAGGTTCCTGCTGCTGGTGTGAGGGACAGATTAGCGTTATAAAATAATCTCATACTAGTACAGGGAGAGGTTCCTGCTGCTGGTGTGAGGGACAGATTAGCTTTAGAAAATCTGTTAAAAACTGCGATTTATTGGTGGGTGCTAGAGGAGATTTTTGTTTGCTAGAGTACATTTTGTTTGCTAAGCAAAGTGCCTCGTATAAAACCTAAGCAATTTTTCTGTTTGTTAGGTGGGCGTTTAAAAAAAATACAACACAAAAATAAAAAGTGTGTCTACATTGCTGGTTTAAAAAAATATATTCTAAATACTACATTTGCAGCCAGCGGTACATTTCTTGCACAGAAATAAAAAGTGCGTCTACATTGCTGGTTTAAAAAAAAAAAAAGAATAATAATTTATTATTCTTTTTTTTATTATTAATAAATAGTGCTACATAGTACATTTGCACCTTTCGCTGCATTTCTTGCACAAAAATAAAAAGTGTGTCTACATTGCTGGTTTAAGAAAAAAAATATTCTAAATACTACATTTGCGGCCAGCGGTACATTTCTTGCACAAAAATAAAAAGTGCGTCTACATTGCTGGTTTAAAAATAAAAGAATAATAATGTATTATTCTTTTTTTTATTATTAATAAATAGTGCTACATAGTACATTTGTACCTTGCAGTGCATTTCTTGCACAAAAATAAAAAGTGCATCTACATTGCTGGTTTAAAAAAAAAAGAATAATAATTTATTATTCTTTTTTTTATTATTAATAAATAGTGCTACATAGTACATTTGCACCTTGCTGTGCATTTCTTGCACAAAAATAAAAAGTGCGTCTACATTGCTGGTTTAAGAAAAAAAATATTCTAAATACTACATTTGCGGCCAGCGGTACATTTCTTGCACAAAAATAAAAAGTGCGTCTACATTGCTGGTTAAATAAAAGAATAATAATTTATTATTCTTTTTTTTTTATTATTAATAAATAGTGCTACATAGTACATTTGCACCTTGCTGTGCATTTCTTGCACAAAATTAAAAAGTGCGTCGACATTGCTGGTTTAAAAAATAATATAAATTTGTGCTAAATAGTACATTTGCGTCCAGAATGAGGAGAGCGTCAAATAAGGGATGTGGTCGTGGTAGTGGTGCTGCTGGTGTTGGTGAAGCTCCTGTTGCAAGGAGAGGACGTGGTCGATCTGTGCCAGCTACACGCACAAGTGAAACACCTTCCTCCGGTGCGAGTAGCCGACAGAACCTTCAACGTTATATGGTAGGCCCTAATGCCGCTCAACGAATGGTGAGGCCAGAACAAGTACAGGCGCTAGTAGATTGGGTGGCTGACAATGCCTCCTGTTCCTACACATTGTCTCCCACCCGGTCCCTTGATGAAAGCACAGAGTTGGCACCTGAACCCCATGGCCATCTGTCTTTCACCTCAGCGCCTTGTAAATCAGCCAAGCAGTCTGAGCCCCAAGTCATGCAGCAGTCTCTTATGCTTTTTGATGACTCTGCTGGAGTGCTTTCCGTGGGCCATCCACATAGCCCTGCCCCAGAAGTGGAAGACATTGAGTGCACTGATGCCCAACCACTTCTGTTTCAGGATGAGGACATGGAAACACCACCGCAGTACGTCTCTGATGATGACGAAACACAGGTGCCAACTGCTGCAGCTTGCCTCAGTGTGCAGACTGACAAGGAGGGCAGTAGTGAAGGGTGGGTGGAAGATGATGTGGAGGATGATGAGGTCCTAGACCCCACATGGAATGAAGGTCATGCGAGTGACATGTGCAGTTTGGAGGAAGAGGTGGTGGTCGCACAGAGGCACCAGCACAGCAAAAGAGGAAGCAGGTTGCAAAAGCGGAGCGACCGTCCCCTAGACAGTACGCCTGCTACTACCCACCTCATCCAGGGACCTAGCATACCAAAGGCAGCTCAAAGGAGTTCCCTGGCATGGCAGTTATTCAGACAATGTGCTGACGACAAGACACAAGTGGTTTGCACGCTGTGCAATGAGAGCCTGAAGCGAGGCATAAATGTTCTAAATCTGAGCACAACCTGCATGACCAGGATTCTACTTGCAAAGCACAAGCTGCATTGGAATAAGCACCTTGGCCTCTTCCTCCACCTCTACAGTGCCAGTATCACCTGCCACCCAGCAAACAGACGATGTGACAGCAACGCCACCATGTTTGCCACCCTCCCCAAGCATTTCCACGCGGTCCCATGGAAGCTTACAGCTCTCCATCTCCCAAACACTGGAGAGAAAGAGGAAGTACCCCCCTACCCACCCGCGATCCCTGGCCCTGAATGCCAGCATTTCAAAATTCCTGGACTTTGAAATGCTGTCATTCCGTCTGGTGGACACGGACAGTTTTAAAAACCTGATGGTGGTGGCTGTCCCACAGTACGTGGTTTCCAGCCTCCACTACTTTTCCAGACGAGCCATCCCTTCCCTGCACAAACAAGTCGGGGACAAGATCAAGTGTGCACTGCGCAACGCCATCTGTGGCATGGTCCACATAACCACTGATACGTGGACCAGTAAGCACGGGCAGGGACGCTATATCTCGCTAACTGCACACTGGGCAAATGTAGTGGTGGGTGGGCCTGAGGCGGCTAGCCGTTTGGCGCATGTCCTTTCGCCACAGAGTATTGCAGGGCATTTATCTTTGCCTCCTGTTTCCTCCTCCTCCTACTCCGCTTTCTCTACCACCCACTCATCCGCTCAGCGTAACACCTTCACCACCAACTTCAGCACATCCAGGGGGAAACGACAGCAGGCTGTTTTAAAATGGATATGTTTGGGGGATAAACCCCACACTGCGCAGGAGCTGTGGACGGGCATTGAACAACAGACCGATGAGTGGTTGTTGCCACTGAGCCTCAAGCCCGGCCTGGTGGTGTGAGGTTAATGGGTGAAATCTTGTAGCAGCTCTGGACGCATATCCCTTGCCTGGCGCATGTGCAGAATTTGGTGGTGCAGAAATTTCTAAAAAACTACCCAGATATGTCAGAGCTGCTGCAGAAAGTGTGGGCCGTCTGTGCGCGCTTTCGGCATTCTCACCCTGCTGCTGCTTGCCTGTCTGCGCTGCAGCGGAACTTCGGCCTTCCTGCTCACCGCCTCCTATGTGACGTGCCCACAAGGTGGAACTCCACCTTGCACATGCTGGAGAGACTGTGCGAGCAGCAGCAGGCAATAGTTGAGTTTCAGCTGCAGCACACACGGGTCAGTCGCTCTGTGGAACAGCACCACTTCGCCACCAACGAGTGGGCCTCCATGCGAGACCTGTGCACCATATTACGGTGTTTCGAGTACTCCACCAACATGGCCAGTGCCGATGATGCTGTTCGCAGCGTTACTATCCCACTTCTATTTCTCCTTGAAAAAACACTTCGGGCGATGATGGAAGAGGATGTGGCATAGGAGGCGGAAGAGGGGTCATTTCCACGGTTATCAGGCCAGTCATTCACAAGTGGCTCGGAGGGTGGGTTCCTGCACCAGCATAGGCCAGGTAAAAAAAATTCAAGCCAGGGCACAGTTCTGGAGGAGGAGGAACTGTATTCACAGCAGGGTGGCACCCAACGCAGCTTGTGGGCATCACTGGAGCATGGCTGGGGGGATACGGAGGGCACAGATGATACACCTGCCACAGTGGACAGCTTGTCTTTGCCTCTGGGCAGTCTGGCACACATGAGCGACTACATGCTGCAGTGCCTGCTTAACGACAGCCGAGTTGCCCACATTTTAACTTGTGCTGGTTACTGGGTGGCCATCCTGCTGGATCCCTGTTACAAGGACAAAGTGCCGTCCTTAATGCCCTCACTGGAGCATGATCAGAAGATGCTTGACTACAAGCGCACGCTGGTATACGCTCTGCTGAGGGCATTCCCAAATGACACCGGGGGCTCAGTGGAAGCACAAGGCGAAGGCAGAGGAGGAGGAGGAAGAGGTCGCCAACGCAGCTGTTGCACCGCCAGCACCTCAGAAGGCAAGGTTAGCATGGCCGAAATGTGGAAAAGCTTTGTCAGCAGCATGCCACAGCACCACCAGCTAATAGGCAACGTCTTAGCAGGAGGCAGCATTTCAGCAACATGGTGGAACAGTATGTGTGCACACGCCTACATGTACTGACTGATGGGCCTGCCCCATCCCATTCAACTTCTGGGTCTCCAAATTGGGCACATGGCCTGTGCTTGCCCTTTATGCCTTGGAGGTGCTGGCCTGCCCAGCAGCCAGTGTATTGTCTGAACGTGTGTTTAGCATGGCAGGGGGCGCTATCACAGACAAGCGCAGCCGTCTGTCCACAGCCAATGTGGACAAGCTAACGTTTATTAAAATGAACCAGGCATGGATCCCACAAGACTTGTCTTTACCTTGTGCAGAATAGACATTTAGACCGGCCTCACACAACCATAGGTATACTTTTTTTTTTTAATATGTCCCAAAATTTTGGGGGCTACCCCAATTAGAAAAAAAAAACAACCAAACAAAAAACAGTGTTGGCTACCTCCTCCTCCTCTTCCTCCTCCTCCTCCTCCACCACCGCCACTTCCGTCTACACTGCCATGGTCATGGCCTAGTCAACCTCTAGGCTCCAACTCCACATCCACCTCCTCCTCCAATTTTTATTTTTTTTATGTGATTTTAAGTTATTTCCCTATCCACATTTGTTTGCGGGGCACTTGTCCTACTCTTACCCCCATTTTGCTTCCTTTTGCAGCCCTCCCTTTCCAGGACTTTTTTGGAGCCATTTTTTTGCCCAAAAGTTTGGGTCACCATTGACTTCAATGGGGTTCGGGGTCCGGGGCCGAACCCAAACTTTTTCTTGAAGTTCAGCCGAACCCGAACATCTAGGTGTCTGCTCAACTCTAATTATAACTATAAAAGCATTTTGCCTACTTTCCAAAAAATTGTCAAAAATTAACACGTTGGGGTCCCTCAAAAAACATTTCCTCCTGCAGGGGAAGTTAAAAGGTTTAGGTGGCAGATAGTTGGACTACACAAGTTATATAATCCGGTGAAGTGATTTTGTGTAGAGATAGCTCTTAAATACCCAATGGGCCTTGACAGGGAACTAATGTTCATGCTCTGGGATTAATAATATTTGGTATTCTTTGACTAGTTATCTATCCAGTTTATGATGGTTTGAATGTATTGTCTTTTGTTCTTAAAGAGGAGCTTTTATAACTTAATACTATAGCTGTTGACTTTTAATATAAGGACACTTAAAGGTCCAGGCATCCAGCTGTATCCTCACCCGAGCTGACTCTTCAATTGGCTATTGGGTACTGGCACCACCATCTTGACTAAGGGAAATCGGCAGCCAGTTTCCTACTGCACATGCGTGAACTGCGCTGCGCTTTGTGAATGAACAGCAGCCTTCTGGGACCTGTGAAGTGTCCTAGAAGGCTGCGGGAGAAGAAGGGAGGCCGAACTTCCAGCTCAGTTGGCCACGGTGAACTCAGCTGGAATTGGGAGCGGGTACCTCTCAAAACTAGGGAACCGCTTCCTCTCAAAAGATACCAAATGTGGCAGCAGGGGAGGCAGAGAAGTGGAGCTTCCCCTTTTGAGTGGAGATCCGCTTTAAGTTTTTCTTCCATGGTGTAGGGGTTATATTACTGGCTATTATTGGGTATTGCTGCTGTTAACCTGTGTTTGTGATTATGGCTCCAAAGGATTGCTTCTATGTAATATTTTCTTGTAGATACAGTAGTTAGACTTTCCATGCTTAATTCTTTACACAATGTACTATTTTTCACATACAGTTTATGATATGTGTTTTATTGTTGCCATTATCCCTATCAAACAGTGAGAAGAAGGATTTCCCACTGTAGGACCAGAGCACTTTTTGCAATTCGGCACTGCGTCGCTTTAATTGACAATTGCGCGGCCGTGTGACGTTGTACCCAAACAAAATTGACTTCCTTTTTTTCCCCACAAATAGAGCTTTCTTTTGGTGGTATTTGATCACCTCTGCGTCACTTCTGATCACTGCTATAAACAAAAAAAGAGCGACAATTTTGAAAAAAAAACATTATTTTTTACTTTTTGCTAAAATAGATATCCAAAAAAAAATATAAAAAAAAAAATTATTCATCAGTTTTGGCCGATATATATTCTTCCTCACATCTGTGGTAAACAAAAATTGCGATCTGCGTTTATTGATTGGTTTGCGCAAAAGTGGTCACGTTTGCAAACCATGAGAAATGATTTATGGCGTTTTTACTATTTTTTTTTACTAGTAATGGCGGCGATCTGCAATTTTTATCGGGACTGCGATATTGCAGCGGACACTTTTTTGGGACCAATGACATTTATACAGCGATCAGAAATTTAAATAATCACTGATTACTGTATAAATGTCATTGGCAGGGAAGGGGTTAACCTGCAGGGGGTGATCTAGGGGTCACCTGTGTTCCCTAGGCGTGTTCTAACCGTGAGGGGGTTGGGCTGCTTGGGCATAAGAGATCTAACTGACCCCAGTGACAGGGATCAGTAGATCTCTTACATGCTACCTTACATCTTCTGTGCCAGGCGATCACGGCTCGCCAGCGGACATCGAGTCTGCCCAACCCGCGGCCACACTGCTGGAGAGTGCAGCAGGCACGAGAGCACATCGCCACCGTTTTGCTCCTGCCCAGTAGCCTCGCATGCGCGAGCCGCCGTTTATAGACGGCGATTCGTGATATGTGACCACTCACTAAATGCATGCGAGGCCGTCCGGAACCTGTTAATCATCCCCATTTTCTTACACCTTGACCCCCTTGCTCGAATAGGAACTCTGCCTTCTGAAAGCCAACTCAAACCATTTGGCTTGGTATCCACTAGTCTGGGTCACCCCAGCATACTGTACTTGCTTTAAAACAGTGGTCTCCAAGCTGTGGCTGAGGGGCCAGATGCGGCCCTTAGCTTGCCTTTATTTGACCCTTGGGACACTTTCCCTCCACTTGACACCAATAATGAGGCGCCATTCCTCCCTCTAAAACTAATGATGGGGCATGGTTTACTCCCACTGAGACCGGGGAATTTTCTACTCCTGCTGGCCACAGTCCGGCCCCCCTAAAGCCTGAAGCATAGTACACTGGACCTTTGTTTAGAAAATTTGAATAACCCCGCTTTAAACATTCTCCACATTTTGAAGTCATCTGCCCCTGTATTTTATTCTCTTTCTCTGGGTAGAAGGAGGTATTCCAGTTATGCAAATATAGCTGCACACCTGAAACAGCCCATTAGACTGGGTATTTTTGAAGAGCAGGGTGCAAAGCAGTAAAACCTTACACCATGGAGATGAATCCTACACAGGGTGAACTCCTTAAGCTAATCCGCCAGTTCAAAACACTTTCAGTACAGATTTCATTGTACTTTGAACCTTCGCCAAAGATTTCTTTACCGGACCTTTTGAATGGAAATTGCCGGTACGTTGTAAAATTTAGTAATACATACACATTTTAATTCCAACTTTGCTGTGTGTCCTCGGGTCCAGAACAACAAGTGAAGATTAGTATTTCCCTTCTCCAAAGGGACTGTTTTAGTGGGCCTTCAGTTTACCGTCTACTGACCATGTCTTGACTTCTGTAGATGCATTCTCTAATGATTTGGGTATCCATTATTGGAATTCCAACTATGTACATATGGCAGTCAAACCTCTAGCCTTTACACCAAGATAGTCTGTCCACAGAACAGTATTGTTCTGAGTTTTGGAGATGGGCCCTGGACTCTGGCTGAAATAATTCTGCTCTGAATAGAGTGGGGCTTTTAAAGACTATTAAAGATGCTCAGGTTAAATCACCACACACCAGGTTCACTGCAAGATGCAATTTTGCTGGCAATCTGTATCGATCAGTGGCATTGTGAGTGCCACTCTGAAAGACGATCAGCTTCTTCGCCTTTGCCCTTTTCCTCGCCCATACTAGAAGTTCCAGCTGCTGCTCTGGAAGAAGTTATGTAGATTGGTGCCACTCAACTTCTCACCAAGGAGAAGCTAAGTAGAAGGAACCTAGAGCCAGTCTCTATTATGGTACCAAAAGACACTACATGGGCAGTTGCCCAATTAAGTTGGGAAATGCCAAAGCCTAGTGGAGCAGGGGATAACTTTGCAAAGGCCATAAAAAACTCCTTGAAGAGCAAAACAACTCATTTGTCCCTGCCTGCATTTCTTACCAAATTCAGAAATCATCTATCCGCCTTTGTAGACTGATTGCCAAAATTTCAAGGACAAAGTTATTGTCTCTTAGCTTTAGCTTTGTCTGGTTCTAGTGGACCTCCCATTCTCACTGATTGCTATTGCCAACTGTCTGCTAGCCCAAGATTCTGTCAACCTCTAAATTCCCATACTAGTTCTTACAATAGGAGCCAATCATCAAGAGCAGATGGTAACCATAAACCATTCCCCAGCCTGTCCCCTGATCTTGGGTTACCCATGGACATACCCAGAACCCACATCAATTGGACTTCCTGGAAGATTGAGGTTTTAGGTGATTTTTGCATCTATCACTGACTGCGTGAGCAAGTAAAACTTGCCTCTCTTGAATAGCAGGAATACTTTTTAATTACCAGTCAATTACAGCCTGTGATCTAATGAGGAGAGTATGGGGATGGGTCCAGCCATGCTCTGTGTGTGAATGGACAATGTCCACAAGAGTGGGGCTCAGAAACGAGCCTGCTTGAGTGCCCCCATAGAAAGAGGCTTGCTATTAGGGGCACTCAGCCAGGGGGGGGGGGGGGCAGGACCACCAGCAGGGAACCCAAAAAGAGGGGCTGTTCTGTTCTAAATACATATACAAATACATTCTTTAGAATCACTTTAATTTTGCTCTCCCTTAGCCGCAAAAGCTTTGTCTTTTCTGTCAGATTATATTTTTAAGCAGTTTTATTACATTTACATAGTTAGGGTAGATACAACGAGTGAGGACTCCTGAATAGGGTTGAGCGAACTTCTAGAAGTCTGGGTTCTGCTGATTCGGCCGAACTTCAGGACAAAGTCCAGGTTCGGGTCCAGACAGAACCCGAACTTTGTCCCGAAATCAATGGGGACCTGAACTTTTAGGCACAAAAATGGTTGTAAAATAGTCCTGGAAAGTCCTAGAGGTCTGCAAAAGGAAGAAAATGGTGGTAAGGGTGGGACAAGTGCCCTATAAAGAAATGGGGACAGGGAAATAACTAAAAGCATTTAAAAAAAAATAAAACCCTAAAAAAAAAATCAAAAATGGAGGTGGATGTGGACCATCTTCAAACTGTGTCAAAAAAGTATAAATAAGCCGGGAGAACCCATATCACTGTTCTGCAAACATCTGCAAACTGTGTGTGAAACTATAGCAGAGCGAAACCATATCCCTGTTCTTCTCTATGCTGTAGTTTCACACAGAGTTTCCAGATGTTTGCAGAACACTGATATCATATCACTGTTCTGCAAACATCTGCAAACTGTGTGTGAAACTATAGCAGAGCGAAACCATATCCCTGTTCTTCTCTATGCTGTAGTTTCACACACAGTTTCCAGATGTTTGCAGAACACTGATATCATATCACTGTTCTGCAAACATCTGCAAACTGTGTGTGAAACTATAGCAGAGTGAAACCATATCCCTGTTCTTCTCTATGCTGTAGTTTCACACACAGCTTCCAGAACAGTGATATGGGTTTGCTCCGGTTTTTGTTAAAGTGTTACACAGACTTTCCAGATGTTTGCAGAACAGTAGTTCAGTTAGTCCTGGTTTCATTTAAAGTGACCACAGTTTCCAGATGTTTGCAGAACAGTAGTTCACTTAGTCCCGGTTTCACTTAAAGTGACACACAGACTTTCCAGATGTTTGCAGAACAGTAGTACAGTTAGTCCCGGTTTCATTTAAAGTGACACACAGACTTTCCAGATGTTTGCAGAACAGTAGTTCAGTTAGTCCCGGTTTCATTTAAAGTGACACACACAGTTTCCAGATGATTGCAGAACAGTAGTTCAGTTAGTCCCGGTTTCATTTAAAGTGACACACACAGTTTCCAGATGTTTGCAGAACAGTAGTTCAGTTAGTCCCGGTTTCATTTAAAGTGACACACAGACTTTCCAGATGTTTGCAGAACAGTAGTTCATTTAGTCCCGGTTTCATTTAAAGTGACACACAGACTTTCCAGATGTTTGCAGAACAGTAGTTCAGTTAGTCCCGGTTTCATTTAAAGTGACACACACAGTTTCCAGATGTTTGCAGAACAGTAGTTCAGTTAGTGCCGGTTTCATTTAAAGTGATATGGGTTCTCCCGGCTTATTTATACTTTTTTGACACAGTTTGAAGATGGTTTTAGAACAGTTATATGGCTTCTACCGTTAATTAATACTTTTCAGACCCAGTTTGAAGATGGTCCACATCCACCTCCATTTTTGCTTTTTTTAGGTTTTTATTTTTTTAAAAATATTTAAAGTTATTTCCCTGTCCCCATTTCTTTGTAGGGCACTTGTCCCACCCTTACCCCCATTTTCCTTCCTTTTGCAGACCTCTAGGACTTTCCTGGACTTTTTTACAGCAATTTTCAGAACTTTTGGTAAAATTACCAGAACCCCGGACCCGAACCCGGACTTTTTTTGAAAAGTCCAGGTTCGGGTCCGGGTCCCGGACATCTCAAAGTTCGGTAGGGACCCGAACTTTACAGTCCGGGTTCGCTCAACTCTACTCCTGAAGAATGGAAAAAGACATACAAAGAGCAATCATTTAAACTTGAAGTGTTTGTTACCCCAACATTTCCTATTCCTCATATGTGCCTGCTGTACCATGTACTTGTATGAAAAAGTATCCTGTTATCTTTGTATTGCTTCCTTTGAAATCCCTGGTGTTCCTGCCAGTCCCTCTGCTTTTCTGTAAAAAACTGACCGCACTAACTAAGCAGGAGAACACACCATGGTCAGTTCTCCGGCTATGCTGGGGACTTAGTGTGCTCTCCTCCAATGATCAGACTTGTCCTGACACCAACCCCCCTCCCCAACCACAGCCATTCACTGGGAAGCTCCGCGTGCTGTTTCTTCTCCTCCCCCTAGCTCTGATGCAGCTGAGAACAGCTGAGAACAGTGGAAATGTGATCATTTATAAAAAAAAAGGAAAAGGGTATGTATAATTTTTTTATAGCTATACACAAATTTTGCCTTTAATTGCTATTTTAAATTGAATTGGTAGTTTTACAAGGTGACCATTTGCAATCGAGTTAACCTCCTATGACACAGCCGTCAAAAAATGCTAATAATGAAGGCGATCACATACACATATGAATCTAGTACTGTATATAAAATTGAAGCAAAATCTGTCATGCCAGTCAAAGGCACATCTGATACATAGTGAAAAATAATAATTGGTACTTAAAGTGGAACTACACTCTCAATCAAAATTACCTATTTTAATCCTTATTGCTGCTAGCATTAATACATACTGTGGATAGGAAAGTATGTTAAATTTACTTCTTTTAAACTGCTTTTTTACATTCCGTTGCTTCCTGGTTACTGGCCAAGGAAATTATGTCATATATCCAAGGAGTCTTCAAGGGCATTTTTTTTTACTCTGGATGAGACAAGGAGGGTTTTCATCAGTTAAGCACACGCTCCTTCCAGCATGCCTGGCCTAGGGACAGATAGATTCCAGGAAGTAAATATTCAAAGTGGCCATGGATAGAAATGCTAAGGGTTTTTCTCAAAGTTATAAAGCAAGGAGACATGGATGGAATGACAAGTTTGCTTTAAATGTTAAAAATGAATTAAATGGTGTTTTTGGTTGTGGTGTTTAAATGCAGTTTAGTTCCGCTTTATGATGTAAAGGTCAATTCCTAAAAGCATATGTACCAGGTATACTTAAAAGTACAAATCCAACTGTGTAAGATTTGTCCAGGCAGGATATCACAGGAAAAAATCATAAATTCTGACTGGTAGTAGCAAAGGTGATCACGTTCACATAGAATTCTAAATTGTACAAGTTTTGACAAAATGGAAGCAAGTCGTGTCAAATAAAGATACATCTAATGGGGGTAGAAATCATAGATACCACCAGAGAATCAATTTTTGGTCATTTGAGGTGTAAAATTAGTCTATAGAGGTGTGTAGCCAGGAGCTGTATACACATATACTGTATATATTCCTGCAATCATGCCTTTTGGGAGCCATTTCCCTCTAGTGCTGAGTTTGATGCTGACCTGTTACATCCTTGAAACAAGAGACCAGGCAGAGCAAAGCATCTTGGGACATGTAATCCAAAGTGATGGGATTTTCCCCTTAGCTGAATCACTGGGAACTATAACTACCAGAAGGCTGATGGAAAACAGACTTCTGGGAGAGTCTATAAGAGGGATGGATTGAGGCCTGGTGCGCTCTCTTGGGACTCCAGCCTACATCTGAGTGCAGGGATTCTGTGACGGTGTGCGTTGCATCTGAATCGCGGCCTGCTACAGCAGAACCATCCAGTGGATATTCGGAGGGACACCTGTGGACAGCTCTCCCTTGGTTGTTCAGGGGCAGCCTGGAGGCCGCTCCTATTCCATCTATCCTGCGGTGACATCAGATTCGGGTGAGACGTAGCGTGGTGCAGCAGAGCCCGGATGCCATCCCTTGAGCCATGTTTATGAGAGGGAGCCATCATCATCATCTCTTGTTCCAGTGTGGTGAGCAGCCAATAGCCCAACCTTATAGACAGTGTATATAGACACCATTGTCTCCTGCACCATTTATCATCCTTAGTGCCATGGAGCTAGGCCAAACTTTATAGACACTGTATACAGACATCTTCACCTTCTATCACCCTGCTTCTAATTGTAGTTCTACAGAGGGCAACAAATTTAAAGTGACTACTTTAACCTACAGGTAAGCCTATAATAAGGCATACCAGTAGGTGCCCTGCATATCTCCTAAACCGTGCAGCCAACGTCTCTGTGCCATTCATTCACTATGATCGTGCTGTGACTGGAGGCTCCCGAGCGCATCAGCAAGAGTGAGGTCATGCTCCGGCCAGTCACAGAGCGTGGCCCCATAAGGAAGAGGGGCTGAAGATGGACGCTGCCTGCACAGGCGACATTGCTGGACATCGCAGGCTTTGTTTGCAGGTAAGTGACACATAGTAGCCCATTATGCTTCTACTTTACAGGGGAATATTGAAGAAGTAAACCTCATGAGGGTTTACTTCCTCTTTAAGTCAGCGATCACTGTGTCTCCATCTGCAGTTTATTCGAGACAGGAAGATTTGCTTCTATGTTTACTCCCAACCAATTGATTCAGGTTGCTATGCTCTGACATTTAGAAAATCTTTGTCTGCAATTGTCATCAAGGGCTAGCTGAAGATCAATCGGATTACCTCACAGTTAATGCAAGACTACTTCTTACCTCCTTCCCCACTGCAGGGATTTGTTTCTATTGAGCTCATAGAGCTACAATTCACCAAGAAGTCTTGGAAAGAGCTGATCAATACAGTTTCTTACTGCCTAAGGTTCTAACACTATATTTACTGTCCTTTATCTGTGTGTTGAGGAGCAGAAGAGAGGGGTCTGACACAAATAAGAGCCATTCCTCTACCCTCCTGTTACCTGTTCACATAGGCATTGTTTGTGCTTTGCTGTGTACAGAGATTATAGTCTTCACTGTTGATTAAAAATTTATATTTTAAGTATATTAAAATGTTGCCATATAGTTGTCAATATCATTTCTAGTAGAGATACCACTCTAAACTGTAAACTTGTGTTGAACTTTCAATCATTTGACATCTCACTAAAGTAAACAAGCTAATTGTTTTAACCAACTCTGGTGTACCTATTTCATTGCTATCATTACCAAGGGTAAAATGACTGAAACCAGGGTGTCAGAGGTGGTAAAGGACTTGCAGGGTCAGGGCAACCAGTGTGGTACTGATTTAACTAGCGACCCCCACGAGGCCAGCACTACAGGTGTATGCAGCAAATATAATAACAATGCGTTGAGGAAGCTAATCAGGCCATATCAGCTACAGCAGCGGTCTCCAAACTGCGGCCTGGGGGCTGGATGTGGCCTTTGCTTGCCTTTATCTGGCCCTTGGGACATTATTCCTCCCGCTGATATGAGACACTATTCTGCCATCTGACACCAAAAATAGGGCACCATTTCTCCCATTGACAACAATAATGGGGCACTATTCATCCCTATGATACCAAGGATGGGGCACTATTCCTCCACCTAATACCAAATGTGGCAATGTTTACTCACACTGATGCCGGGAAAATTTCCACTCCAGCTGGCCACAGTCCGGCTCTCCTAAAGTCTGAAGGACAATAAACCGGCCCTTTATTTAGAAGGTTTGGAGACACCTGAACTACAGTATATCCAAGATTCCACAAGGTTAATGCCCACTGAGGCAAAAATATATTTTAAACAGTAGTGGAAAAAGTGTGGTTAAGCGGTATCTGGGGAAGTTATGGCAAAAGCCCAAAGAATTCAGTATAGATGTCACATGACAAAATGTACCATATACCCACACTGGGTTACCTAATAATTGTTATCCAGGTTTAGGCACTCTGTATGGTGAACTCTACCCCTTGCCCAACCCTGTGCCTGCTCTGCCCCCCCCCCCCCCCAACTATCCCTGGCCCTGCACGCTTCTGTCGGGTCAGTGATTCAATAAGTACATGAAGTATATTTCCAGTTCCAAAATGCATCAGTACGGGGTCTATGATCAACTGTAGTTCTGGAGTTTTGCCTTCACCCCCTTACTCTGCTGTGCAAATCCCATAGCTAGTGTTGAGCGAACCCGGACTGTAACGTTCGGGTTCGTACCGAACTTTCGGGTGTCCGGGACCTGGACCCGAACACGGACATTTCAAAAAACATTCGGGTTCGGGTCCGGGGTTCTGGTATTTTACTCCACGTGTTGAGAAGCTGCAGGGCAGCCAATCAACAAGCGTTTGGTCACTTTGCGAACAACTAACCGACGGGACGTCGAAGAGTTGTGCACCTCATTTTATGGTCTTGGGGCCTGGGCTTGGGCTTACAAAAAACTTTACAGGCACAAGCCCAGGTCCAGGGCCTGTGGGCTTTCAAGCCATGCTTGGGCTTGCAATGTCAGGCCCAAGCGAGTTGTGATCGATACCCTAAACGTGTCGTCTCATTCCCCCACTTCCGTTTTGAGGTCTTGATGTCAACTAGTATCTGGGGCATGACTACGTAAAACCTTGACCTTTATATGAAGTACATGAATAACTTAG
>BLSH010443009.1:103273-115307 GCA_018402905.1 Glandirana rugosa | reverse complement strand
CCAGGGAACACAGTTAACCCTTAGAGCTCCCCCTGCAGGTTAACCCCTTCACTGCCAATGACATTTACACAGTAATCAGTGCATTTTTATAGCACTGATCGCTGTATAAATGCCAATGGTCCCAAAAAAGTGTCAAAATGGTCCGACATGTCCGCCCTAATATCGCAGTACCGCTAAAAATCACAGATCGCCGCCACTAACTAATACTAATAAAAAATAAAAAAAAGAATAAAAACCTCAAAAATGAATTCTCATCGTCCGTAAACGCGGCCACTTTTGCGCAAACCAATCAATAAACGCCGATTGCGATTTTTTTTTTACCGCAAATATGAGGAAGAATATAAATCGGCCAAAAACAGTGAAAAAAATGTTTTTTTATATTTTTTTTTGGGATTTGTATTTTAGCAAAAAGTAAGAAATTTGGGTTTTTTGCAAAATTGTCGCTCTTCTTTTGTTTATAGCGGCGATCAGAAATGATGCAGCGATGATCAAATACCACCAAAAGAAAGCTCTGTTTGTGGGAAAAAAAGGAAGCAAATTTTGTTTGGGTACAACGCCGCACGACCGCGCAATTGTCAGTTAGCGACGCAGTGCCGAATCGCAAAAAGGGCTCTGGTCCTAAAATGTGAAATCCTTCCGGGGCTGAAGTGGTTAATAGAAATATAAAAACAAGTCAGCGGTATGTTGCCTTGAATGTTTTTGGGATTGCAGGCTGGCTAAAAAGGCTTAGAAGAAGCACTACAAGCATGGCCATGGTAATCTAAAGCGCATTGTATAAGAAGATTTTAATGTGGGTGGCCAGCTTCAGTTCCCAAATCCAAACATGCCAAGATCAAGTCTTTCCATATAATAGCCTACACAATCAGCAACTTCCGATCCGCTATTGTAACCCATTCTTCACAACCCAGGAGGTTTACTGACATTACAGCTATTTTTAAAATAGGTCATTTTACAAAACCACTCTGCAAAGTCTCTTCTCTCTCTCACTCCAGTTGGTAATCTCCTGTGTGCTCACCCACCTACCTACCTACCTCATCGCAGCAGTGCAGTTGCCTCTCCCTCCTCCCTTCCCACCCGCACATCCATGCCCCCTCAAATACTGTTTTATCTCAACTGTTTATTGAATTTAAACAGTTGTAGGCAAGTATAAAAGTGGCTATTAAGTTCACAATTGGGCCTCATTTACATAAGTTCTGAGGCCCATTCCCCATGAATTGCCCATTTGTTTTTGCGTCTGGAGCTGCCAGGTTAGAGTTGTCACCTTTTCTTCAAGCCAAGCCTGAACACTTTAGCGGCACATGGCAAAGTGACGGGGGACGCCACAGGAGGTGAATCAGGAAGTAACCATTTGGCGTATTTTCCCGCTTTCCCGGGACTATCGCATGGTTTGATAACAAAGTTCCTACCAAGGAGGACGTATTCTACTTACACTCTAAAGGGCAGAGACAGACCATTGCGCAGTGCTACCAATGGGGCTCCATTGGGAGTGAAGGCGGCTTCCCCCCCCCTGTGACACGGCCTCCCTTTTCTTCCTAGCCCCCCCCCCGTTTTGGGGCACCTTATGGTCAGCATTTACGAGGATCGCTGGTTATCTATCTTCCCTCCTTGGTCCTGTATGGGCCCCACCTCCTCCCCCGTCCCCAAGGATTCAACTTGTTTTCAAGGATGACTGTGCATTCAGTGGAGGGCTTAATTCCACCAAGGGAATATGACACAGTGTACCAATAGTACAAAGTGAAGAGAACCCCTTGAAGTCTGGATCTTGATAGACCCCTATGCTCGCCCCCCTGATTGCCGTCCCGAGCCCTGTGGAGTCATATTTGTTCCTGCAACTGACAGCCACAGTTTTGGAGTCCTGAGGAAGCTCATAGCGAAACGCGTTGACTCCTAATAAGCTGTGTAGTAACGTATTATGGCTGGAGTATCCTATATATGTGTATAGTGTGCATCGGTCGGGGCTCCTCGATGTGTCACTGGATGCGACCTTGTGCGGGGTCCGCGTTACGTGGCGCTCCGAGGATCTCTTGCCTGTGTTTCTCTCTCACTTTTTTCTTTTTTCTTTATGTATATATTTTGTGTATATGTACTTTTTTATGTATAAATAAAATCTAATTTTATAAAATCAATCTTTGCTATCTCGTGGTGTGCCCATTTAAAACGTCCAAATCATGTGGGGTGTCCCACAATCTTCTTTGTTGTTCTGAATCTACGGACGGTGGCACAGTATTCAGGAAGTCTCCTTTGTAGGCACATGGCAAATGTTTTCATTTTTTTTCTTTTAAATGGAACGCTGTGAACTCTGGTGTATAGGATGTGAGGAGGTTTCTGCTCACCAAAGCCCCCACTTACATCAGCATTCCCTGCATTTCCCCTTATATCAGAGTCTGCAGAGCACTCCTTACATCTGAGTCCCCCTTACCTTAGAGTACTAATTTGCTTGGAGGCAGGAGAGAGAAAGGAGGGAGAGGGAAGACTTCAGTCACAGACAGTGGATGGTGAGCTCACTCATCTAAGAATAGGGGCTCAGGCATTGGCATTTTTCATGCACAATGTATCTGCCAGCTGCTGGGCTAATTCAAAAGAGGTAGGGGCAGGAGGAGGAGCAGATTGAGCCCTCTTTCCTCTCCCATCTCTGCGGGAGGAAGGGAACTGTGCTAGCTCTAGGCAGTGCGAGAGAGAGTGTCACAGACACTAGTCTTAGACAACTGCAGCCAGTCCTCCGGACAATTGGCAACCCTGGTGATTAGGGTGTGCCCAGGCACATGCCTATGCACTCGGCGGTTGTAGTGCTTGGTTACGAGGGGATGCACAGTCCGGTCTGAATTATGTTTCCAGGTTTCAGGTGGTCTGAAACCCAAACACATGATTTAAATCCCTGAAGGGTGACAACTCTATACCAGGTGCTGTGTGCAGCCCGCCCATATACACTCTATTACCAAAAGTATTGGGACACCTGCCTTTACACACACATGAACTTTAATGGCATCCCAGTCTTAGTCCGTAGGGTTCAAAATTGCATTGTCCCACCCTTTGCAGCTATAACAGCTTCAACTCTTCTGGGAAGGCTGTCCACAAGGTTTAGGAGTGTCTATGGGAATGTTTGACCATTCTTCCAGAGAGGTCAGGCACTGATGTAGGATGAGAAGGCCTGGCTCGCAGTCTCTGCTCTAATTCATCCCAAAGGTGTTCTATCTGGTTGAGGTCAGGACTCTGTGCAGGCCAGACAAGTTCTGCACCCCAAAATCTCTCATCCATGTCTTTTTGGACCTTGCTTTGTGCACTGGTCCAAATCATTTGGTGGCAGGAGGATTATGATGTGGGGTTGTTTTTCAAGGGTTGGGCTTGGCCCTTTAGTTTCAGTGAAAGGGACTCTTAAGGTATCAGCATACCAAGACATTTTGGACAATTTCATGTTCCCAACTTTGTGGGAACAATTTGGGGATGGCCCCTTCCTGTTCCAACATGACTATGGACCTTGCTTTGCACTGGTGCTCAAAGACATGGGTGAGCAAGTTTGGGGTGGAGGAACTTGACTGGCCTGACCTGGACCCAATAGAACACCTTTGGGATGAATTAGAGCAGAGACTGCCTGCCAGGCCTTCTTGTCCAACATCAGTGCCTGCCCTCACAAACGCGCTTCTGGAAGAATGATCAAACATTCCCATAGACACACTTCTAAACCTTGTGGACAGCTTTTTCAGAAGAGTTGAAGCTGTTATATATATATATGGTGGACCAACTCAGTCTTGAACCCTACTGACTAAGACCCCCATACACACTATTTTCTACAGATTTTTGTCTTCAGATTTACCAAAACCATATAATATGAGGTCAAACCTTAAGAGTTTCAATTTGTATGCAATCAGACAGGCCCTTGCACTACATGGTTTTGGTAAATCTGAAGACAAAAATCGGCAAAAAATCGAATAGTGTGTATGGGGTCTTAGACTGGGATGCGATTAAAATCCATGTGCGTGTAAAGGCAGATGTCACAATACTTTTGACAATATAGTGTATGTATATAGGCATAGCCTAATTGGAAAGATATTCAGGTGCAGGTGTACAGCCTCAAATGTACATTGTATCCCTACACCTACTGTGTCCTTATAGAATTACATGAGCAACTCGTGGCTACCGCCACATAAACAGTCAATTCACTGTGTATGGGCCTCAGCGCCCGTGTGAATTAAGCCTTACAGTATTTGTATAAAAACAAATATGTTTTGTGTGCTTTTGTTATTCACATACATACAACACCATCATTCATACCAGTAAGCCACCATGAATGCACGGCTGCTGGTGTGCACTGGGAAGAAACCGTGGCAATGCGCCAATGTTGATGCTTCGCTCCGTTTAATGTCTTTCTTTTTGTTAGAACTTCATTGAAGTGCCACAAGTGACATTTTATTCTGTTCTTTTGCTGGCTGCGCAATGTGAGGCGGTGTATTGAATCACACTATGCCGCACGTTTCCAGCCCATACTAATACAATGCGGTGGTGTAAAATGCAATGATGTGGAACAAGTTTTTTTTTTGTTTTTTGCCTTATCTTGGCACTGTACTGGGCAAGGCTGCTAGTCTCCTTCTGAATATGATCTTTGTCTTTCTAACTCTAGACTCAATTCTTTGAATCACTAACCCCAAACAGCGATGTTAGAGAAAAGTCAGCATTGCTATTCTGCATAACTGTTCTAGGATGGCAATTTATGAAGGACTGAAGCCTTTGGATTACCATAACAGCTAGAAAATAAACATTTCCAACAGGAAAGTTCACCAATAGAACATATGCTACCTTTGTCAAAGCAAATTAAATCCAAGAGAAAACCAATAGAAGCCTACATAATTTCTCAGGTTGGGTCCCAGATGGCAAGGATAACTTGGCACAAATTTGTAGCAGTTTGACCTCTAAGTCTGTTAACTTGCTGCATTTTCACTGGCAAGTTGTACACTTGCAGAGCACTCGAAGCACAAGTTCTAGTTGACACTTGCAGTGGTGAGTCTACAGCAGGGATATGCAATTAGCTGTTGCAAAACTACAAGTCCCATCATGCCTCTGCCTCTGGGTATCAAGCTTGTGGCTGTCAGAGTCTTGCTATGCCTCATGGGATTTGTAGTTCTGCAACAGCTGGAGGTCCGCTAAGTGCATATCCCTGGTCTACAGCAAGAGCTCTGCAGATCTACAGCATGTAAATTCAGCTACAGTGATCCCTGTGGTGGGAAGACTATTGTACAATATACCTGAACCTGAACTTGCGGCAGAATGTTTGCAAAGAAAGTTGAACTGGAGTAATTCAATGCAAACTTGCTGCAATTGTGCAACAAATTTGTGAAGCCTGGCAAGTCTAGCAATAGCTTAGCAAGTCATTTTCTAACTTGCAGCACAATTGCTTTCTATATGAGGTATGAGTTTCTAGATCTCTAGCGATTTAGGACAAATAAACCACATGATCCAGGGAGTACATAATCACCATAACCTTTAGATCCAGTGGATTGGGGATTATTGGCAGCCACATCCAGTGAATAGGTGTAATCCTACTTTCCAGATAATGAAGTGGAGAATTTGATATGAGTGATCAATCAGATTTCCTTTTTTTTATTATGTGGATAAGGCCTGGTTCACACTGGTGCGAGCTCAGATGTGACTTGAGTGGCACAGAATTGCATGAGAATAAAAATCACATTGATATCAATGGTGCCAGTTCACATCAATGTGACATTTGCTGGTTAAAAACACGGTCCCACAGATTTCTTTCTGCCCCATTCATGGCTGACAGATACCAGTATGTGTTGACTGGAAAAGATAGGGATGGCCTCAAAATAGAGCCCATCCCATGCAAGATGTGTACCCTCAGAGAGGTCAGACGGGGGAATGGCATGCAGGTAAAGAAGCCAGTAGCCTGGATGAGAAGGCCTGATGCGCTAGATATAATGGTACAAATCCACCCTTGATGAAAAAAGGCAGCTCAGCAAACAACCAGGCTTAGCGTCAAATAGCTCTCAGGAAGAGCTTGACGCTGAGCCTGGTTGTTTGCTGAGCTGCCTTTTTTCATCAAGGGTGGATTTGTACCATTATATCTAGCACATCAGGCCTTCTCATCCAGGCTATTGGCTTCTTTACCTGTCATTCCCCCATCTGACCTCAGTGTCTCTGAGGGTACACATCTTACATGAGATGGGCCCTATTCTTTTCTAGTCAACACATACTGGTATCTGTCAGCCATGAATGGGGGGGGGGAAGAAATCTGTAGGACCGTGTTTTTAACCTGGCATGGAAATAATGTGTATATACATATACTGTAATGTTTATGCATGATTCCTCTCTTATCCTTTGAAGAGGGAGACTCTCTCCCAAACATGTTGGGTTGAGGACATCACCAACTTGTCTGCTGTATATGTATTTCCACTATGTTCCATGTATATGTCACTTTAATATATAAGAATAAATATTTTACAAAAATTGCCCTTAGTGCCTAAAAAGTCCCACCCCAGGGGTTCACTTTGTTGCAATCAATTTAGGGATGTTGGCACATCCATGAGTGGTTAATACCAATCACCCTTCTATATCTCAATACGACTTTTGGAGCGGTATTGGAAAAGGTTCCTGAGCTACTTGTGATTCCAGTGTGATTTTAGCCCCACAGAATGCACAGACTGTATCCAAGTAACGCCCAAGTAGCTCTACATAATGGCACTGAAAGTCAGATCAAAATCAGATCACAGCAGTGTGAACCTAACCTTTATAAAACAAGAAATGTGTGCTGTCACTAAAGCCATGATTTTCAATTTGTGAATTTTATTTTCCCCAGTTGTTATGAATATCTTCCCACATTGGGGGAGATTTACTAAAATTGGATCACTCAGGATCTGGTAATCAGTTTGTTACGTCGGCTTTTTCAATTAAGCTTTGACAAAAAAATCCCATTAAGATGATTGGTTTCTTTGCAGAGTTGCACCAGATTTTGCACTCTCCAGCTTTAGTAAATTCCCCCATTGTGTCTTCAAAAAGGTGATTACTTATAAAGCTATGGTAAAATGATACCGTAGGAACAGTTTCAGAAACAACAACAAACTATCAGTGTTTTGGACCTTTTATCAATGCACGCCATTCGTTTTCAGAACACCTAGGTAGCGCTATATATAATCTGTGCTCAGATTAAAAAATAAGTAAATAAATAAATAATAATAATAAAAAAAAAAAACACATAGTGGAACGTTACACCACTTGACATTTCTTCTATGTCTTGGGAACCCTATTAGTTGCATAATTGTATAGTTAGGTTGAAAAAAATGTATGCCATTCTAATTCAAATAGTTAGCGATATCTTTGCCTTGGAGTTGCTTGGTCTGCACACCTGCTATAGTCATCATAAGGGGTTATCACTATACCTGTTTGATTTTATATTATAGAGAATGTAACAAGGTAAAGAACAATCACAATCTCCAGGTGGAAAAAAACATTGTAGATTAATTGGTGAGCTCCCTCTTGGGAGCGTCCATGACATACAAGAATCCAGGAGCTGACTCAACCTACCAGGTTCAGTCTGTATTTAAAATATAACATTTGGCAGGCTAGCCCTTTAAATGATTGACAGGAAGATGTAATCAACCTAAATAGTGTAGTTCCTTACTGGGAAAAAAGATTCACTATAATCAGCCATGAAAAGATGAACATTTACACGTTAATTTATTTAAAGTTTATTAATTTTCTTGAAATTTGAAATTGAAATTTATTGAAGTTTTTAAAAACGTATTTAAATGAAATACCTTTAAATGGATAATGTGGAGCCATATTTACCAAATGCATGTACTTTTATGGAGGAAAATTACAATCACATACTTCTAAACTGACCTAGTATAGTAGACTGCATTCCTAAGTTCCATAACAAATATATTTCATATGTACAGGTGTAAGAGCTTTTATATACAGTACATTTGTGTAACTAATATGAGAAGATCTTTCACAATGATATCATAACTTTTTTTTTAAATACAAAGTCCTTGAATATAATAACATATTTGGTATAACTCACCAACGATATGCAGCAAGAGGACGGAGGGGAACAAAAACCAAGAGCAAGCCATCCCGCCGTCTGATAGTCTGAGTGCTCTGTTATTCTCAGTACTTTTAGCTAGGTAATTGTTTGTTCTGGTTATCTATCGTCTGTGTGGCAAAAATCTACATCGTAATACTTATTTCCTGATCATGGTATGTATTGCTGTTCATATATTGGTGAAGTTACTAACCAACAAAAAATGTTGTATTGCAGTCACTTCCGCTTTTAAAGGAAACCTGTAATGAGAAAAATATATAGACTGCCATTGGTGATCACCTTTAAAAATGTTAATGGTTTGTCTATGTGGATGACAATGGGCCATACGTACTGGAGAGGAATGAGAGGGATATGACAGGGTGCAGTATGTACAGGAGAGTAGTTTAAATGGTATATATTTAAAAATTCCTATATATTTAATATACATTTTTTGAGACAGTTTCATCAGTTATGTTTAAAGCCGAACTCCAGCGTTGATACAGCATATCTTGCATACTTACGTTGGGCCAGCCTGGATCAATTTATGTATGCATATGTGATACTGACTAGCCTCTGTAGAAGCTATGAATCACTATAGTACACTGAGCTAATAAATTAATGGCCACACTCTTTCAGGTGCCATGCCGTGCAGTTGTTTTTCTGAATAGCAACCACAGAAGGTTGTTTGCTTGGCACTTTCCTTATTCGTAGAACGCCTTCATTTTTTCTCAGTGAATGCAAAGCATTCTCTGATTGGATCAGGTGGAGATCATGATGTCACCACCCCTGCTCTATACCTCATCCTATTATAAAATGCTTTGCATTCTTTGAGAAAAATGCAAAGAATTCTCAGAGTCCTGTCATGTATCATATATGCATAATTAAGAAAATATTATTGTGATAACTATTAAAAAAAAGAGATAAATGTATACAGTGGAGCAAGATTTTATTCAAAAGTAGTTAAAGTGGAGTTCCACCCAAAAGTGGGACTTCCGCTATAATGGAAGGTGACCCCCCGACATGTCACAATTGGCATGTATTTTTTTTGGGGGGTGACCAGGAACCCTGTTTTCACAGTGTCCCAGGTCCACTTCCTGCCCTGGAGCCACAGCTTCAGGAAGGAAGTCCACCTTCCCCCCTCCCTCTCGGCGATCTTCTGGGACATGTCACGGGTCCAAGAAGATACGCCAGCCACTCACAAGGTGCAGGGCAACTCGCGCATGTGCAGTGCGTGCCCGGCTTGAAGCTAAAGCTGGGTGCCCACACTTCTGATGCCGGCGCCACCGAGGGGAGGGGGCAAAGAGTGAGCCGTCTGGCGACTGCATTGTTGGAGCGAGGGACAGGTGAGTGTCCGATTATTAAAAGTTAGCAGCTACACTTTTTGTAGCTGCTGACTTTTACATGGGTGGAACTCCGCTTTAATGCCCTTCAGGATGACCTGAGTGGAAATATCCCCCGAGACCCTACTGAGGCCAAGAAGAGACCCCCACCCTACAAACTACCTTCAGACTCTTTGATCTACCAGGCACTTTGTTCTATATAATTACATACTGCGTTTTATATTATTTTTTCTCTTGTTTTTTGGAAAAGTGTTTTCTTTAAACATTATCACCCAGGGTGCACACAATTATATAATATATGTAAAATACACATTACCAGCTGAGATTAGGAAAACACTCTATATTTTCATGTAAATAAATTAATTTGAACATGTCAAAAAGAATAAATACAACTTTTTTTGAAAATTTATAGAAAAAATATTAATTCAACACAATATATATTTATATATTTACAATAAACTGAGCCTGTTACCCAGAATAAAGTTGGTCAGATTATAAGAAAAGATAAATGTCTGAAGTGGGTACATGCAATATCTATATTATATGGGTAAATGTAATTATTTACAGTATGTTAGAAAACTTGTAATTTAAGTAGAATTGCAGCCAAAATGTATTTAATATTTTAGATACAGTGGGGGAAAGGCCATGTATTTATTGCCTCCTGTTATTGAGATTCCTCCTCACTTCCTGTCCATGTGACAGCCGAGGCATTGCTATGAGTGCTTTCCATTTCCCTTATGCAGAGTACATTCTCCATATATTCCTTTCTTGGAAAATGCACTAGTGGCCATTGTCAGTGTCTGCTCTAGAAAATAAATATATGCCCATGGAGTTCTACTTTAAACATTTCCGAATGGGGAAAAACGGTTATAATCTTCATAAATTCCCAAAGCACAGTTTGGACTGTTATTGGTATATGCAGTGGAAAGCTAGATGTAACAAGGAAGCATGGAATAAACAAGAAAATTCCAATACTTACTGCTTTGTTCTCTTGGATCCTAGAAATTCTTTCAATTGCTAAAAGACAAAGATATTCTTAACTGCAAAAGTGTTTAAATTATTTTGGCCATATACTGTGCATTTTTTTTTACAAATACAAACAAATGTTATTTGATGCAATTAAAGCGAAATAGAAAAAAGAAACAAAAGAAGAATAAATGGGATTTTGAATGGTGCTGAAACCTCCCCACAGAAAATATATTTATAAAATAAAGAATTATATTACAAAATTTTGTTAAAAAATTTTGGGGTAGTAATCCCCCAAAAAACGACCCCAAGACTTTTTAAATAAAAATTTGTATTAAAGAAACAGATTTAGGGGGGCGTGGCTGTACGGCGGCGAGGGAAGACGTGTCTCTGCATAGCTCCAGAGCCCTGCTGCACTAAACTAAGGGCAAAGGGACATAAAAACTCAGAGATACCACCTTCACCTATAAGGACGGACACCCCTTGCTGCGGGCTACAATTTGAGCCCATCTGCGAGAGAACCCGCCGCACACAACCGAGTAAAGCTGTAACAAGCTGCACGAAGCGCGGGATAAGGAGGTCGGCGCCATCTTGGAGGCCCTACCCTGGCAGCGGACACACCAGAGACCGCGGAGATCTGGTAAGAGAACATCTCACCGGGGAGCCCACCCGACACCTGGGACCCCCGTGTTGCCCCTCAAGCCAATTCACCGCCAAAGGGCAACCTCAGATAAAACAGGGCACCCCAGCAGTAGCATAAGCCCGAGAATCATACACAGACGGATACCCCATCGGCCGTTACCATCCTTACCCTGCAACACACCAAGTGAGACAGGCCTTGTGGGGAACATCGGGACCCAATATCGCCTCGCGGGATCTTCCAGCCCACAGGGGTCCGCGGTCCGCCAGGGCGGCCTTCACTAGGAGAGACCGGGGATCCAGTGCGGCCTACTTAAGCTCCAGGCGGCGGCCATATTGCTACTCCCAGACCGGCCTAACATAGTCAGAGATGCAGCAATAGTGCACCGCTGACCCGGTCCACTGAAGCTCAAACACAAAGCCTAGGATTGACCAAACAGCCTGATGATTCACTAGACTAACATACACGACAGCACTGAACAAATCACTGCCCAAGGGGGTTACCACTGAAGCACGAATAACAGCTGAGCACACTACATCTATGACGCGTAAAAGGAAAGATACCACACAACCCAAAAAGTTGAAAGACGTTTTTTACCCCAAACGCAAGGAGTCCTCACCAAGAAGTCATGGGGGGCAAATCTCCATCCTCCTCACCTGGCTCTGCGTCCATGGTCCCTAGTCCTGCTTCCCAAGGAAGCTCTGAACGCCGCTCTCCGGAGGCATCAACACCGACTACCCGCACTTAAAGGGGAAACTTTAAGGAGTATGTCAGGTAGTATAGTCATACATCACTCGACGCATCCCTCTGATTGTACAGAAAGTTACACCATAGACTCTACCCAACCAACCTCCACCCTTTCCATAACTACCACAGCGAATCAAGAGACCACAGAAGATTACTCAGGACCACACCTGAACAGAACAATACCCTATCAAGGAGACTATTAGATCCAGACCTAAAACGGCCTGACGCCCATCAGCCACAACTACGGAGGCCTCTCGCCGCAAGTCTCGAAGGAACCCTTCGTCCTGATCCCTGGTACCTGCGTCTCGGTCC
>BLSH010443009.1:68265-94151 GCA_018402905.1 Glandirana rugosa | reverse complement strand
TTTTACTTGATTTTAATTTATTTTCCCTATCCCAATTTATTTGTAGGGCACTTGCCCTAGTTTGAAGATGATTTTAGAACAGTTATATGGCTTCTACCGTTAATTAATACTTTTCAGACACAGTTTGAAGATGATCCACATTCACCTCCATTTTTGCTTTTTTTATGTTTTTATTTTTTTTAAAATATTTACAGTTATTTCCCTGTCCCCATTTTTTTGTAGGGCACTTGCCCTACCCTTACCCCCATTTTACTTCCTTTTGCAGCCCTCTAGGGCTTTCCAGGACTTTGTTACAGCCATTTTTGTGCATAAAAGTTCGGGTCCCCATTGATTTCAATGGGGTTCGTTGTCCGTGCGATCGTTCGGGTTCCGTCCGGACCCGGACCCGGACTTTGTCCCGAAGTTCGGACGGACCAGCAGAACCCGAACTTCCAGAGGTTCGCTCAACTCTACTCATTACCCCACGTCCATAATACCCTAGAAGAGTTTAGTCAGGTCTCCTATTATAAAGTTAACTGTGCCAAATCACTGATATTGGGTATGGAAATCCCTCCAAGGCTCCAACTAAAACTTAAATCTTCATTCCCATACTCCTGGGCAAAGCACAAGGTCCCCTACCTGGGCATCCAAATCACAGATGACCCCTCCAAACTAATAGAAGCTAATTTCCCTCCTCTGATTGACAAAATAACCAAAGATCTGGATAAATATACAAAATTAGAACTATCATGGATAGGGCGTTTGGCATCATTCAAGATGCTGATACTACCACATATCCTATACCTGTTTCGCACACTCCCTATACCACTCAAACCAAATTACCTGAAAGCATTAGACAACCTCCTGAAAAAATACGTATGGCTATCCAAACGCCCCAGATGTGCTAAGGCCATATTAATTAAAAATAGAACAGCGGGAGGGATGGGGTACACCGAGATAGGAGACTACTATCACGCATCACTACTTACTCAGCTTCGCTCATGGTTTAACCAATCGAACCCCACCCCGTGGAGGGCTATAGAGCAAGAGATGATCCCATCAAAAAATTTCATAACCTTCCTACTGTCAGACACATGGAAACAACATCCCACACACAAACTCCCATTAACCCTACAAGCCTCAATCACTGCGTGGAGACGACTCCAAGGATTGAAGGCTCCCTCATGTCAAATGAGGGAAATACCTATTCCCATAGGAACTATATCAGAATTAATACCCAACCTAAACCTCTCAAAGTGGATCACACGGGGAATTACTCATATCTCCCAACTTTACAACAACGATAAACTAAAACCCTTTAGAGACCTTGTCTTACAGTTTGATCTTCCAGAATCAGAATACTACCCCTATAATCAACTCTCACATTTCCTTAAGTCCTTAAAAACGCCCATTATCTATCTCCATAAAGAAGCATGGGAATTTTTTACTGCCTCTACCCCCAAAGAGAGGGGAATATCCCTGTTCTATAACCTACCCCATCAAAAACTGTCCTTCACTAAATCCACGCACCACCAGAAGTGGGAATCCGAACTAGACCGCTCGTTCACCCTCTGCCAGTGGAGAGGGGCCGCTGTAACAACCTACAAATCTTCAAAATGCATTGGGCACTGGGAATCATACCAAAAACTAACCCTGAGGTGGTATCTCACCCCCCTTAGGATATCCAAATTCTCCAACAGTGCCTCCCCTCTCTGCTGGAGGGGCTGTGGGGAAATAGGTAACATCATGCACATTTTTTGGAGGTGCAAAAGTCTTATCAGCTATTGGAACAGTATATTCAGGAAAATATCCGCCATCTCAGGGTGCCTAACAAAACCTGACCCAGCCTTGGCTCTAGTGGGACTGGGCATAGAGTGTTTCCCCCCAGATTTCCGTGCCGTTATCACACACGTATTCCTAGCAGCTAAAACAGTGATTACTAGAAACTGGAAAACAGACAACACGTTAAATATATCAGAAGCAGTAAAATTAGTCCACACCCACTATAAGTATGAATCATTAATGATCAATGACTTGGCAAAACGCAAAATATTTGACAAGCACTGGGAGATCTGGAGGGAACAGCTCATAACTGAATGATGTTCTCATGTATGTTGTCTCACACGTAATCCAGTCGGTCCTATACCAGATATAAAGGGCCACCGTTCTTTCCTTTACATTATTTCATATGGCGTACCTCTCTTCAATACTCCACTATTTCTCTCCCCCTCCCCCCCCTCCTCTATTCCCGACACTTCTTCTCTACCGACACGATTGTAATGTTAGATTGATACTGAACTTTGGTATGCAACATCCTGGCATCTTAACTTTACTAAGAGTATGAACTACGCAATGTCTATACAAAATTGGTAGATGACCTATTTCTGAAGATTGTATTTTACCGTATTCAGGTATTCCCACAATGTTATATTCAATACTCAATATTCTATACTTTATACTTTTATACTCTGTACTGTTGTACTTTTTACTTGAAAAACTTAATAAAAACCAATGTTTAAAAAAAAAAAAAAAAGAAACAGATTTATAAAATAAAGAATTCTACGTGTTTTCAGTGGGGAGGTTTAACTTCTTCACGCCTGCGCTATATGACGGCTACGGTGCGAGCCTTAATTGCTGGGAGGCTGTCAATAGACATCGTCCCGTGCATGAGCTGCTTGCGCTATGCGCTCAATGAGACTCGGCTGATCACAGATCAGTGTAAGGGCCCGATCCCAGCCCCTTGCCACATGATCAGCTGTCAACCAATGACAGCTGATCACAGCTGATCACATGATGTAAACAAGAGATCAGTATTCAGCTTTTTTTTCCCCTTACGCTGATAACGTGATGGAAAAGAAAAAGGCCGATCAACGGCTGCAGACAGAGGGACAACGGTCTCGCACACAGAGAGGCACTGCTGCTATGCACTGCCCTTCAGTGCCACCTCCCAGTGCCCACCAGTGCCACCTACAGGTTCATGTCAGTGCCGCCTACCAGTGTCCACCAATGCCACCTACCAGTGTCTATCAGTGCCACTTATCAATGCCCAACGGTGCCACCTATCAATGCCCATCACTGCTGCCAACCAGTGCCCATCAGTGTGACTCATCAGTGCCCTTCAGTGCCACCCATCCGTGCCCACCAATTCCGCCTCATCAGTGCCCACCAGTGCCACCTATCAGTGCCCATCAGTGCCGCCTTATCAGTGCCCATCAGTGCAGCCAATCAGTGTCCATCAGTGCTGCCTCATCAGCGCACATCACTGAAGGAGAAAAATGATCTGTTTTTCGAAATGTTCGGTCTTTTTTAGGTTTTTTAGCATAAAAAAACCCAGTAATGACTAAATACCACCAAAAGAAAGCTCTATTTGTGTGAAAAAAATGATAAAAATGTAATTTGGGTACAGTATAGCATGACTGCGCAATTGTCATTCAAAGTGTGACAGCGCTGAAAGCTGAAAATTGGCCTGGGCAGGAGGGGGGTTTAGGTGGCCAGTAAGCAAGTGATTAAGAATCATTCTTGTTTTTTTTCCTGATGCAGTTCAAGGTTGATAGCAGGTATAATTTATAAAGTAATCCTTACACCAATGCTGACCCTAACCCTCACTCTAATACTAACCTCGTATATTAAAACAATTGCACATTGTGCAATAGGAGGAGCATGTGGGACTTTAAATGAAGGATGTGAAGGTCAATCAATAACATTGATGGATAATGATCAATAGGGTAATGAATAAAGTCATCATTTATTACAGATAATTATACATTACATACAAATGGTCACAAAAATGATCCAAAGAAGCAAAGCACAATTAATAATAAAAATTCTTATAAATACATAATATGAGTTCCCCATCCATCAATTGCATAATTACACATAAGATAATAAAAATTATGCACTGCCTGATTCACGATCTAATTTCCATGGGGTGTTACCCCCGGGTAAAGCAATGAAAAGGATGTGGACAGCAAGGAACCAGTGGGCATGTAGTGGCAGAAACACGACAATGTTAGCTCTGCGCGGTTCGTGGCTTGGGGGGCCACTCGTCAGGAGCAAACGTGTATATAGGCTGCAATAAAAAAGGAAAAAATAAGTCTAGCTGTTGACCTAAGTTAGGGTAGTGGGACTGGGAGCTCACGAGGAGGAGCCCCTGACGAGTGGCCCCCCAAGCCACGAAACGTGTAGAGCTAACATTGTCGTGTTTCTGTCACTACATGCCCACTGGTTCCTTGCTCCACTGGTTCTTTGCTGTCCACATCATTTTCATTGCTTTACCCGGGGGTTACACCCCATGGAAATTAGATCATGGATCATGCAGCGTATAATTTTTATTATCTTATGTCTAATTATGCAATTGATAGATGGGGAACTCATATTATGTATTTATAAGAATTTTTATTATTAATTGCACTTTGCTTCTTTGGATCATTTTTGTGACCGTTTGTATGTAATGTATAATTATCTGTAATAAATTATAACTTTATTTATTACCCTATTGATCATTATCCATCAATGTTATTTATTGACCTTCACATCCTTCATTTAACGTCCCACGTGCTCCTCCTATTGCACAATGTGCAATTGTTTTAATATACAATGTTATAAGGATGGAAGTTTTGGCCTTACCAGGCTAACCCAAGCTTCATTTCAAGTCCCACTCTCCTGTGTTCCCCCACCCCCTTTCCTAATACTAACCTCAATGCTAACACACTTTATTCATTTACAAAATATGAGGTCTGCATACCAAAATGATTGCATGGCTTTGTTTATAAACACAGTTTATCAGCACAGCCAGAGATCACCATGCCTGATGTGGCAATGACATGGCTTTGTTTGAAATGACAACTAAGATTTCTATGAAGTTTCAGCAAATACAAAATCAGCAATTTTGCTGCGAAAATGGCAATTTCACTGCAAAAATAATTTCAGCAAAATAATTCTGTTCATCCCTAATCATAATATGAGTACTTGATAGTTTGCATTGTCTTTCCATATATTTAGTTAAAGTGCATGTAAAGTCAGTATGTCTCTTTTTAAATTTTAGACGTAAAGGAGTAAGAAGGCATAGAATCCTTGTTTGTGGTTATTTTGTTAGGGCCCATTCAAACTTTGATGCTCTGATTTGCTATGTCATCATACGCATTAGCGTATGTTCTTGAAGTACAGCATGACCTTTTCCCGTGTGATAATTTACAGATATTGTAAACATTGTAAATATTATATTGATATTGCAGATAGAGTAACAAGGAAGCATTAACTTAAAAAAGGAACCTTCCCATATGTACGTCTTTGTTCTGTTGAAATACAGAAATTCTTTCCAATCCTAAAGAGATATTCTTAACTGTAAAACTATTTAATTTATATTGACTATACACTTGCAATGTTTGCAAATGATTCAACAGATATAAATGTAATTTGTGAAACCAAGTGATGCTGCGCTCTGCCAGAATTGAAATATAAAATGAATGCAAGAAAAACAGCAAACAAAAGTGTGCTTGTGCTGCTAGATGTGCAATAAATGTGCTTATGCTACTAAACTTATTTCACTAATATCCGTGTTAGTATGTATATGTTACATGTGAATAGCAGTAAACAAATAATAACAATATATTTCATGTGAACCAATCCCCTTGCTCAAGTGCTTGCTTACCTTGTAAGTGGACTCATATGAAATACAGGTCAATCACACTTTCTTAAAACCACCTCTTAGGTCTGATATTCCTCCAGCTTAAAAACACCCATTTGGATCCACTTTAAATAAACATCTCAACCTCAGCTGGCCCCCTCTCCAACAACCACTCCGTATGAAGGGAAAATAAAATGGGCATATATAGTGTAATGTGTTCAGTAGAGTTGAGCAAACACCTGGAAGTTCGGGGGGTTAGGCCGAACTTCACGGAAACGTTCAGGTTCGGTACCGAACATTACCCGAACTTGACCCTGGACCCCGAACCCCATTGAAGTCAATGGGGACCCAAACTTTTCGGCACAAAAATGGCTGTAAAAAAGTTCTGGAAAGTGCTAGAGGGCTGCAAAAGGAAGAAAAATGGGAGATCAAAGCAGTAGTAATCTCTACCTAGTCCAGTATCAGATCATTCTGTAATCAGATCATTCTGTAATGCAGGATGAGAGATCGTTCTGTAATCAGATCGTTCTGTAATGCAGGATGAGGTGTTATAGATCTACAATCTGTCCCTCAAAGCAGTAGTAGTAATCTCTACCTAGTTATTAGATCTGCAATCTGTCCCTCACAGCGCCAGCAGCATCCTCTCCCTACACTAACCTGAGAGCATGTGACATGCAGCACTGTGACTCCAGCCTCATATAGAGGCTGGGTCACATGATGCACTGGCCAATCACAGCCATGCCATTAGTAGGCATGGCTGTGATGGCTTATAGGGAAAACCAGTGAAACGCTTGTTGATTGGCTGCACTGCAGCTATTCAACATGCGTGATAAAATACCAGAACCCAGAACCCGAACCCGGACTTTTTCTCAAACGTTCAGGTTCGGGTTCAGGACACGGGACACCCGAAAGTTCGGTACGGACCCGAACGTTACAGTTCAGGTTCGCTCAACACTAGTGTTCAATTGTTTAGTTGTGTCCGACTCTTCGTGACCTCATGGACAATAGTGCAACAGGGTTTTCTGTCCTCCACTGCCTCCCGGAGCTTGCTTAACGGCATGTTCATTGTATTGTTGTTTTCTGTCGTCCTCTTCTCTTCCACGTTTCCCAGCATCAGGGTCTTTTCCAATGGGTCCTGTCTTCGCATTAGGTGGCCAAAGTATTCAAGTTTCAGCTTCAGGATCTGTCGTTCCAGTGAATATTTAAGGTTGATTTCCTTCAAGATTGACTGCTTTGATCTTCTTGCTGTCCAAGAGACTTTCAAGAGTCTTCTCCAATATCATAGTTCAAAGACATCAATTCTTCAATGTTCATCCTTCTTTTTTTTTTTTAAATCAGAAAGCAAGTTTATTGAGATCTCCAACCATCACATACACTTATTGTACATTATAAGAACAATAGGGCATTAATTACACACATGTAAGCATTACTCATTGGCATCCTCTTACTACCCGTAATCTCCCCTTTGACTCAAAAGATCTTGGAATATATTACTCCTCTCCCTGTCTATAGGGCTCCTTTCCCCTCTCTCTCTGAATGGACCCCCCTACAGTGTCAACATATTATCCTCTCCATAATCAAGTCTGATGGGGCAAGTCCCGGATTATCCAACCAACCACCCCACACCCTTTCGAATTTGAGTGCGCTCCCTCTATGTTTATAGATTCGTTTTTCGTATCGCAGCATCGTACCCACTTGCTCCAACCACATCTTTACCGTAGGCGGTTCTGGGTAAATCCAATGTAACAGGAGCAGTCTACGGGCCTGAAACAGGGTCCTAGCCACAGCTTCTTTCTTAAATTTGTCATCAATAACCCCATCTAATGCCCCCAGGATGCAGTGTTTAGGATCTAACGGAATATCTACTTGCAATGCCCTTTTAATAGTTGCCAGTATGGAATGCCAGTATCTGTGGAGTTTGGGACACTTCCATATAAGGTGAATAAGGCCCCCCTCATCTCGTCTGCACCTGGTACATAAAGGGTCTGATCTTACCCCCATTTTATATAGTTTGAGCGGAGTGTGATGAGTTTTAAGTAGAATATATAACTGAGACATTCTTTGCGCTACATTAAGAGAGCTAATATGCACATTCTCTAATACTTCTTCCCAGATCTCACCCGGCAACTCCCCCACATCCTTCTCCCACTGTTCACAAGTCGTGCTTGGAAATTTTTCTAAGTAAAGTCCCAATAATGAAGAATAGCAAGTAGAAATTAAACCCTTCCTCACCGTTGCCTGCTGGAGCAGTGCAAACAATGGGGTAGGGCACATACTAGGGCTGTCCAAGGACCTCTGGGCCCTCACAGCATGTTGCAACTGTAAGTAATAAAATTGCATAGCCTGCGGCAGTTTATATTTCTGTTGTAATTGAGGGAAGGAGAGCAGAGCACCATTCTCAAATATATGCATTAGATGAGTTATTCCCCATTTTCGCCATCTAGCAGCGTGTTGTAATTTCATCAACTCTGGGCACGAGTGATTGTCCCATATCGGGCTGTACGCGGTAAATCCCCGCACCCCTTGTACTTGTTTTGTTTTATCCCAGACCTTTTGTAGTAATCTATACGTTGGAAACTTTTTGTTTGATTTAGCAAATTGTTGCGCTTCTAGTCCCTCTGCCAAGGCCTCCACCTCACACCACTGTAGCATTATTTTCAGTGAATTGTTTTTCAGCTGCCCCACTAAGCCCCCCACCCGTTGTTGAGTTTGAGCGGCTAAGTAATACAACCATGGGTTCGGCAAAGCAAGCCCACCCTGGTCTTTCGGTTTTTGTAGTTGTTCTAATTTTATCCTGGCCGGCCCCCCCTTCCACAACAGGGATCTAAAAATAGTGTTAACTATTCTGAATATCCTAAGTGGGACCACTACCGGAGAGTTGTGAAGTGGGTACAGCAGTTGCGGCATCAAGACCATTTTAATTAAGTTGGCTCTCCCTGCCACTGACAGCCACAACTTGTTCCATATGGTCACTCTATCAGAAAATTTCGCTAGTAGGGGTTGAATATTATGTTGGCAATAATCTATCGGTCTCGCCGTGATCACTATGCCCAAGTATTTACATTTGGAGACTACCGGGACTGGACAGTCGGCCTCCACCCCTTGGTGTTTCTGCTGGTCCAGATGAAGCAACGCTGACTTGGACCAATTAATTGTTAAACCAGAGAATTTCCCGAAGTCTGTGATTGTATCCATAACTGCCTTGAGGGAAGAGTTCGTGTCTCCCAACAATAACAGCATATCGTCAGCATACAGGAGAATTTTCTCCTGTATGCTCCCATGTTTGAACCCTACTATGCCCTCATGCTCCCTGATCCTCGCCGCCAACGGCTCTATAACAAGAGCAAAGAACAGCGGTGACAGGGGGCACCCTTGCCTCGTCCCCCTTTTTAATGTAAAACTATCAGAAACCAATCCGCCCTCACGTATAGTGGCCGTGGGTTGATTGTAGAGCAGTCTTATCCATGAAATGAACGTATCCCCAAATCCAAACCATCTCAATACTGCCCACAGGAATTCCCACTCCACACTATCGAATGCTTTGTTGGCATCTAAGGACAACAAGGCTCGGTTCCCCATATTGTCCACTGGGGTTTGAATGTTAACATATAAACGCCGTAGGTTGACCGCCGTGGATTTATTGGGCATAAAACCTGCTTGGTCATCATGTATTATGTCTGCTATTACCTTATTTAATCTTCTGGCAAGTACTTTTGCCAGAATTTTGACATCTGTTTGCAGCAGGGAAATAGGCCTATAGGAATTGGGATCCGTGGCCTTTTTATCTGGTTTTAAGAGTAGAACTATAGTGGCTCTAAGCATTGACCTAGGTAGTTTTTGTTCGGTTCTGGCCGCCCGGAACACCTCCAGCAATCTAGGGAGTATGATGTCTGCATATTTCTGATAGACCTCTATAGGCAATCCATCATCTCCCGGGGCCTTAGATTTAGGGAACATGCCCACTGCTTCCTGCAACTCCTCCAGCGTAATTGGAGCATCTAGAGGATCTCTTTGTGTATCTGAAATTTGGGGCAAGGGTATTCCCCCCATATATGCCTTGAGTTCCTCCGGCTGATATGTCACCCTGGAAGAATATAAACCCTTATAGAAATTTACCAACTCTGACATAATATCCTCTGATGTGTTAACCAGTTGGCCTGCTGTGTTCTGTAGGGCACCAATAGCTGGAATTGAGGGACGTACATTAATTATCTTAGCCAACAATTGTCCTGTCTGCTCTCCCTCCTCAAAAAACGTGACCTTGGAAAAAAAGCGCTTCTTTTCCGCCCTCAAGTTAATGAGTTTATTTAGATCATCCTGAGCCGCCATCCATGAGAACCTGAGATCCTCTGTTGGGGTAGCCGTGTACCTGCTCTCCAAGTCCTTTACCCGTTTAACCAGCTGAACCTCCAACTCCCTGGTTAAATGGCTGCAACAAAGACACCCCTCAAAAAGCATTTAAAGGCATCTAATCCTACCAAGGCATCCCCATATCCCTCATTCTCATGAAAATAGGTGTTAATTTGTGAAGCAATAGATTCCTCCGACGGAATCAGATCCAACCAGAACGCATTGAGACGCCAGTGAGCCCTCCTAAGAGTGGAGGGCTCCCTGGCTTGTAACCATAATATTAGAGGTGAGTGGTCAGAGACCCCTCTCTGTGTATATTCTATCTTGCTCACTCTCTGCAGGGCCTGCAATGTTCCAACACACAAGTCTATAAGAGAGAGGGAGAAATGTGTTTTTGAAAAGCAGGAAAACTGAGAGGTATGAGGATGCCTTGCACGCCACATATCTACCCACCCTAGTTCCCCCAGGAATCTAGACAACACCGTCCCCCTTCCAGACCTTGAGGATGTACCTCCTGGGTGTCTATCCACACTGGGATCCATGACCCCATTAAAATCCCCCACAGCATATATCGGCAGCTCTGGTTTTGTTAGCGTGAACTCTACCAAGTCTCTCAATATATCAGTAGAAAACAGGGGAGGCACATAAATTACCGCTATCACACATACCAAGGCACATATTCTACAATGCAAAAAAACATAGCGACCCTCCGGGTCTATGGAGGCCTGAAACTCCTGGAAGTCCAGGGATTTATGTACCAAAACACTCACACCCCTAGAATAAGAGGTATGAACTGCATGGTATGCCTGGCCTATCCAGGAGTATCCAATACAGCCCACAGTGTCTTTAGTGAGGTGTGTCTCCTGTAGACCTATAACAGCCAGGTGGTAATTCCGAAAAATTGTGGAAACCATCATCCTCTTTAGAGGGTTACTAAGGCCCCTCACATTCCATGATACCAAGGGGATATCCGCCATGAATGATTAAGCAATATGTCTGTAGCAGATCAGTCACCATCGTAAGCAGTGCCAAAGCTCCCTCCTCATGTGTCATCTCGAGCCCATACTGTTCTTCCAAGAGAATTGTGAGTAAATAGGAGATCTCAAAAGAAGAAAAACGCACAACTAAAAAACTGAACAGTCCGTAAGGGCAAAACGGTACCCCTGAACTTCGCCGCAAACTGCGGTACAACCAAAAGTAGTCCACCACACTATATTGTGTCATTACTCGTTGTCCCTCGAGAAACGTCCCAAGTTAGCCCGTCAAGTGGAGCTATGGCAGTTCCGAACTGCCTGTAACATGTTCCCGGCCGAGGACTTCATATGCAAACACTTGCTGCTCTCCGAGATGTATGCTCCTCTAAAGAGACCAGTGTCCATGTTCCCTTCAACGGTTCAATTCGTTCCTAGCTCTGCGTGGCTGTCATAAAGAAATGCGCTCTGCCTTCCGCAGTAACTCTCAGCCTTGCGGGGTATAACATGGCGTAAGGCAACTCCAATCTTCTCAGTCTCTGCTTGACGTCATAAAATTTAGAGTGTTGTTGCTGCACTTCCGCTGAGAAGTCCGGATAAAGCGACACCCGAACACCGTTATATTTAATCTCCGGCTTCTCCCTGGCCAGGCGGAGTATTTTTTCTCTGTCCCGGTAATGCAGAATACGGGCCAGCATAGGCCTAGGTGCATTGCCTGGGATTGCTCTAGTGGGGACCCTATGAGCCCTTTCCACTGCAAATAGCGGGGTGAACGTGTCCTTTCCAAAGGTGTCCAGCAGCCAATGCTCCACAAATTCTGTGGGGTCTCTTCCCTCTACCCTCTCTGGGAGACCCACTATACGAACGTTGTTATTTCGCATCGTGTTCTCAATATCATCTGTCTTTGCTCTGTTCGTTCGTGCCAGGCGTGTCGCTTCGTTTGTCTCCCGAATCAATGGCGGCAATTTGTCTTCCAGATCACTTATTCGCCCCTCTGCAGTGGTCGTTCGTTCATGAATCTTCTGTATGTCTTGTCGCAGAAGGGCGACTTCCTCAGTCAGGCCCCCTAAATTGTCGTTAACCATATTAACCGAGACCGTGCACTTCTGCACTGCCTGCAAGATTTGCCTCAAGGTAGGCTGTTCCTCTTCTTCAACCTCATGCAATGTCCCTTGAACATGTTCTGAGTCAGGAAGTGTAATGTCCTCCATTTCCCCAGCCAGGCCTGCAAAGAGATCCGCCTGTGTGTCTTCTATGGCCACCCTGTCTTCCTCCTCCTCCTGCCCTCTCATGTCAGCCAGTCTTTTAGTATAGAACAGGATGTCCCCTGGGTTGTCCTTACCCGCCCGTCTTGGCAGCTTGCTTTTGGCTCCCTGCTCCTTCATTCTCTCTGCTCCCCTCGTTGTCCTCTGTGGAAGCGCCGAGTCAGCGCCATTTTGTCCATCATGTGCCACCACCCTGCCCTTGTTCTTTCCCGTTTTGGACATGTTAGCGATCGCTTACAGGATTGAAACGCACCCCCGCGATCCTGGGCACAAGCAGCAGCCTCCGGTATAAGATTTGGCAGTATATTCGGCCGGGAAAAGGATAAAGTACAGGATTAATGTAGGGAGCTCCGTGAGAATGGTCCGCTCACATGCCTAGCTTGGCCACTCCCCTCATCCTTCTTTAAGGCCCAGCTTTCACAGCCATAGGCTACTACTGGGAATGCCATAGCTTTGACTATACAGCACTTTGTTGGTAGGGTGATGTCTCTGCTTACCTTTACTTAAAAATTAGCTTGCCAATCACAAAAAACGACTCACATTTAACAAATGTAAAACAGCATGTAAAAGAATCCAATGCAGGCGCTCACGTAACACTGGGATACAAGGACATACGAACTGGTCCGATCACCTGGCTCTGCCTCCACACATTACGCCACACCCCACGTGGCTTCATCAGGAAGTAAGCCAGGTGAAAGAGACTTAAATAAACACGGGTGGTTGCCATAGTGACCAACTCATCGGGCTTAGAATCGCAGATGCAATCTGCTTAATGAAGCCCTTGCGTTGTGTGTGTCATCCACAAACAAAACGAACATCCAATTCCAATGGAAACAATGGGATAATAACCTTAAAGGGTCTAATGGCAATATAATGGCAGAATGAAAGTAATAATACCTAAAAAATAAATATATACAGTAACTAAAAATTCACATCTAAGGATTGCCATACTGTCAGGGGTGCAATTTGAGCAGATACAGACAGTATCGCAGGACTAAAGCATATTCCCAAATATATTCACTGAATTCACAATCAGGTGTGCAACCACCACACACAGAAAAAAGGTGAATGTATATAACGGATCTAAAACCTCAAATAGCATACATGATAAGTACACTACCAAATAATTCTAAACTTAAACCTAAGTAAGTATAAAAAACTTTTCGAAGGTGAATAAGTGTCTAGGGCAAGAGGATAATAAAATTTAAACGATGCCATAAAATTAATATAACCTAGGCAAAATACATTTTAGGGCAAATACATTTTAAATCAACATAACCCACTAATTGAATAAGGAATAAACATAAAATTGTGTAAAGGCTGTGAATATTCCTAAAAAAAGCATACTCAATGATTTCTCACTAAAAACAGGGCAGAAAACTGACCCTATAGGTCAGTGATGGCGAACCTTGGCACCCCAGATGTTTTGGAAATACATTTCCCATGATGCTCATGTACTCTGCAGTGTAGTTGAGTTACTGTATATATATATATATATATATATATATTTTTTATTACTTTCATTCTGCCATTATGTTGCTGTTATTAGACCCTGCATTATACCATTGTTTGCATTGGACTTGGATGTGTGTATTGTTTGTGGCGGACACTACACATTACACTATATATGCTTGTTTTATTTTCCCTTCATACAGAGTACTTGTTGGAGAGGGGGTCAGTGGCGGTTGAGATGTCCATCTAAAGAGGATCCAAACAGATGTGTTTAAGCTGGAGGAATATCAGACATAAGCGGTGGTTTTAAGAAAGCTTGATTGACTTGTATTTCATATGAGTCCACTGACAAGGTAAGGCAGCATTTCAGCAGGTGGAGGATCACTTGTTTTGTGGTGGAGCACTTAATGTATGAGGGTGAAAAGACCCCAACTCATGCACTTATTTTTTATTTTTTGTTTGGACTTGGATTTGGAACTGTTGTTCACTTCATATATGAAGATGAAGAGCCTTCTCTATAGGCAAAATATATCTTGAACCTTTATCAATCAAAATCCTTTTGGACTTTGTGATTTTTTATTATTTTTTTCTCCTCGTTTTCTGTTTGTCCAGATGTACTGGATTGGTTCAAGTGGAATTTATTGTTCTTATTTGTATGTTGTTATTCACATGTAACATATACATACTAACACAGATATTAATTAGAGAAAAAAAGATGCAGCGCATGCAATGATAAAATAATAAAAGATCAAAAGTCCACAATAAGATCAGCAAAACTCCAAAATTTTATGCAGGGAAATCCACCAATAGTGAAGTCAACAGACTGTTTCAGTGAGAGGGTCCCACCACCAATAACCACTGCGCTCACCTCAGTTCTACTAGAGGGTAGGGTTGAGCGAACTTCTAGAAGTCCGGGTTCTGCTGGTTCGGCAGAACTTCGGGACAAAGTCCGGGTTCGGGTCCGGACAGAACCCGAACTTTGTCCCGGACCCCGAACCCCATTGAAATCAATGGAGACCCGGACTTTTAGGTACAAAAAGTGTTGTAAAATAGTCCTGGAAGGTCTGCAAAAGGAAGGAAATGTGGGTAAGGATGGGACAAGTGACCCACAAAGAAATGGGGACAGGGAAATAACTTTAAATATTTTTAAAAAAATAAAAACATAAAAAAATGCAAAAATGGAGATCATCTTCAAAATGGGTCTGAAAAGTATTAATTAACATTAGAGGCCATAGAACTGTTCTAAAATCATCTTCAAACTGTGTCAAAAAAGTATAAATAAGCCGGGAGTACCCATATCACTGTTCTGCAAAATGTGTGTATCACTTTAAATCAAACCGGAAATCAGTGCACATCTCTTCTGCACAAGTATTTCAAGTCTGTGTGTCACTTTAAATCAAACCGTCAATCATTGCACATCTTTTATTCACACTTCTTTTTAAAATGTGTGTATCACTTTAATTGAAACCGTCAAACATTGCACATCTCTTCTGCACAATTATTTCAAGTGTGTGTGTCACTTTAAATCAAACCGTCAATCATTCCACATCTTTTATTCACACTTCTTTTTAAAATGTGTGTATCACTTTAAATGAAAACGTCAGTCATTGCACATCTGCTATTCACACACATGTGTTCTGCACCAGAACAGATGTTCTTCACACATTAAATCTTTTCTTCATACATCTGGAAATAGAATAGAACACTTTACCTAAAACCGGGGAGAAACCATATACATGCACTTGAAACATCTGGATAGTGTGTTTGAAAATACAGCATAGAGAAGAGCATGCATCTGGTTTCGCTCTTCACACACAGTTTCCAGATGTTTTCAGAACAGTGATATCATATCATATGGTTTCAGATAACAAGGAGATAGGAGAGACAAAGTTGGAGCACAGATAAGGGGCTGCATGAGGTTTGCAAGGAGACACTCAGTGAGGATCCGTATTTTACTCTCCCCCCTCCAGGTCACACATACAGAATATACAGTAGCTGGGTCCGCTGCTGACTACAATCCAGCCAGCCCTGATATCCCTCCATGTGCCGCTGGGATCACAACAGGGGAGGAGACACTGAGCATCTCTCTCTCTGCCGTCTGTGTGGAGAGGAGGGGGAGCTGTCACCTCTATGAGAGAGACGCTCTCCAAATGCTGCAGCCAGCAGTGAATGGGCTGACTGGGGAGGAGGACTGGAGAAGGGATTTTTCCATATGGGGGCAGCGCCACCCCCCCCCCAAAGTGCCGCCCAAGGCCTCGGCCTTGTCGGCCTGGGCCAAGACACAGCACTGCTAAGGACGGCTGTTGCTGCCTGTGATCGGCCTGTGGCATTGTCCTTTGATAATCCGTTTGCATATATATTCAACTAAGTGACGTGTCTCAGCAAGCTCCGCCCCGCCAAGGAAGGCACGCTAATGCCGTAACGCGTACGGGGGAAGGACTTGCTGATGACGTCACCCGCTGCTGCTGGTGTGAGGAGAGCCGTTCGGTCGTCTCTATCGATCTGCATGGATCATTAGCTTCCAGATGAGCCGTCTGTCCCTCATTTGAATGTGCTGGAACAAGTTACAGTTTTGTGAGTAGTTTTCATTTTTAATAAAGGAGTTTTATGCACTTACAGTCTGCACTTAGTCCAATACTTTTTCCATCCACCATGTATGGTTCATGTTAACCGGCACGGATATTGAAATGGGTCATTGGATTTGAGGCTGAGGAAGGAATCCCTGAAGATCTCCACCCTATGATTTATAACCCTGGGGAGGTTACCTGTGTGCATGACCCTCTAGTACAGTGGTGTCAAACTCAATTTCATTGTGGGCCACATCGGCATTATGATTGCCCATAAAAGGGCCGGTTGTATCTTTAAGACTATATGTCCAGAGCATCCCCTTCCCTTACATTAGATGTCAAGAGTCACCCCCACCATCAGAAGTTGAATCCTCCACCCTCCCTTACATCAAAGTGCACCCCCTTACCTTATGCTGCTGCTGGGAAGAAGCTGGATGCATTGCTGGAAAGCAGAAAGTACAGGGTCTGGAGGAGGACCAGAGGTGGGCTGGAGCTACCCTGCAGCTGCAGGAGAGGTGCAAGGGCCACATGAAATGGCCTGGAGGGCCGCATTCGGCCCGCGGGCCTTGTGTTTGACACCTGTGCTCTAGTAGAACTGGGGTCTTTACCTGAGGTGAGCGCAGTGGTTATTGGTGGTGGGACCCTCTCACAGAAACAGTCTGTTGACTTCACTATTGGTGGATTTCCCTGCATGAAATTTTGGAGTTTTGCTGATCTTATTGTGGACTTTTGATCTTTTATTATTTTATCATTGCATGCGCTGCATCTTTTTTTCTCTAATTGACATACTGGGGTTTGTGATAACCTTGATGTACAGCTGGCATTATTTTTAATTAGTAGCAGAGCTGCGCTGATTGTTTCTTTCTCTATTAACACCTAAGTGAATTTTATACAATTTTTTTTAGATAGATATGGATTTTATTTTGGTGGTATTTAATCACCTCTAGTTTTTTTTCTTTTTTTACTATATAGTAAAAAGGCAGACATTTGCGGGATAAAAAATCTGTTTCCCTTTCTTCATACATTTAGGCCAAAATGTATTCTGCTGCATCTTTGTAAAAATAACCCAAAACAGTGTATATTATTTTGTCTATGTTATAGAGTCTACAAACTATGATATATACAATTGGTATGAAAAAGAATCACTCCCCTTTAAAATAATCACATTTTGTTGCTTTTCAGCCTAAAATGAAGACATATACAGTTTTTGTTTCATCCAGCTGTATTCACTCAGTGCAACTTATAACTTCCAAGTGAAGGATATAACACCAACATGTCAGAAAAAATAAAAACAGAATCACTGAATTGGAAAAAGTATCACCACCCATGTCAGTATTTCCTCTACCAGGAACACATCCTCTACTCAATAATTAGCCACTATGTCACTCTAATGTTTTAATACATTTTATGTTATTTACATTTTTCATAGATGGGCTATTTTTATGTGGCTCACACCACCCTTGATTATCCACGGGGGATTCGTCCCTCGGGCGCTGCCCTCTTCTGTTGGTTTTTCCATCGGTGTCATGGGAATTGCCGCCTAAGCTCCTGGGGCTGCTGATCTTCCCGGCAGGCCTTCAGCTTCCAACTCCTGTGCTCAGACTCATAGCTAGTTTGTAAGTACAAGTGGAGGACCTACCTTTGCATCTATCTTTCTTCCCTCCTTTTTTCTTTTATAGATTTACCCCATTTAATATTTGTTTTCAACATTTTTCCATGTAGTTTTCATCAAACTTTTGCTCTAGCAGACTTCACCTGTCTGCTTGCCAGGCTGCAGAGCTCACAAGCCAGGAGCTGCAAGCGCAGCATAAGCGTAAGGCCTACATGACTGGGTTTGATCATCCAGGCTCCAGCAGGGTTAGGGTTAATGGAAAGGTCTGGAAAAAGGGAATAATAGTAGGATTACCTCATTGGCTGGGGATAGGGTGGGGCAGGGTGTGGTCCTAAGGGTTCCTTGGTGGGAGGCACCCCTCTAGCATCACTTGGACCAGAGGACAGCATCGGACAAGATTCTCCACAGCCTGCAAAAAGAAAGAGAGTTTAAATGGAGGATATGGAGAGTATGCTGGTCAGCATTCGATCGGCAGCAGTGGCTAATGGCTGCGTGCCCAGCTTTCTGCTATGTTGCAGGGGTCGGGGCAGGTGACTGCTACACCTGCTCCAGTACGTCCACGCGCTAAGAGGTCACAGCCTCCTGTGCGCCTGAGCCCTAAGCTGTCCCCAAGAGGTCGCTGCCCCACTGGAAGCCCAATTTTGAACCCTTCAGCCTCATCTGCCAAGAGACACTTATTTGCTATTTGGATTCCATCAGCGAGGTTTAGCGGGTTTATGGGGATGTGGCGTGGTTGAGGTACGATGAGCAGTTCAGACAGCAGAAAGCGGCTAGGCCTTCCTTGAGGTGCGACCACATGGATATTAGTTTATGAATGAAGCTCATGACTCAAACTCGGGCCCCTAATACCTCCTTTCATGGGGGTGCCGGGGGTGGCCCCGCAGCCTCGTCACCATTGGCTGGGAAGCGCAAGGGGTTCTATTGGCAGTTTAATGATGGGACTTGCAGATTCGGGGGATCATGCCGTTTTCGCCGCTAATGCTCCAGCTGCGGAGGTTCACATCCCCTTACAAAGTGCTTCAAGCAAGGCAAGGTAAGTCTGGTGAGGCTGTAAAATGGGAGGACTCTTGGTGAAGGTGGAAATGTTGGCTCCGTTCCTAAGTAGGGATCCCAACCGGGCGGTGGCGTGTCTTCTTTTTCAGGGTTTTTTGATTCGATGCACATTGTCCAGCATTCCTCTGGTCCCCAATAACTTACAATCTGCTTGGGTTCACCCTGCGGTGGTTTCAGAGAAGCTGTCGAAGGAGGTTGCCTTGGGTAGGATGGCTGGCCCATTTACTTCCCTGCCAGTGGAAGATCTTGTCGTTTCTCCGCTGGGGGTAGTTCTTAATAAAGAAACCAATTCTTTCCGGCGGATTCACCATCTTTCACACCAAAAGGTGATTCGGTCAATGATGCCATTGCCCAGGAGCTGTGTGCTGTATCTTATGCATCCTTCAATAAGGCGATGGACTGGGTTCAGAAGTTTGGGAAGGGGGCTCTTTTCGCAAAAACTGATATCGAGTCAGCCTTTCAGCTGCTGCCTGTGAACCCGTACAGTTTCCATTGGTTGGATTGTAGCTGTGAGGGTAAATATTTTGTGGATCTCTGCTTGCCCATGGGGTGTTCGATTTCCTGTTACTTGTTTGAGGCTTTTAGCTCATTCCTGGAATGGGTGGTTAGGGATGTGTCTGGCTTGCATTCCATCATTCATTACCTGGATGATTTCTTGGTGATCGGCCCTCTGGGTTCCAGGGTGTACCATATTTTGCTGGCCACGATGCAGGATGTATTTGTTGTGTTTGGAGTACTGCTGGCTGCTGAAAAGACTGAAGGGCCCACCACAGAATTGAAATTTCTGAGTACTGTTATTGATGCAGTGGGGATGGAATGCTGGCTCCCCCTTGATAAATTGGAGGACCTGCGGGAAGTTGTCTCCATTGGTAGCAAGAAGATACAATTGCGTTCCTCCAGTTGCTACTGGGGAAGCTGGACTTTGCATGCCACATCATGCCAATGGGGAGAATTTTTTGCAGGAGGTTGGCGACTGCAACGTCGGGAATCAGAGCACCTCACCATTATGTTAGGTTGACTAAATGGCACAGGGCTGATTTGAAGGTGTGGCAGCTGTTCCTGGAGAATTACAACGGGCGGTCCATATGGATGGATGCTATGGTGTCGGATTGTGATTTGGATCTGTACACGAATTCGGCAGGTGAGGTAGGGTACGGAGCATTGTTCCGGGGTCAGTCGAGTGCGGGCAGCTGGCCAGACTCTTGGCGGGAGGCTGCTTTACTGGGCAACCTGGTGCTATTGGAATTGTTTCCGATAGTACTGGCTGTGGAACTGTGGAAACGGGAATTCAGGAACAAGAGGGTTAGTTTCCATTGCAACAATCTTGGGGTAGTGCAGGCCATTAACAAGATTTCCATTTCTTCCCCACCAGTGGTTTGTTTCCTGAGACATTTGGTGTTTTTTTGTTTGTGTTAGAATTGTCATGTCTGTGCGGTGCATGTGCCAGGTGTGGACAACAAAGTGGCTGATGCATTGTCTCGTTTACAATGGGACAGATTCTGTATGTTGGCACTGGAAGAGGAGCAGCATGGGGTGCCCTGCCCGGACCATTTGTGGGACATCGCCTTCGAACGGTAGCTGGACTTGTTCGAAGTTCTGTTTGCCCAGCCACTTGGACCACTTACAAGAAGGTGTGGGGGGAATGGCAAGCACTGGTAAGTGAGGTGGGCAGTTGTTCTGGTGAGGAGGACCGTTTGTGTTTGCTGCTGTACTTCATTGGTAGGAACATAGAGGATGGGGTCTCTATGTCCAGGTTGAGTCAAAAAATGGCCAGCTTGGCTTTCTTGTTTCAGCTGCAAGAGGCGGGGGACGTAACAAAGACATTTGTGGTAAAGAGGGTGTTACAGAGCTACAGGAGGGGTATGGTCGTACCGGAAGCTCGCCGCCTGGTATCCTTCGAAATCCTGGTGGCCATCCTGGGCTGTTTGAGAGCAGTTTGTCAGCATGCAAAGCTACGCTCTTTAAGATGGCATTTGTATTGGCCTTTTTCGGAACATTGAGGGTTAGTGATCTGGTGTGCCAATCAAATTGGGGTGGCGGTGGCTTGGACTTGGCAGGTGTGGTGCAGCGGGGTGATGGGGTTTTGCTGTTTATTAGAAAATCCTAAACTGACCAGTGTGGCAAGGGGGCTTGGGTGGAGTTGGGTCGTGTCCCCTGCTCACTTGTATACCCAGTACGGGCCATATGGGAGTGGTTGGAAATCAGAGGGGCAGGGGTTGAGCCTTTCCTTAAACACTGGTATGGGGCCGTCTTGTCAAAGTTGCAATTTGGTTAGTTTTCAAGAAGAGCCTGATGGCTGTAGGTTTCGCTTCATGGGACTACTCCTCTCATTCGTTCCGGATAGGAGCTGTGACTGAGGCGGCTCGTTGGGGTTTGGAGGACAATTTGGTTTGCAAAATTGGGCACTGGGAGTCGCAGCATTTTCGTTTGTATGTGAGACCTCACTTGTTGCAATAGTCGTTAAGAGGCTGCAGTGGTCTTTGTATGGTCCGCTTATGGGCGATGTAGGGTCCAGGGAGTGTTTTTTGTCTTTATGTTTTGTCTTTATGTTCATGTTATTCTTGTGTTATGGTCTTGTTCCTTTTCAATATCTCTGTGTCATGGTTGTGGTGTTTGTGAGGCATGGTTTAAAGGTGTTCTTGTGGTTTGTTTTGTTTCTGTCTTATTTTTCAGATTCTGAATGTTTGATGTGATGCCATTCTTACGTTTTTTGGGGGGCAAAACGGGTGGCTGTTAGGCCGGAAGGTTGAAAGTTGGGTTTTCACAGGGTGGAGGTAAGGATTAGATGGATCGAGATACCTGGGATGTTGTACCTCAGGCAACACCCTGGACCACATTACTATTTCATGCTTGACAGGCCCCCGGATGTGCTCTTGCTACACGTGGGAGGCAATGACCTTTGGGCTTTGCGCTTCTCACGAGTTGAGCAAGTTTCTCTGGTTTTATTTCCTGCACTTGCGGTCATTGTTTCATGATACTATTGTCATATGGTCTGACATGGTGGCTAGGACTTCTTGGCATTTGGCTATGTCTGTGGCAAAGGTCAACAAGGCTAGAATCAAAGTGAACAAGGAGGTGGCTAATTTTTTTGTCCAGAATGGGGGTTTGGTAGTTCACCATATGGAATTGTAAAGGGAGCTTTGTTTTTGAGAGGGGATTGGGTTCACTTAAACACAGTTGGAATTGACCTTTGGTGTCTGAGTATCCTGGAGGTATCCAGCGGGCCCTTCGGGTGTGGCAGGCCACCCAGGCATAAGGTTTCACGCTGGGTGTCTGTGGCAGAGGTCGTGGGGTTTTTGAAGGCAGGGATGGTACGTTCTTTGGAGAATGATGGGTTGGGCCAATCTATGGAATGGGTGCACCTTCCCTAATAAGGTAAAAAGTTATAGATCTTGGGTAGTTGGCTGTATCGGCTGGAGAAGTTGCCGAACAATTGTCCCTGAGTCGGTGTAAGTTGCAGCTGGGGGCCATGGAAAGGCAAGGTGGTGCCAGATACAGCTAGTTGGTTAGTCAGGGGTGCCTTGAAAAATCCTAAGACATAGAAACACAGGCAGTTACGTTTTGTATTATATGTTATGGTAGGTTTACAGTTATTTACCACACATATTATATAATACTGTGTTCTTTATGGTTGTTTTTTGTAATAAAGGGCTGTTACAGCCATTTAAACCCAAAAGTAGGTCTGGTCTGATTTATTTAAAAGTTTAAGCTGGAGGAAAAAGGAAAGGGGTGAAAAATTGTGAGTTGCTTGACAGCCGGTACTTGGGCAATACCCCCGTCATGTGTCTCAGGTGAGTAATTTACCTGACTGGGAGAGGGGCAAAACCCAGAATGGAGAGAGAATCACATCTCTCCAAAGGTGTATGTAGCACCCCCATAATGATAGGTGCGTTTTGTAGTGAGTTTTTGCTAGAAGAGGCAAAATTTTGTGAGGCCTGACTGTTTTGATCTGAGCAGGGAAGTGGCTCAGGGAGGAGCTGGAGAGAGTCTGAGAGTGTAATAGTGGACAGTCTGCGAAGCCTTGGAAGCTAGTCAGGGAAAGTAGTATCACTGCAAGGAAAGCAGGTCGGTGGGACCTGGAAGAGGGATGGGCTGGGAGTTATAGTCCATCAAGGTGTAAGCTACACTTTGAGGGGTCCAAGACCCTGGCCTGTAATGGGTGGTCCGGAGGCCCTGCTGGCAGGCCTCACCATGTGCTAGCTGCGGTGAAGAGAAAGGAGTTATGTGAGCCTGATAAGTTTCCCTTCAGGTCATGAACTAAGTGATGTGCTGGAGAGATGTGAAGGAGCAATAGTCTGCAGAAAAGATGTGCTGGAGGAAGTAAAGTGTACATAGGGGCGTGCATATAGGAGGTCTTGTTACCAATTCTTTGGGCATCCCAGTCACCCCTTTTCCCCATCCAAGTTAAATCCCCTAAATTAAACAAACAAAAACAAGAACTGGCCTGTTCAGTGACTTTGGATGTGTGAAATATGATGGGATTGAGGGCAGCTATAAGGTGAATCACAACTTTAAGCCACTTGTGAGGGAACACATGGCTACTTGCAAAACAGGAGCTTAGGACGTGTGTAAATTACAAATAAGATTTTTCCAGATATACTGGGCTCATCCCTGTACATCAGTGGTTCTCAACCCTGTCCTCAAGTATCCCCAACAGGCTATGTTTGCAGGTTTTCCTTTATCTTGCACAGGTGCTTTAAATCAGAGTCAATGGCTTGGTATTTTGGACAGCTACAGTCAGGTCCATAAATATTGGGACAAAAACGCCATGACGCTGCAGCTTCAGAACGCACTGGTCCCGCGTTCTAGCTACAGCTCACTAACGCCGACGCCCTCTACTGCTCAAAAACGTCAATGTTTTAGAGGGCCATTGAATAACATGGAGAGCAGTAAAAAACGCCCAAAAACGTGGCATTACAAAACGCCCGTGTGTACGTCGGGCTCGACATCAAGGAAAAAAAATCTGCGTTTTTCGGCGTTATGCATAGGCGTTAGTGAGCGTCTGCGTCAATAGGCGTTTTTAAAAAAAAAATCATCCCTCTGCTATTTTTCAACCTAAAAACGATACAATATTAGTTGGCGTTTGTTGGTATTTTGCGGCGTCTGTGTCAAAAAATGGCAAAATGTTATAGCCTCAGAACACGATGGCCGTGGGTTCTACTTTCAGCTCACTAACGCCGACGCCATCTACAGCTCAAAAACGCAGACGTTTTTATGGGGCCATTGACTAACATGGAGAGATGCAGAAAACGCTGGCGTCAAAAAACGTCTGTGTGTATGAGGCCACAATGTAAATTTGAAGCAGGTGACACCTGGGAATCAAACCCATGGAACCAACTGTGGAAGGTTGATGAGCTAACCACTACACTACCCAGCTGAGCAGAATTAAACATACAAAATCCAAGTAATAATATTTGCCTGGTCTTCATCTTACAGTGTTTGCTAAATGTACATCTAAAAACAAAGACATTCAGCAATCTGATTGCATGATGCATTCGCAGCTTACCTCTAGGGATTTGAACAAAGAGGTCACATACATGGTTATTTGAAAACATATTTATTTATTCAAGCCACTCATGGAGCAATGTAGCCAGCCACGGCTTTTTGCAAAATGTACAGATTTGGGAAACATGCAGGACTCTGATATCTGGTACAGGTTCTTGCCCAAACAAGAAGCAATTATGCACCCCCACCAGCTGCATACAGGAAAGGCATGGTCAGGTTGCTGGGCAGCTTCCAAGCCACATCTGATGTGCCAGGCTATTTATGCAGGTCATAGATGCCAGTTCTTGCCTCGTATCACAAATGATCCACTTTCCACAAATGAAGATGAGTGCAGGATATAAAGGTGCCTTTCTACCACCTTGAACCGAAAGCAGTACCACTCCTGTAAAATGTGAACAATGGATAATTGACATTTCATCATGACAATCAATTCTCAGTGCAGCCTAGCTTAAGTTTATGTTAGTTTTTTTCCAGATCAGGACTGATGTTAGCAATGATTGCCCTAGAACATTCTGTACAAAGGCAAAAGGGTTTGTTCCTTCATGGCTTCTATGTATGAATGTAACAAATATTCTCTAGCCAGCAGCCCCCACAGCCACTCAAATACTTACCTGAGCTCCATCACTATGCACTAATGGGCACAAGAGCCTTGGCTGTATGTGCACTCATTCTTCAGATTAGCAGAGGCAGCAGTAACTGCTATTGGCTAACAATGTGTAGGGCAGAGCTAGGAGTGTCTATGTTGCCAGCCATGCACAGAGGTGGCTCATCAGCAATGCTTGGGTGTCCTCCAAAACAAGGTGTGTGCTCTGTGTGCATTTGACTGGGGTAGGGCCCAGGAACTCCAGCTTCATCACCCATGAAAAGAAAGATCATGCCTGCTCTGTTGCTAACCACTGCAGTGAGTCAAGATTTGACTTTTTTTAGCCAATACAAAACGTAATAAGAATTCAAAACACACCTGTGATGCCAGACAGTCATCCCAAAAAGATTCCCAGGGTACATGCCATGGCTGCCTAAACAGACGGATCCCCTGAAAATACAAAAACACATTTAGATATGGGAAATAGATCACACATCAGTTGTACTGTTTGTGACAAACGAACGGGTGATTGTGATTGGAGAAAAGAGTTTACACACGGTTAAAACTTCTCTCACCTCTCCCTCACCTTGTGGACCGTCCACAAACGAAAACAGACACGGTGGACATATATACAATTTACTTGTTCTTGGAGTCGATTCATAGATTTACACAAAAACATAAAAGTCCCCTAGGCAGACAAATCCGTCGGTACCGTACATGGGACCCTTAGAAAAACCCTACTGACAGACCGTAGTGTCCACACAAAACTTAAGAATAATGCAAAACATAACCGATTTTTTTCAGTTTAGAACTGAGTGACGTCACCAATCGTTGTCTCGTCCGTACTAGAAAGAAAAGTACCCACTACTTCGACCTCAAGGACCCGGGATGGGGTCAGTTTACGTGTGTCTCGTGTGTGGAAC
>BLSH010443009.1:27536-39029 GCA_018402905.1 Glandirana rugosa | reverse complement strand
TGTTTGTCTCTGCAGCAGCCCCGGGGGCCCTCGAGGGAGTCCGTACGGGCTGTGTGATTGGGAGGCTGGTGTAGCAAGATGGCTATCCCTGAGGTAAAGCTGCAAGAGTCTTTTGTGTTGTCACAGAGGTAGTAGGGTGCAGTGTGTCGGAGTGTCCTTTTTGGTCTGCTTTAGTGATGGAGTATAAACTGTGGGTGTACCAAGATGGCCGCTTCTGTGTCTTATGTGAGGAGTTGGGGGGTTTGGGTGGACCAAGATGGCCGCCGTTAATGCCTTGAGGGCCTTGTCACAGTCTCTCTACTTCCTAATGGGCTCTGGACACTACACTGCTAATAGATGGCCCTTGGGGACGTAGTCCAGCAGACCCCTAGAGCCTTAGAGGGTGGATGGGCCGGGTATAGGGTGGAATTCGGTCCGCGGCTGGCTGCCGCTCCTAGGCCTCAGATCGCCGCTGCAAGGCCGCGGGTGTAGCGCTGTTTTAACAGCTATGGAGGGGTTTGATGAGTCTCCCCTGGGTGCTCGGTGGTGTCTGGGGAGGTGGATTGGTGGCGTGTGGGCCGTAGGAGACGAGGCCCGTGTCCCCGCGGCTAGGCCGCAAAAGCCGGGGGCTAAATTTTCGCTTTGCGGAGCGGAACCTTGCAGCGAAGGGTAGGGGACGGGGAGGCTGATGGTGTTGATAAAAGCCTCTTACCCGGGTCCCAGGCTGTCGGATGCGGGCGGATTGGCTTTTGTGTTCGGAGCCCTGCTGTCTGGCGTCTGCTCCCGTCCTTGTCCAAGCCACGCCCCCCTATTAAATGTTTTATGCAGAATTAAGTTACAAAAATAAGTATTAACAACAACTTTAACAATATTATCATAAAGTATATCAGTGCCCATCAGTGCAGCCTTATCAGTGCCCATCAGGACAATGACGTCATTAATCTATATGCTAACTGATGTCATTGACCCATCCCTTTTCTACATTCAGAGATCATTGGGTAAATGTTATATGTGGCCAAAACAAGTGGCAAACGTGGGATGGTAGAACTGTGGGCAGATTGCTTTGTTGTTTCGTGTCACCATGGCGACTAATGGGAGGATTTTTTAAAAAGAAAGTAAACTTAGTTTGCTAAAATATACCTATACTAAGGCTTACCTATAGGTAGTGAAAATATCTCCTAAACGTGCGCTGTTTAGGAGATATTTACATTACATGTAGCCATAGACATCATGGGCGCATGCGCTCAGAAGGAACAGCCAGGGGTACCGCTCCTTCCGAGCCCTGTGCCGCGAATGGGGATCCCGCACGCATGCGCGGGAGGGACGTCATCACAGCTCCAGCCAATTACAGAGCCGGAGACCCTCGAACCCGGAAGCAAGACGGTGAAGATGGAAACGACTACTTCGCTGACATTGCGGAGCTGGAACAGCTTCGTTTTAAGGTAGGTTTCACATAATGCGCTAGTATGTGATGCATACTTGCACATTATGACTTTACCTTGCAGGAAGAAAAAAACATGCCCAGCGGTATACAACCGCTTTAATTCATTTGCAGAGCGTTTTTCGGCACCATACATGCGTTCATATTTCTGCTTTGTACATCACATCAGTTTTTTTCTAGGTGCCCTTGATGAGACCTGCACTCTTCTAATGCAGAAAAACACAGGTCTCTATGGTGTGATATGCATGCATAAACACATATCCTGCAAGAGACGTGTGGAACACATGTAAACATCACAGATTTAAACATCACACTTTTTTTTTTTTCATAAAAAGAAGTTTATAAACCTCTTAAATATACCAAATAAAAACAACACAGGATTAAAACAGCTAAATAAACAGCATTAGGCCTTGTATACAAGTGCAAACTACAGCGTACGTCTATGCAAGGGCCGTGTTTACAGGCGTTTTTAGCATCCTCATGCAGGCTGTCCCATTCGTGTCAATTGACACATCCACTGCTCCCATGGGAATGGTATTGCCTGCACAGGGATGTGCAGAACACCTGTGCAGGTAAGCATGGCCATTTCACAGGATATTGCTTTAGTATGCCTGTGTGAATATGCCCTTTATATAAATTACTTTCAGACCGCCCATCGCACATTTACTGCGGCAGGGTGACCCGGCTGTGCTTAACCACTTGCTTACTGGGCATTTAAACCCCCCTCCTGCCCGGACCAATTTTCAGTTTTCAGTGCTGTCACTGTTTGAATGACACTTGCGTGGTCGTGCGACGTTGTACCCAAACAAAATTGACGTACTTTTTTTCCCACAAATAGAGCTTTCTTTTGGTGGTATTTGATCACCTCTGCGTTTTTTATTTTTTTGCGCTATAAACAAACAAAGAGCAACGATTTTGAAAAAAGAACAATATTTTTTACTTTTTGCTATAATAAATATCCAAAAATAAAAAATAAAAAAACATATTTATTCATTAGTTTAGACCGATATATATTCTACATATTTTTGGTAAAAAAAAATCGCAATCGGCGTATATTGATTGGGTTGCGCAAAAGTTATAGCATCTACAAACTATGGACATTGATTTATGGCGTTTTTATTATTTTTTTTCTTACTGGTAATGGCGGCGAGCTGCGATTTTTATCGGGACAGCGATATTGCGGCGGACATGTCGGACGTTTTTGACACTTTTTTGGGCCAATGACATTTAGACAGCGATCATATCTAAAAATAGACACTGCTTACTGTATAAATGTCATTGGCAGGGAAGGGGTTAACACTAAGGGGGCAGTGAAGGGGTTAACTGTGTTCCCTCATTGTGTTCTAACTGTGGGGGGTGGGGCTAACAGGGACATAACAGATTTAACTGATCCCGATCACAGGGATCAGTAGATCTGTCATGCCCCCCTCACAGAATGGAGAACCTCCGTGTTTACATGGGGTCCGCCCGACCCGCGGCCACGCTCACATAGGCGAGAGCGCGCCCAGCACGAGCCAAAGGGGAGGACGTCTATTGACGGCCTCCCGGCAAATTAGATCTACGCTGTATACGTCAATCGGCTATAGCGTGGATCTGAAGCGGTTAACAACGTACCTGTACAGTGTTTCCGCCTGAGGGTCTGGGGCGCGCGTGTGCCGATCATTCACTGGAGAGGCAGGACAGCGGTCTGTCTATGTAAACAAGGCAGGCCATCTTTCTGTCAGCTAGGGAGAGAGAGAGATCTTGTGTTCCTGCTAATCAGACAGATGTCTCTCTTCCTCCAGTCAGTCCATCTCCCACACAGTTAGAAATCACTCCCTAGGAGCACACTTAACCCTTTGATCCCCCCGGGTGTTAACCCCTTCCCTGCCAGTGTAATTTATACAGTGATAATGCATTTTTTTTAGTACTGATCACTGTATTGGTGTCACTGGTCCCCAAAAAGTGTCATTTAGTGTCAGATTTGTCTGCCGCAATGTTGCAGTCCTGCTAAAAATTGCTGATCATCGCCATTACTAGTAAAAAATTAAAAATAAATAAAAATGCCATAAATCTCATAAATCTATCCCATAGTTTGTAGATGCAATAACTTTTGCGCAAACCAATCTATATACGCTTATTGGGATTTTGTTTACCATAGCATTTTGTAGCATAATACATATTGGCCTAAACTGATGAAGAAATTAGATTTTTTTTCATTTTTATATTGGATGTGTTTTATAGCAGAAAGTAAAAAAATATGAATATATTTTTTTCAAAATCGTCCATCTTTTTTTGCGCAAAAAATAAGAACAGCAGAGGTGATCAAATAGCATCAAAATAAAGCTCTATGTGTGGGGAAAAAAGGACACCGATTTTGTTTGGGCACAACGTCGTACGACCGCGCAATTGTCAGTTAAAGTAACGCAGTGCCGTATTGCAAAAAATGGCCTGGCCATGAAGGGGGTGAAACCTTCCGGGGCTGAAGTGGTTAAAACATTTATAAATTATATTATTTAAACAAAAAAAAGTTATAATATTTACTATATATCCCTTGTGCATAATATTCAATCTAATTATCAAAAGGATTAGTACCCAATGTGGGTGAATTGCATAAATGATGCATATTACATGTGCAAAATGTATTTATTTACCGTATTTTCCGGCGTATAAGGCGACTGGGCGTATAAAACGACCCCCCTAATTTTCCAGTTAAATCATAGGGTTTTCCCTATACTTGCCGTATAAGACTACCCCCTTCCTAGGCAACACCATGTAATAACATCAGCCCACTGGATGTGCCCTAATACAGTGCTGTAGCTTCGGCTACATACAGAACTTCCCTATTAAATGTTTTAGCCCCCTGGATGTGTAATACTGTAGCTTCGGCTACTTACAGAACGCTCCTCTGCTGTAGTACTGCATGTACCGCACTGAGCCAATCACGACAAGTGGTGGTGCATGCTATTAATGCATACAAAGCCTGCTCGGATTGCCTGAGTCAGGGAGGCAGGCTTATACAACCTTTGCCAATCCAAGCAGGCTTTGTATGCATTAATAGAATACACTGCTTGCCGTGATTGGCTCAGTGCAGTACATGTGCTTGCCGTGATTGGCTCAGTGCAGTACATCTGCTTGCCGTGATTGGCTCAGTGCAGTACATGTGCTTGCCGTGATTGGCTCAGTGCGGTACATGCAGTGCTACAGCAGAGGAACATTCTGTAAGTAGCCGAAGCTACAGTATTACACATCCAGGGGGCTAAACATTTTATATGGACGTTCTGTATGTAGCCGAAGCTACAGTACCCGGCGTATAAGACGACCCCCGATTTTTGGGGGATGTTTTTTAGTATAAAAAGTAGTCTTATACGCCAGAAAATTTGGTAAACATGTATTTTTGTAAAGATTTTTGTAAGAAAAAAAGGGTTTTAGTTGCACTTTTAAATTGTACTAGAAGTGGAAATTCTCCTTCACTTCCTGTCCATGAGGCACCAGTGTATTGTTGCACTTTGTGTTTCCTCTTGCCAGAGTGTATTCTCTTATATGACTTTCTTGGAGAATACACTAAGGCCCAGGGCTATTGAGTTCCTTAGAAAAGGAATATAAAAGGAGAATGGAGTCCAGTGGGGAGGAAGGAGGTAGTTCAGATCATTGAGATAGGAAGTGGGGGTAAAATCTTTAACCACTTGCCGACCGCCGATCGGCATCTGACGGCGACAAGGTGGCTCTGTAGCGCAAATCGCATATGACGGCGGCTGCGAGATTGAGCCTAGTGAGCGCGCGCGTGCCGCCGGAGGCGCGCCCACGCACTCACTGTGTCCGTTCAGGGCCAGGGAGCGGGTGCGGCGGAGTCGATCTCCGCCGGCCGCCCGCGATGCCCCCCCCGGAGTGAAAGAACGGAGGTCCGTGTAAGTAAACACGGACCTCCGTTCTGTGAGAGGGGGAAGGGCTGGGATCACAGCCTTCCTCTAAATGGAAGCTGTGATTGCTTCCCTTCCCCTGCTAGGGCAGTCCCCCCACAGTTAGAACACGCCCAGGGAACACAGTTAACCCTTAGAGCGCCCCCTGCAGGTTAACCCCTTAACTGCCAATGGCATTTACACAGTAATCAGTGCATTTTTATAGCACTGATCGCTGTATAAATGCCAATGGTCCCAAAAAAGTGTCAAAATGGTCCGACCTGTCCGCTAAAATATCGCAGTAACGCTAAAAATCACAGATCGTTGCCATTACTAGTAAAAAAAAAATTAAAACCCCAGAAATTAATTCCCATCATCCGTAAACGAGACCAATTTTGCGCAAACCAATCAATAAAATCAGATTGCAATTTTTTTTATCGCAAATATGAGGAAGAATATAAATCGGCCAAAACTGATGAAAAAAAATGTTTTTTTATATATTTTTTTTGGATTTGTATTTTATCAAAAAGTAAGAAATTTGGGTTTTTTTGCAAAATTGTCGCTCTTTTGTTTATAGCGGCGATCAGAAATGACGCAGCGGTGATCAAATACCACCAAAAGAAAGCTCTATTTGTGGGAAAAAAAGGACGCAAATTTCGTTTGGGTACAACGTCGCACGACTGCGCAATTGTCAGTTAAAGCGACGCAGTGCCGCATCGCAAAAAGGGCTCTGGTCCTAAAGTGTGAGATCCTTCCGGTCCTTAAGTGGTTAAAATGGAGACAGCAATACAACCCTCACAGGAGTTCTAACCTTTTGCCATTCTGTTCAAAACTAAATGATAATAATAAAGGCTAGAGTTATACTTTAACATGTATGTTTACTACTCCAATAGATTACTGTCTCACAGTTTGAACTTTTGCCTTATAGTAATAATTAAGGATGGGCTCAAGCCTGTTTGCAACTGCACGTGCCCGAGCCCACCAGGAAGTTTACACTGCGCATCGCTAATCACAGGCAGTGAGACATTTCCCCGGTCACTCCAGCCGCGCATCGGGAAATGTCTCATTGCCTGTGATTAGCGCTGTGCAGTGTAAACTTCCTGCGGGCTCGGACACGTGCAGTTGCAAACAGGCTTGAGCCCATCCTTATTAATAATTTGCGAATCAACTCACTATATGCAGTCGAGAGCAAAGTGTAACAAGAAATCATGGAATAATTGGGAAATTCCCATAATGACTGCTTTGTTCTATAAAAGTACAGAATGTTTTCCTGATGTAAAAACAAGGTTTTCACGAATATGAAACTGTGATGTTAAGGGCTCATACACACGGACGTTTCTTGATAAATAAACAAAACGTTGGGCCCGACGTCAAAGAAAAAAAAAATTGGCGTTTTTCGACGTTATGCATCGGCGTTAGTGAGCGTTAGTGAGCGTCGGCGCCAATAGGCGTTTTTAAAAAAAAATCATCCCTCTGCTATTTTTCAACCTAAAAACGTCGGCGTAAAAAAACGCAGGTACAATATTAGTTGGCGTTAGTTGCCGTTTGTTGGCATTTTTCGGCGTCAAAAAACGCCAAAACGTTACAGTCTCAGAACGAGATGGCCGTGGGTTCTACTTTCAGCTCACTAACGCCAACGCCATCTACAGCTCAAAAACGCTGACGTTTTTATGGGGCCATTGACTAACATGGTGATCTGCAAAAAACGCCAGAAAACGCCGGCGTCAAAAAACGTCCATGAGTATGAGGCCTAAATTGGCCACACACTATTTTAACATAAATCCGGCACTCTGACCTTAAAGGGGTTGTAAACCCTCAGGGTTTTTCACCTTAATGCATGCTATGCATTAAGGTGAAAACCTTTTGTGCTGTAGAGCCCCCTAACACTTACCTGAAGCCAATTGTTCCAGCGACAGAGACGAGCACAGCAGCTCCAGCCGCTGTCTCGGGTCCTCATTGGATAGATTGATAGCAGCAGGAGCCATTGCCTCCTGCTGCTGTCAATCAAATCCAGTGACCCGGAGCCAGGGGGTCAATGGACGCAGCAGCAGGACTCGGGAGCGTGCCCACATGGGTGTCTTCATGGAATGCAGCTCTCCGTGGGTGGGCTTGAGGAGAGGAGGAGCCAGGAGCGCTGCCAGGGGGCCCCAGAAAAGAAGCAGCGGGGCCACTCAGTGCAAAACACTTGCACAGAGCAGGTAAGTATGACATGTTTGTAAAGCTTTGTTTTTTAAAAAAATAACAATCACTTTAATCAACAACGGGGGATAATATAAGTCACATAAACCAATATGTGTACATATACAATATCACTATGTTATAAAGTATATGTTAACAATACCACGATTACTACAAGTACAGTATATCATCGAAAACATTTGACCATTAAAAAGTGCAATTCTGCACCCTTAAAGGACAACTCCACGTTCGTGGGAAAATAAATTAGCAAATATAAAAAAACTTGATATAGTGTATACAATTGGGACACAAGTCATATTGTAATTGAATGTTATTAAAAATGACCTTTCCTTTTCTATCTGCAGAGCTATAAATTTTCTGTAAAAGGCAATATAGCTACCTGGAGGTGTTCTGTACATAACGTCCCTCAGATATGTAATTTCCTGCTTGTGTGATTGGTTTGGCGATTTTCCGAGAGGTCTGCACTAAGATACAATACAGATTTTGAGCATCCCCTGCAACAAACATGTAATTTTTGATGAGATATTCCCAAAGGGAAATCACATCTAAAGGGATGCAAACCCTGACACTTTTCTCATTAGAGCTATGCAGGTGCAGCAGCTGACTAATGATTATAAAACAACTCCCATATAGATTTAATCAGCACATGGACAAAAATCAGCTATTTCTTCAGAATAAAAAAAGGTAGGAATCTGCTACAAAGTCCTTTAAAATCCTTGCAATGCACAGTGCCTTGAAAAATGATTCATACCCTTGAAATATTCCACATTTTGTCATGTTAGGCTCCATTTACACGGGACGCTATATCAACCTCCCCTGAACGTTTTTTTTGACAGCTAGAATCCAGCATCTAAAACGGCCATTTTGCTGTGTTTTGCATGCAGCGTTTAGCCACGTTTGCGTCTAGGAGCGTTTAAAAAAAAAATAATTTTTTTTTTAATGGAAACGACTGTAAACAAAACGGTTCTAGGCACAAGTTACCGCGTTTAGGCACATTTAGCGGCATTTACAAGCTGTTTGGCATTTCAAATGCCTCTGAACTGGCGTCTGAACCCATTTTTTTGCGTTCCAAAAAAAGCCTAAACTCAACTGTCTGGAAACAACCTTAAACGAACCTGTGTAAATGTACTGATAAGATAACATAGAGGAAAGTTCAGGGGCAGCTGAAAAAAAAACGCCCAGATGCCTCAAAACGTCTGTTTACCAGCAGCAGTGTAAATGAGGCCTTACAACCAAAAACGTAAATGTATTTTATGTGATCGTCCATCACACAGTGGCACATAATTGTGAAGTGGAAGGAAAATGATAAATGGTTTTCAATATTTTTTACAAGTAAATATCTGTAAAGTGTGGCGTGCATTTGTATTCAGCCCCCTTTACTCTGATACTCCTAACTAAAATTCTGTGAATGCCTCAGAGGGTTGTTAGAGAACCTTAGTCAACAAACAGCATCATGAAGGCCAAGGAACCAGACAGATCAGGGATAAAGTTATGAAATTTAAAGCAGGGTTAGGTTATAAACAAATATCCCAAGCTTTGAACATCTCACGGAACACTGTTCAATTCATCATCCGAAAATGCAAAGAGTATGGCACAACTGCAAACCTACTAAGACATGGCCGTCCACCTAAACTGACAGGCTGGGCAAGGAGAGCATTAATTAGAGAAGCAGTCAATAGGCCCATGGTAACTCTGGAGGAGCTGCAGAGATCCACAGCTCAGGTGGGGGAATCTGTCCGCTGGACCACTTTTAGTCGTGCACTCCACAAATCTGCCCTTTATGGAAGAGTGGCGAGAAGAAAGCCATTGTTGAAAGAAAGCCATAAGAAGTCCCATTTGCAGTGTGCGAGAAGCCATGTGGGGGACACAGCAAACATGTAGAAGAAGGTGCTCTGGTCAGATGAGACCAAAATTGAACTTTTTGGCCTAAAAGCAAAACGTTATGTGTGGCAGAAAACTAACATTGCACATCACCCTGAACACTCCATCCCCACCGTGAAACATGGTGGTGGCAGCATCATGTTGTGGGGATGCTTTTCTTCAGCAGGGACAGGGAAGCTGGTCAGAGTTGATGGGAAGATGGATGGAGCCAAACACAGGGCAATCTTAGAAGAAACCCTGCTAGTCTGCAAAAGACTTGAGACTGGGGCTGAGGTTCACCTTCCAGCAGAACAACAACCCTCAACATACAGCCAGAGCTACAATGGAATGGTTTAGATCAAAGTATATTCATAGAATGGCCTGGTCAAAGTCCAGACCTAAATCCAAGTCCAACCCAATCCAATTGCTGTTCACAGAAGCTCTCCATCCAATCTGACAGAGTTTGAGCTATTTTGCAAAGAAGAATGGACAATAATTTCATTCAATAGATGTCCCTGGCTATAATGTGAGAAGCTGCACTATCTTCCTGGTCAAACACTAAATCCTTGTACACACGGGACGACGATCGTATACAACAGGTCGTACGAACGACCGTTGTATGCGAAATCGATCGTTCGTATGCGCGATTAGAACAGCCGACATACGATGGTCGTACAAGGGGAGTTGTATGAGCAGACTAGAAAACTTGGTAGTAGCAACAAGCGGTCATACGACCGTTGTATCGTGTGTACAGAGCAGTTGGTACAACAAGTTGTATTGTGCAAAACACGCATGCTCTGAAGTCAGGAACGGCCGGATGCTAATTACATGTACCTGAACGTTCTTTCTTTGGTCGTATGATCGTGTAGTGCAGTCAGTATGCTAGATACAACAGCCAACATACGATTTGAGATGATCGTACGTACGATCGTCGTCCCGTGTGTACGAGGCTTAAGAGGTTTATTTCCAGTAGTTTTTGGCCTGCTGCCGGACAAGTGTGACCATGTGCCTGGATAGAATCCTAGGTTGAAGGTCTAGTGTGCTGAAAAATGGGATTGAAGTTCCACAGAGAAACTTCAGCCCCATTGGGGAACCTGAGATGCTGAAGGTGGACAGGGTCCTCGATTGGTGGCCTCTCCCTAAGGAGTTAGTAGTTGAATCAACTAACGACTTGCAGTCATGAGCTGATTTCATCCTCATATTAACCCCTACTATATCAGAAGATCACAGCTGCGAGGGTATGGGGGGTAGAGGAATGAATGTTTTAACAAACATAGCAGCCATCAGCACAGATTATAAAAAAAAAAAGTTCACTACACTTAAAGGGTAACTCAACTTTCATAGGAAGAAAAAAATAGCAAATAAAAAAAAAAATAATATAGCATATACAATTGCGTGTCGTGCCTATGAGGGAACTTTTTCCTGCATGGTATTTATGTATGACTAATTTTTTAAACGAGAATATCTTTAAGATACAGGATCAATAAATATGAACACAGACTAAAAATAGTAAATTTATTAATCAGACATGTACTTATACAAAAAGAGTTATATATTGGTTGACACAAACAATGTTACATAAAAGAAGGTTAATTGAAACACCCTCAATGGAAGTGCTGCGCTCATTAACCACTTCCCGACCGCCGTATGCAGAATGACTGCCGGGAAGTGACTGAGTTATCCTGACTGGACGTCATATGACGTCCTCAGGATAACAGTGTGCCGCGCGCCCGTGGGGGGGCGCAGTGCGGCGATCTCGGGTGGCCCGTGTCCCAGGGACACTGGCCTTCCCCGATCAGGGTAAACAGCCGATAAAATCGGCTGTTTACCACTGCAGGTCAGTCCTATTGAGTCAGTGAAGGGCCGTCAGTAAGACGTATGCCGCCAGCCCTTCACCAATTACTCGCGTCGTGAAGGTAACTCCCACAAAGTTAATTGGAAGAAAATACATTGTAACAAACACAGTTGGTTATATATTGAGAAAAACATATTCATGTACAGACTAATTATTTAAATGATAAAAATCAGACACAAGTATAAATAACTAGGACATAGAATTTCTATAAGAGCAAATTTTTTAATCAGTATGTATTTATGGTACGTCCTTTTTCAAGGGAGTATCCGTGCTGTGCGTTA
>BLSH010442957.1:0-14517 GCA_018402905.1 Glandirana rugosa | reverse complement strand
GTCAGTCGCACAGGGTAGCCTAGAGATGACATCACGACCGGCTCCTCCTGTACATGTTACGTTCCCAGAAGCGGAACTTCATCAGCGGGTATGGAGCCAGGCAGGACGTCTGATATTTATGTTATCATGGTGACCCAATCAAAGCAACAAAGGAGAAATCACTCTGATTAAACGGCAGCCTTGTAGACTATTGCACTCCGCCTTGGATCACAGTGCTTGTAGAAAAGACACAAATCATTTATTGCAAGCTAGTTGTGATGCGCCATCTAGTGGCCAAAAAACCACCACACAACCCTTATACTAGCAAGATACTAAATTGCAAAAAGAACTGAATAATATTTCTAAAATAATACATAAAATTAATTCAATATGAATTCATTTGTAGTGACGTCATCTCATGACCATCCTTTCACATAAAAATGAATAAAGTAAATTATCTGTGAGAAATAACATTTTCACTTAAAAAAAAATATATAGGATAAATAAAATGACGGTCACATGGTGCGCTCGGTGAGCTGCGTGCCCGGGATCCGGCTAGTAGGGGGCGACAGGTACATGCTGGTTACATATGATGAGCCTCCATGCTGCATCAAGTTGTACTGGAACCTCCTGCGAGTCTTGCTGTAAGGTTTATCAAGTGGGGTCCCCTATTTGGCCAACTGAATGTATGGAGAGGAAGACTTGACCATATCACATACAGCGCTGACAGTATTGTGGGCTGGTAAGCCTTGAATCCTGGCGGTGGTGGATTGCACTTAATGCACTTTGCACACACAGGTGGTGGTGTAGGGTGTTTATATTAACCCACTAGAGTCTAGGACGTACTATACTATGCGATCCTTTTTTTTCTTATGCCCATTATTCTGAGATGGAGACCGGGGAGGCTTCCAGGACGGGGCATTGCCTCAAGGGACCCACTCCTATTCAATCCAACACACAGAGGAGGACAAGTGTACAACCCAAAGAGCACAAGACAAGTTGCGGGCTGGTAAGCCTTGATTTCGGGTGGTGGTGGATTTCTTCCTATCTTTTTGGCTATATAGAAACTGTTGAGGTTGTTAAACGTCTGAGTTGATTCTCCATTGGAAGCTAGTTTTTTGCCAATTACCATCTTCAACATTTGTATGGACTATTATGATCGCTACGACCCGATAGCGCAGCTCCTGTGTTGTTTTATATGTTTATACTGAACTTGAGTATTTGAGCTGCAGCTCCTTGGTATTCTTAGGGTTAGTGCGGTGTTTATACATAATTTCCAAATAAAATTAACTATCTGTCAGAAATAAAACAATTCAGATTGAATTCCACATTCATACCTACAGGGCTAAAAACTTGAGTCTCATAAATCCAGAAAGACTCTCTCTGGCTTATTTTCCTGACAAAATTACCTCCCCGCCAGTGCAGTGCTTTAAACCCCTAGGGTCTCTATCATGGTGTGTTCTAAAATGTTTTGACACACTGTGGGGGTCATTTACTATAGCGCTGCCGCAAAATAGCGGCAAAATTGCCACGAATCGCGGTAACTGCCGCAATTCGCAGTAAATAGCGCTACAACGGTATTCACAATAGCGCTGGGCGGTAAATAACGGCCAAAATGGAATTCACTAAAGCTCCCAGGTCACAGATAACGGCCAACTCCTTACTCCAGCCCAGACCTGGAGTTGTGCAAATAGAAATAATGTTTGAAGCATAATCTGATCCCCTAAATTGCGCTAAAATATGCGGTATATTGTTTAAAGGTAATCTGCTTTTAAACTGTGTGAAAAAGTGATTTCTACACTGAAATATCTTAAAAAGTCTGAGAAGAGATAAATAACCCGTCTCTTTACTCCAAGGCACAGAGCACAGCTGAGCACAACTGAGCATGCTCAGACACAAAACAACTCTCAAAATAACTCTCATGGAGTAATTGCTTGAGTAGTTAGTAAATACCAAAATCAGTGTTATTTTCCACACATTTTTTGGGAGTGAAGAGGAGAGTTATTTTGCCAAGTGCAAGTTTCTGCCATTCATTCTAATGGTACAATTGTTACTTTATGAAATAAATCCATTTCATGTTGAAAATAAATGTATGTTTCGCTCAAAGAAATTCTCCTGGCAACAATGTTGCATATTTGAGAATCTATTTTGTTTTTAAGAATGCTACAATGTGAAATTTCTTCATGTTCTGTAAATATTTTTTTTTTTCTTGGTCAATTTCACTTTGCTGCTGTCCATGTCACAAAAATATTTCCCTAAACTCACACAGATGTCTTTACAAACCACAAACAATACCATTGCTTATGGAAATTTTTTTTTTTATTTTTTTTTTAGAAAAACTTCAAATAGCACTGAAGAAATACATAAGAATACATCCAAACTTGTCATGTTGTTCAAACACAAACAATGCCATTGATTATGCAAACGCCAAATTAGTGTAATTTATTAATTTAATTCAATGATGAAAAATTGAAATAGATAACCTGAAGCAGAAATCCTAACACCTATCATTCCATAACCTATATGTCCATAGAAATGCAGGATGTGTGTAGATAAGCAGGCTATGCAGCTTTGCAGTGGCTCTGAAGATAGCTCGCTGATTAGCATTGGTTGTTGCTTGGGTTTGATTCCCACTCAAGCCATGTCCTGTTGTAATTTCTATTTATGTTGTTCACCCAAGTTTTTCACCCTGGCAGCACTGAGTTTCTGGGTTACAATTGTGAACATGCTATTTAATGTCGAGAAATACTCTAATTTCCCTATGTTGTTAAAAATAACTTGGGAAAACTGGTCTAACTTCTCTTTCGGTCAAAATGTTGTATTTTTGGGTAGGAGGGTTACACCACCATTGCAAATCTTCCCAGATACACTATCTAGGCCAAAGTAGTGAGACGGCTGCCTTTACACACACGAACATTAATGGCAGCCCAGTCTTAGTCCATTGTGTGAAAATAGGATTTGGCACCCCCTTTGCAGCTACAACAGCCACAACTCTGGGAAGGCTGCCCACAAGGTTTGGGAGTGTCTATGGGAATGTTTGGCCATTTTACCAGAAGAGCATTTGTGAGGTCAGGAACTGATGCTGGATGAGAAGGCCTACCTTGCAGTCTATGCTCTAATTCAGCAAAAAGGTGTTTTATTGGGGGGCGGAGCTAGCCGGAGACCAAGATGGATGCGTAAGCGCTGAGCTCCGGAGACAGCGGGATAATAGCAACCTTCAGCGGCTTCTTGAGCGACTGAAAAGACCCCACTTTGCAGCGGGACACTCGTCAGTAGACGGACCGAAAATCGGGAGTGATGCCGGGGAAGAAGAGAGACGGAGTCCGTCCGAAGAAGCTGACGGCCTTCTTCAACTCAGGCCTGAAGCAAGATGGCGCCAGCGCCATAATTACATCCAAGCCGGAACAACGATCGGTGGCGCATACGAGCAAAAAAGGCCTCACCCAAAAAAGAGCCAGTCCTCCTAGGAATCAGGACTCTCCCTCAGCCACACCCTCATCAGGGAGCCCGGAGAAGTCCAGATTCAGATCGGATGCAACAGATCTAGGCCATGAGGTAAGCGGATCTCAGGAGTCAGGGGATGACACCAGGGATCTCCCAGACTCCATCGACCTTTTCCCAATGACCGATAAACCGGTCCTGGACACAGTTCTCAAAGAGATGCTAGTCTCCCTAAGAAGCTCGCTTCAATCTGACCTAGTGGCCTGTGTACACAAGCTGGGTTCGGAAGGTGCATGCTGTAACGGCCAGGGTAGACCATATTGAGCATAAAATGGGTGATTATGCCACAACCATAAACGATCTTATAGACGCCTCTAACAACCATGATGATGAATTAGAAACCATCAGAGCCAAGATTGCTGACATCGAAGACAGGTCCAGGAGAAATAATATTAAGATAAGGGGGGTCCCTGAAAACATCCAACAACATGACCTGTCCAAATATGTCACCAAGCTATTCAACACAATTGCTCCTGAGCTGACTTCCCTCGATCTAACGATCGATCGGATCCACCGCCTTCCCAAACCTGCTTTTCTACCGGATAACGTCCCCAGAGATGTCATTTTGAGAATGCATTTTTACCATGCTAAAGAGCTGCTGATGTCAACTTGTAGAAAACAAGAGCCCCTCCCAGACCCTTACTCTGCTCTCAAGCTGTTTGCTGACCTCTCTCAATACACCTTACAAAAAAGAAGAAATCTTTCTACCATTACCAAGGCCCTACGGAACCATAATCTTCAATATAAATGGGGGTTCCCAACTAAACTGGTGATCACCAAGGAGGGGAAGGATTTTGGGGTGACCTCTTTGGAAAAGGGAATCACTCTCCTGAAAGAGTGGGGAATCGTCCCAGAACAGCAACAACGCTCCCCAACATCCAACAACTCCCCCAGAGTGGAACCAGAGTGGTGTACGGTAACATCTAGAAATGCAAAATCACATAAATAACCACAGCTGAAGGTTTTATCTAGCAACTCAGTTAGCGCATTCCCGCTAAAGAGGACTTCCTCTGAGCTGAACTTTCCTTTACCCCCCCCCCCATCATCACCTGAGTGACCATGAGTCACACTCAGGTTTGTTTGCTGCCAAGACGGCTACTAACCATAATCTGTTCGTTATGTTACTGGTTTGAATTTTTTTTTTTTTTGATTTATGCAGTCGGACCTACTTCATCCCTACCTTCAATCCTATGCAGAGACCACACTCAAGAAGACACCATCCTGCCAGACGTACAACCCACTACCACTCGCACTATTGCTTCAAGACCTTCTTCTATGTAAGTAGCTTGCCGCTCACTTATCGTCTACACACGCTCTATACAAATGTCTGTTACCTTTCTCACCATAAACGCTAAAGGGCTCAACCATCCTGTCCAGCGCAGATCACTATGGTCAGAAGCACTCCAAACCCAGTCAGACATCATTTGTGTTCAAGAGACGCACTTCAGCAGACACACTCCACCTAAATGCAGTCACCCCAAATTTCCATCAGTATACACGGCTAATGCTGATACCAAGAAAAGAGGCGTACTAATCGCCATAAAGGACACAATTGACTTTAAGTTATCTTCAACCGTGGAAGATCCAAATGGGCGTTACTTGATCGTAGTGGGTAGCCTAAATGGAACAACCTACACAATTGCGAATGTATACGCTCCCAATACTAACCAAATTGGTTTCCTACATAAAGTAATGAAAAAGGTTGAAAGGGTACGCCAAGGGCATCTAGTTGTTTGCAGAGGTTTCAACCTTACTCCAAACCCACTACTAGACTCTACCTCCAAAGCTAAACACCCTCCAACGTCACCTAGTGCTATACTGAAATCATATGAGCTATATGACACCTGGAGATGTCAAAATGCCAGTGAAAGAGACTACTCCTTTTTCTCCAGCGCACACGGGTCGTACAGTCGCATTGACTTATTTTTGGTGGATAGGTCGACCCTCACCCGCACTAAATCTTCCAAAATTAACAATATAACTTGGTCGGACCACGCTTCAGTGCAATTGGTTATTGATGACCTCTCCACTCCCACTTTCATTTGGAGAGCTAACTCCAGACTGTTCCAAGACCCCACATTCAAGAACAAATTGGAGCAAGAAATCCAACAATTTTTTAAACAGGACTATGCTTCAGTAGAAGACTCAAACATATTGTGGTCCGCTCACAAGGCGGTGATTAGAGGACTCCTTATACAACAAGGGGCCAGGGTGAAGAGGAAGAGGCAACAAGAAATGGTTGATCTTACAGATATAGAATTGAAATGCTTGATACCCAAAACAAACAATCCCCCTCCCAAAAATTAATAGATCAATTATTCATAGCCCGTAATGAACTCAGATCACTTTTTATGAGGGATTTCGAAAAGGCCCACAGCAAACTAAAAATGAATTATTATGCCCATGGTAACAGAGCGGGGAAGCTTTTGGCCAACCGCCTTAAAGGTCTCAGACACAAAACCAGTATTTCCCAAATCATACACCCAACTAAGGAAGTCAATCTCACCCACCCCCAGGCAATAGCTGATTCTTTTAGTGAGTACTACGGCACTCTGTACAACCTTAAGAACGACCCCTCCTCTCCACACCCTGATACTACCACTATATCAGCTTTTCTAAACAAAATAAATCTCCCCAAACTCTCAGTGGATCAACTCACCAGTCTAAACTATTTAATATCGACTCAAGAAATCGCCCAGGCTATTCAGAGACTTCCTAATTGGAAAGCCCCAGGTCCAGACGGTTTTACAGGTGACTATTACAAAGCCTTCAAACACATCCTAATTCCACACTTCATGGATGTGTTCAACTCTGCTGCTGCCTCTGCCTCTTTTCCCAGGGAAATGTTAAAAGCTATGATTGTTGCACTTCCGAAGCCAGGGAAGGATCCCAACATCCCTCAAAATTTCCGCCCAATATCATTATTGAACATTGATGTAAAAATTTACGCAAAAGTAATAGCCACAAGACTGATAGATGTCCTCCCTTCTCTGGTCCCCTTGGATCAATCAGGGTTCACCAAGGGCCGCCAAATGGTAGATGCCACCAGACGTTTACTAAACGTCATACACATTGGGAACAAAACACAAACGCCTTCTCTGCTCCTGACCTTGGATGCAGAGAAGGCGTTTGATAGGATCCATTGGGAGTACTTAGTGCAGACGCTGCAGAAGTTTGGATTTGAAGGCCTAATTTTTTCAGCTATAATGGCGCTGTACTCTACACCCTCGGCCCAGGTATATGCAGTGGGGGCTCTCTCAACCCCCTTTGAAATTTCGAATGGGACGCGTCAGGGGTGCCCGTTATCACCGTTGATCTTTAATCTCTTAATGGAACCCCTTGCAATGCATATAAGATCACATCCCAATATCTCAGGCCTAACAGTAAATGGGAATTCCCATGTCGTCAGCCTATTCGCTGATGACATTATACTAATACTTACCCAAGCGCAAACTTCACTGGCTTCATTGTCCGTAATTTTGAAAGAGTTCTATAATGTATCATATTACAAAGTGAATGAATCTAAATCACACATATTGAATCTGGGTCTGTCGAATGAGGTACAGCATAACCTGGCCAAAAGATACCCTTACAAATGGGAAGATAAAGGGGTAAACTACCTAGGTATCGTCCTAACACCTAACTTAAAAAACATAACCAATATGAACTTTGTGCCTTTTGCTCAATCTCTTAAAGCCAAACTAGACTCCATGGGTAAATTTGAGCTTTTGTGGTCTGGACGCCTGGCGGCGTTCAAAATGCAAATTCTCCCACAGCTGTTGTATCTATTTAGAACCCTGCCAATCCCCCTCACCAACCAATATTTTATCAACCTCCAAACAATAGTTAACAGATTTATGTGGAAAGGGAAAAGAGCAAGATGCGCTTTCAACAAATTAATTAAACACAGATCAGCGGGTGGGGTGGGCCACGTCCACCTACAAGATTACTACTACGTGACACTACTCGCACAAGCTAAATACTGGGCGCGTCAAGATGTCCACACCCTATGGGTAGAACTAGAACAAACACAAGTACCCCGCGGAGACCTCCTAGGTCTACTGCTCATGTCACCTTCCAATTATAACTTAAATACTAACCTGTCCCCTACAATTCTGGCAACCCTTAGGGCCTGGTCCCATCTCCAAAAAAGCACTGACTGGAAAGGTGAAAGGTCTACACTACCCCTGCCCTTAACAGCCCTCTCATTCCTAATACCTGATCTAAATCTAAAAAACTGGACCAGTCGGGGCATTAAACACTTAGAAGAGATAGTAACTGATAATAAGCTTCTATCATTTGACAATCTACAATGTAAATTTCAACTCCCCGCATCTGAAAGGTTTAAATATAACCAAATTGCACACCTCATCCAATGGAATAACCATCTCCAACCCATATTACCTAAAAAACTAGCTTCTCTCTATCAAAATTCAACAGAAACCAATGGGGACATTTCAAATGCATACACGTCCCTACAGGAAAAAACTATATGCTCCAAAACCCCCGCAATGATAGCATGGGAACGGGAGATAGGACTCGACTATCCCATAGAACAGTGGAAAAAAGCAATGAATTTAACCTACGCATCTACCAGGTATGTCAACCTATGGGAACTCCATCAGAAAATCCTTCTACGCTGGTACCTAACGCCTTATAGGCTAGCTAGGATCTATCCCTCATACTCCCCCAACTGTTGGAGAGGATGTGGAATGTCAGGCACGTTACTACACATATTGTGGAACTGCCCGAGACTGGTGCCGTTCTGGACCCAGATAGAACACATGGTAGCTGAAATAATGGGCTCGGATGTGGCTTTATCACCAGGAATGGCTCTACTCTCACTAGATCTACCCGAACTCCACCCCTCTTTTAGAAATACAATCTCTCATTTACTATTTGCGGCCAGATTAGTCATAATGAGACATTGGAAACAAGAAAAATCCCCCAGGGTACTAGAAGTTATTCAAACGACCCAACAGAATATAACATATGAATCTATGTATGCCTCCTCGCTAGGCTACCCCAATCAAAAAAGGTGGCAGCCTTGGAATAAATGGTATCAAATCCATAAACTGCTATGAACATTACACAGTAGAACAATTAGGTCTGATTGCTACTTGATTACTCCGACTGTTTATTTTCCCTTGTCACGTTTCACAATTTTTTTTTTTTTGCTATTATTTCTTTTTTTTTTTTTTTATGTTAGTTATTTAGTTGCTCCTTCCTACTGTTACTCTCTATGCAGCTCGATTTCAGGCTGACATGTACAGCATAAAATATATTGAAATGCCCACAGCAGGGGGGTGGCGGGGGGGTGGGGGGAGACGGACTGGTTCCCGGACACAGCTTGTCCCCAGATGGGGTGGTCGGGTTGGCTGGGTGTTCTCCCCCTCCCCCCCGCTCCTGCCCCCTCCGGGTTTGGCCCCTGGTGGGTAATATGTCTACATCTTGAATTGCCCAGATGTTGTATTGAATATATATTCCAATGTTTGCCTTGATTGAGCTTTTGTGAATAATCTGTCACCTGTTTGTAAAAAACCTTTTCAATAAAAACTATTGAAACAAAAAAAAGGTGTTTTATTGTGTTTATGAACCTTGCTTTGTGCACTGGTGTGCAATCATGTTGGAATAGGAACTGGTCCTACAAACTTCAGATCAGGAAACTGTCCAAATGTGTTGGTATGCTGATCAGTTCCCTTCACTGGAACTAGGAGGCCAAAAACAACTGCTGAAATCATAAATCACATCAGAATACCCCCTCTACCTATTTATTTGGACCAGTGCATAAAGACATGGGTGAAGGAGTTTGGGGTGGTGGAACTTGACTGGCGTGGACTCCTGACTCCAATACAACAGGACACCTTGGGGATCAATTAGAGTGGAAACGGCAAGCCAGGCCTTCTCGTCCAACATCAGTGCCTGACCTTTAAAGGCATATTGCTTGGTATGCTGAGCATGGCTATGGACTACGACCCTATAAACACTATTAGATTTGCGACAGAACTTTATATTCAAATTGACCCAGACCCTTTAATATGAGGGCAAACATTAAGAGTTTAAATGTGTATGCAATCAGGCAGGTCCTTACAATACATGGCTTAGTTATATAAGAACACAAAAATATGCACAAAGTCTAATAATTTATATGGGCTCTAAAGCCCCATACACACGGTTCGAGGGTTGTATACAACAGGTCGTACTTACAAATGTCGTATATGTAATCGATCGTTCATATGCGCGATTTGAACAGCCAAACATACAATGGTCGTACAAGGGGAGTTGTATGAGCAGACTAGAAAATTTGGTCGTACCAACAAGCGGTCATACGACCGTTATCTGTGTGTTTGCTCCGATGGTATGTCTGAATTTGCAAAGCAATCTCTATGGCTGAATTCATATTGCACACAGCCTTGTGACTAGCGGGGATTTACTGCTGTTAGAGTGGCGCTAAGGCTGCGGGAGTGGGGCAATTTGAACCCCCCTCAAGGGGTTAAAACGGGGTTAAAAGTGCCCGCTCTCTGCGCTTCCGAGATGGTGTGCAGCCGCTTTGGAAGCGCTGCCCATGGTTTTCAATGGGCAGGGGCGGTGGAGAAGCGGTATATTACCGCTCACCGCACCGCTCCAAAGATGCTGCTTGCAGGACTTTTTGTAACGTCCTGCAAGCGGACCGCAACAGTGTGAAATCACTCAGGCTTGGGGTGGATGGGGAGTGACTTTTGAGGCTCTTTACATGCGCTTTTTTTTTTGTCTAAATAGCACCTGCAAAGTGCCTCAGTGTTAAAGAGGTCTATTTGTAATTTTTGCACCTTTTACCGGTGTTATATTACCGCCTTTTTTGCCTTTTTTTTGCAATTTTTTGTACGCTTTTAAAGGGCCAGCTTTTTTTTTTTTCTTTTACTCAATTGGTCTAAAACATCCAAAAACGTTGGGGATCTGCGTTCTATAGCATTTTTGGTTGTTTTTGGCTGTTTTTGATCGTTTGAACATTTTTACAGCTGAAAAACCAGGTTGGCCTAATACATTCTTCCTTGTCTCCCATTTTGTAGACAGGCATCTATGGCCACAAAAAGGATGGGAAGGACTAATGTTTGCTTTTTTGTTTATTTTCCAGGGGATGCTGGCTATCCGCAGCTGACGTGGCTAATGACTCCAATCAGGTACCCCCAGGGCCAGCCACAACATCGCTACAATAGTGCCTTGTGGAGAAGCCGGGCCATTGTTGAGCTTACTATTGGCTTACGGAAGTCCCAGTTTATCTGCTTGGCCAGGCCTGGGGGGGAGCTACTGTACTCTCCTCCAAAGGCTTCCAGGATCATCCTTGCCTGTTGCATTTTGCACAACATGTGCCTTGCAAGGGGTGATTCATGGGAGCTGGATGAGGAGAGGGAGCCAGAGGTCCGTCAGCTGCCAGTCCCTAGGGACCAAAACACAACTGGCGGGATTGGCACCCGGAATCGATTGATTGCTGGCTACTTTACAGGTGCATTTTAGAACATAGCTAGAGATTGAGAATGTGTAAAAATACCAACTTTGCAGGCTAGTTCTCACAGAAACCCAGATGCTAACAAACATATGCCAGTTGGGGTTGACCCTTTATCCAGTGTGTAGTCAACATGACAAACACTGTTTGCTTGCCCACTAACACTAACCTCTTTTCTCAAATGTGTGCCAATTTTGAAGAGAGTGGAGAGGGAGTGGAACACCTAGCAGGTGTTTGCTTTTGTCTGTGCCACCTGTATATATGTTAAATGAACAAGAACCTCAGCTAAGTATCTAAATGTGTTTTTGTATTTTCAGGGGATCCGTCTGTTTAGGCAGCCATGGCATGTACCCTGGGAATCTTTTTGGGATGACACAGGTGTGTTTTGAAATCTTATCTTACGTTTTTGTATTGGCTAAAAAAAGTAAAATCTTGAACTTCCCAGCTCACTGCAGTGGTTAGCAACAGAGCAGGCATGATCTTTCTTTTCATGGGTGATGATGCTGGAGTTCCTGGGCCCTACCCCAGTCAAGTGCACACAGAGCACACAGCTTGTTTTGGAGGGCACCCAAGCCTTGCCGAGGAGCCACCTCTGTGCATGGCTGGCAACATAGACACTCCTAGCTCTGCCCTCCACCCCATACATTGTTAGCCAATAGCAGTTACTGCTGCCTCTGCTAATCTGAAGAACTAATCTGAAGAATGAGTACACATACAGCCAAGGCTCTTGTGCCCATTAGTGCATAGTGATGGAGCTCAGGTAAGTATTTGAGTGGCTGTGGGGGCTGCTGGCTAGAGAATATTTGTTACATTCATACATAGAAGCCATGAAGGTACAAACACTTTTGCCTTTGTAAAGAATGTTCTAGGGCAATCATTGCTAACATCAGTCCTGATCTGGAAAAAACTGTAACATAAACTCAAGCTAACGAAAAGAGACTCCGGACGACCGCACTCCTTTTTCAATGCTTTTATTGACCCAAGTCCATGCATACAGACAAGAGATATGAGGTATATTCTAACGCGTTTCACGCCACCCTAAGGGCGCTTACTCATAGCTATGAGTAAGCGCCCTTAGGGTGGCGTGAAACGCGTTAGCATATACCTCATATCTCTTGTCTGTATGCATGGACTTGGGTCAATAAAAGCATTGAAAAAGGAGTGCGGTCGTCCAGAGTCTCTTTTCGTTCACTTGATCAAGCATCTTGAGCCTGCACCCTCTGGGACTGTGTTACTGTTGGAAGAGTCAGGTGTTCTGGAGCTGTCTACTCTCTTCTCATCATAAACTCAAGCTAGGCTGCACTGAGAATTGATTGTCATGATGAAATGTCAATTATCCATTGTTCACATTTTACTGGAGTGGTACTGCTTTCGGTTCAAGGTGGTAGAAAGGCACCTTTATATCCTGCACTCATCTTCATTTGTGGAAAGTGGATCATTTGTGATACAAGGCAAGAACTGGCATCTATGACCTGCATAAATAGCCTGGCACATCAGATGTGGCTTGGAAGCTGCCCAGCAACCTGGCCATGCCTTTCCTGTATGCAGCTGGTGGGGGTGCATAATTGCTTCTTGTTTGGGCAAGAACCTGTACCAGATATCAGAGTCCTGCATGTTTCCCAAATCTGTACATTTTGCAAAAAGCCATGGCTGGCTACATTGCTCCATGAGTGGCTTGAATAAATAAAAATGTTTTTAAATAACCATGTATGTGACCTCTTTGTTCAAATTGCTAGACGTAAGCCCCCAGATGCCGGGCCCCCCACCCTATGTAAATGAGTATGGGGTACATTGTGTTCCTACCCATTTACCTGGGGGAAAAAAGTGTAAGAAAAAAAAAACTACACAGCTTTTTAAAATATTTTATTAAATCCGCTCTGGCATCTTCTCCCCTCTCTTCTTTCTTCGGCTCTTTTGGCGGGATCTTCTGTCTTCTGAGGGGTCTTCTGCGGGTCTTCTGCGGAAGAAAAAGCTGTGTAGTTTTTTTTTTTGTACACTTTTTTCCCCCAGGTAAATGGGTAGGGGTACGATGTACCCCATACTCATTTACATAGGGTGGGGGGCCCGGCATCTGGGGCCCCCTTGTTAAAGGGGGCTTCTTGATTCTGATAAGCCCCCGTCTGCAGACCCCGACAACCAACGGCCAGGGTTGTCGGGAAGAGGCTCTTGTCCCCATCAACATGGGGACAAGGTGCTTTGGGGTGGGGGGCGCAGAGCTCCCCCTGCCCCAAAGCACCCATACTCCCCATGTTGAGGGCATGCGGCCTGGTATGGTCCAGGGGGAGGGGCGCTCACTCATCCCCACCCCCTTTCCTGGCCTGCCAGGCTGCGTGCTCGGATAAGGATCTGGTATGGATTTTGGGGGGAACCCTACACCGTTTTTTCGGCGTGGGGGCTCCTCTTAAAATCCATACCAGATCGAAGAGCCTGGTGTGCTCTGGGGGGGGGGGGAACCCCACGCAAATTTTTTTGCAGGAGTTCACCTTTAAGACACCTAGCACACAAGTCACGCCGCAAGTCGGATCACCGTGATCCATAGGGAACCATTGATTTTGAATAGAGGCAGAAAACGCAGCTGAAAGCTAGCGTGAAAAAACGTGCATTGACGTCACGCTGAGAAAAACGGTAATTTTTTCCCTGACGTAAGGCCCGGCGTTTTGCTTATTTTTTTTGCAAACGCCTGTGTGCATGAGGCCTTAAAGATATGCCCGTGTGTATAAGGCCTGTATGTTGAAAATGATGCTGTTTAACAAGCTTTTTGGGGCTTCCATACTATGAAGTTTGTAAATGTATGCAATGGTACATACATATTCAATATTACGGGGTGCTGCAGGTGTGTCCTTGATTTTAAGGGGAACGCCATGCCTATAAGATCAAATAATGACACCAGCAAACAGTAGTAAAGGTATTTTCTCAATATAATTGTGTTCAAATTACTTAAAATGACCCAGATGGTATCACCTACTGAAAGCTTGCATTCTACTCAGCAGCATATGCAGAAAATAGACAAACCACTAATAGGTAATGCCACATCAGTATGAGTATGGTTGTTATTAGAATTGAAATTCCAAACCTTTATTAGCTCCAATTTAAATCAGGCAAACATTATTACTTGGATTTTGTATGTTTAATTCCACTCAGCTGGGTAGAGTAGTGGTTAGCACATCTACCTTTCACAGTTGGTTCCATGGGCTTGATTCCCAGATGTCACCTGCTTCAAATTTGCATTGGATGTTGAAAATGATGCAGACGCTGATTACCAACCTTTTTGGGGCTTCCATACTATGAAGTTTGTAAATGGATGCAATGGTACATACATATTCAATATTATGGGGTGCTGCAGGTGTGTCCTTGATTTTAAGGGGAACGCCATGCCTAAGTCAAACCCCCAAAACTGAGTAGGGTCACACCCCCAGGCACATAATAGGCCCTTTGGGTCTGCTAGGTATTTAACCACTTGACAACTGGGCACTTAAACCCCCTTCCTAACCAGACCAATTTTCAGCTTTCAGTGCTCTCACACTTTGAATGACAATTACTCAGTCATACTACAC
>BLSH010442956.1:49261-61603 GCA_018402905.1 Glandirana rugosa | reverse complement strand
TCCCGCACTCTTGGGCCTCTGTCCCCACTACCAGGGGTCCTCGAATCGGGTGCGCAAGAGCGGTTGTTCCCTGCACAAGACAGACTCCACCGTCAGGTACGTGACAGTGGCCTTTGTTTAACAGGGCTTTGGGTGGATGGTGATGGGGATCCGGACGAGTCACCGCTTTCCGGGTTTCCCACTTGTCTCAGCTTCGGATGTTCGTTCTTATTATGCCCTTGCGCCGCTTCCGTTCTACGAATGTATTGCGATCCACGAGCGTGTTGCGAACGTTGTCCGCCGCCACATTGGCTAGGCCGCTCCGTGCTGTTTAGGATGAAACTGGCCAGTTTCTTCACCTGGGTGATTTCTTTCTTCTTTCGGGTCATCCTTCGGGCTTTCAGTCGCTCTCTGGGGCAGCTTGTGGCAGTCTGTTTCGCTGGGGATACCCGTAGTGGCTGATTGTCCCAGGTGGCTGAGCGGAGCTTTCAGACTAAGCGTCCATCTTCCCCGGCGGTAGCCACGCCCCCCCAGCTGTACACACTATTGAAGGATATGCTGTGTTCAATTAGTTGGGAGGTTTACAACCACTTTGGATCAAACTTTTCCAAACAGGTGTATCGGAAGATTAAATCCAGTCAATTGGTCTCCTAGTTCTCCAGATCTAGCACAATTTTACTTTTATCTTTGGGATCATCTAAAGTTAGTAGTCCATCAAAATCAGCCCAGAACAATCATTGCGCTAGAGAAAATTATCTCTGCATGCAACGTCATCAGCTCTGCTATGTCAAGAAATGTTCAACTTTCTTGTATTCTGCGTATACACAAGTGTCAGGCTGTCTCACCTTGAGCATTTACTCTAATAAAACTTTACATTTTTGCCTATGGATCTAGACTTTTAGGACACCCTGTATACTGCATCAAGGAGAATTTACTACAACCATTTTACAAGGAACCAAAAAATTATTCATCTCAGTTGAGTTGGAAATTTCAGTTAGGTGTGAACTGACCGTATTCATGTAACTCTGTTTTTATCTATCCTTTGCTCTGATCTTTCTACTGTGCTTTTGTTATGCAGGGAAAGGATTATTGGTATTATCTGGTGCAAAGTGGTCCCAGCACCGCAAGCTGCTCACCCCAAGTTTCCATTATGATGTTCTAAAGTCATATGTGAAAGTGATGTCAGACTGCGCCAATGTGATGCTGGTAAGGAGAAATCAGTGTTACAACTTTGCTTTGTAGAGGGTGAGCAAGTAAAGAGCTGCCTACAATTTACCCAACTGGTGAAGTGGAAACTGCCCTGTAATAATCAATCATATGTTAACTTGCTATAGCTGGCCTCTCCTTCTAAAAATGCTAGAGCCCTGGTTGTCTTGCTGATCTAATGGTTGCAAGAATTTATGGGTCACTGTCCCAGAGAAAGTATGCAGCATGTTAAAGCTTCGGACAGATAAAATACACACATGATTGCAACTCTGTATGTAGGCAGGTGCCTATTTATTATCTATATCACTTGTAATATTCCTTGCCTTAAAGTGTTGTGAGCTGTTTGCCCTGTATGTCATAACTGTGTTGGGTTATTGTGCCTCCTGATTAAGGGTTAACTGTGCTGGTAGCCATAGGCAGGCCATACATTATGCAATTTTCTTATTTAATTTTCCTTTAGATTTACCAAAACCATATAATATGAAGTCAGGCCTAAACACTTTCAATTTGTATGCAATCAGGCAGGCCCTTGCACTACATAGTTGAAGATAAATCTAAAGGGAATTAAATACGAAAATTATATAATGTATGGACAGCCTAACACTTTAGTGTTAATGACACCGCCCCCTGCTGGTGGCCTATAAATACCAAAAGAGGCAAGACTTGTGAGGAATCGGTCCATGTATGGGAGATTGAGTAGGACCAGTGCAATTATGTAATTGAACTTTTGTACTTATGCAACCCCTTTGGCAGGAACCCAATCATGGTTCCAGAAAATGAACTTTGTGCTCTTCATGAACTGATTCGAACACACCAAAGGGTATGGTCCTGATCATGGTGCAGGGGCCCGGCCCCAAGGCTACGTTAATGACTGTCGGGACTATAAAGACATGTTAAGTTGTACTTGTGAAGAATTATTGAAGTAAAGGGAATTTAGTTGTTAAAGAGCTTTGCCTAGTCTGAAGTTTATTTAAGAACACACAGTGGTGTATGCATGGTGTATTGAACAACTGGGGGAGAGAAGTCACACATAAAATTGGGGTTCAAAAGAGAGAAAGCTACATGAGAGTGGCAAGCTGAGTTAACTCTAAGACTTGGCTCACACAGGGGCAATCCGACGTCGGCGCAACTTTGCTAGGCAATTGCAGCGTGACTTTCAGCACGACTTTCAGCACAACTTTTATTTACACTTAGTAGATTCCAAGGCACAGTCACTTTATCATTTACGCCAGCACACAAACGGTACAACCCCGTTTTATTGAGGCACAGGTCACTTTATATACAATCTTTGTATTTTCTTTGAACACCTGCATCTTTTAGTCCCCCTAGTGGTGAGAGTGAGGGACATACTCAGAGGTTAGCGCCATCTGCCCAGTGTTGGATTTTAATTCCTTCCATAGCAGTCGGCACCCCAATTTTGGTCCAACTGTGGTATGGGGCATCCTAGGGACCTCCTGGCCTGGGAGTCATAAGTGTAGTGCTACCCCTGCAGGAGCCACTTGAGTATGTTTGGTTCTGTACTTTGCCTCTCAACCCCAAGAAGAGTCTCTCAGACCCTCTGTTACACCTGGCAATAGTGTAAGTGCGAGTACCAATGAAACACACACACATTATGATAAAACACAGAAATTGTTTTTACTGTAGAGTTTCTGTGGCAAAGTAACAGACAGTAAATGTAGTGGATTAACTAGAGAGCAATATAACTCAACAGTATAGTCAGGCTGCTTTCAGGGGATTCCACAATTGCAAATAACCCCAAGAGCAGAGGCAAACACTTTAATAGCAACAAATTGCAAATACCAACCTTCTATCGGATTGGTTACCTCTACTTAAATTGGCCCCATGAGTCCAGGCAGGAGGAGAGCAGAGGAATGACCATCTCTCATGTCAAATCTCTCTCTTCTGTCCCCTGACACCACAAGCCCAACTATAAACACTATACCTAACTCATTGATCAGTGGCATAGCTCCCAAGTCTATCCCATTCATACACTACATATACACAGCCCATGAGTATGTGTGTGCGTGCCTGTATGACAACAGTAACTTCAGTCCCTTGAAAGAAGAATGAGTCCTTGAATCTTCAGCTAACCACTTTAGTTGGTGCACTTAGAAATTTTTACGTACCGGGTAGGGAGCCTGACGGCAGGGGACGCCTCTCCTGCGACCCAGGTTTGAGGGACCACTGGGGTTGAGACAGCAGCCACACGAGCACGGTGAGGTATGAGTGCCTGTGACAGTCCACTGATGTTCGCCAGCAGGTGGTCCACAGGATCGTTGGAGGTGGAGATGACCTGCTGGTGGAAGGCACAGTTAGATAGGAGCGACCCAGTGGAGCTGGGAAGCCGCTGAGGTCCGGATAGCAACAGGCACTGGGACTGAGTCAGGTGAAGGCAGGTTCGGCAACAAGCTGGCGGTGCGGTACAGGAGGAGCAGGCAGGAGGGTAGTCGGGTTCAAACAGGGTCGTCAACAGGCAGGCAGCAGGGTATCAGAGGGTCAGGCAGGAACATGGTCGTAGACAAGCCGGGGTCGGGTGCAGGCAGATAGCAAGAGGGTCGTAGGCAGGCCGGGTCGGAGACGGGTTCAGAACTGGTTATCAGGTTGCAGGTTGGTACGGGTAACGCTGTAGATCAGACAGCACTTGCTGCAAGGTGTGCTCCATTGAAATAGAGCTGTCTGGCGCCGTTTCCAAGCGGGAACGTGCAATTAGCGCTAATAAGTCCATTTCCAGCAGGGTTTCTCCTAACAGAACTCCTGCTTGGTAAAGTGTAACTGCAGTATGTGGACAGTATCTGGATAGCAAGGTGGACACTGTGACTGTTTATCAGGGGGGCATCAATGAGACCCAGGTTCTGGCTAGTGTGGGCAAAGGTAAAGTAACATTGTCTGCATGCAGTGTCTATGTTTCCTGCAAATGGGCAAATGCCCACTCACCAATCCTGCAGTGAAGGCCCAAACGAACATCCTGGAACAGGCAGGCTCTTCAGGTAACCCAACTGGCCACCTCACACTGGAATATTTCACGCCGTCAGTACAGGTACCCCCGAGATCCCCTCTCAGGCTGGATGTCCCTTAGTGGCTGTGGGTGCCTGGAAAGAACGGCCGACTGACCTGGGAAGCAAAACCTCTCCCTTAGGTCCAGTATCTTCTCCTGCCTCATGGTGACTGCCTCGCTCCCTGCAGACAGGATGGTGTCCTTAGCTACCTTTCCTGCAGAGCATGCTGGACCTTGTAGTCTTTGCCCCCAGGGATTACATGTGGCCGCTGGTGATAAGGACCACATGTCCCGCGATGCTTTGCAGCCGCTCTGCTTGCTGTTGATTGTCTCTCTCTCACAATGAGGATGCAGGGGAGGGAGCAGAGCGAGATGCTGCCTGTGTGAGCGCCGCTCGCATTAACTATTGAGTCAGTGAGGAGTAGGAGGTGGAGAAATCCCTCACAGGAATTGACAGGCATGATCTCCTTCTGTGAGAGCCCGTCAGTGTAAGTCCCAGCGGCGGCTGGCAGGAATTGCAGGCCTGCGGGGCACCCGCTACATAAGGGAAAAAGGCCTTGAGGAAAATAAGCACAGCATTGAACTTTACTGAATACAAGGAGTACTGGAAGGAGTGGAACGAGTGTGTTTCAGCAGAGTCACAAAGTAGTGTGACTGGTCGCAAGCTGATGGAGTCTGGAACATGTTCTGCAGCTCTGGATTAAATATGCTACTGACAGATATGTTGAGCAGAGACACCTAGGGTGTTGCAAGGGGAGATCTGTGTGTAAGATGCCAAGCAGAATGCCGCCTTAGCGCCACCTTACACGTTTGTATGCAATCACTCTGTCAGCCTCTAAGGGTGCAATGATACAACACTAAATTTTGAGAGCCTCTACAGTGGAAGCACATGCATTATAATGGCTAGGCAGAGGGCAGGTGAGCCTGAAGGGAGTCAATGACATTTATACAGTAATCAGTGGACATTTAAATTTCTGATCACTGAATAAATGTCATTGGTCCCAAAAAAGTGTCAAAAATGTCCAACATGTCTGCTGCAATATTGCAGTACCGCTAAAAATCGCAGATCGCCGCCATTACTAGTAAAAAATAAAAAAAGAAAAAAAAACCCAGAAATGAATTCTCACCATCCGTAAACGTGGCCATTTTTGCGCAAACCAATCAATAAACGTTGATTGCGATTTTTTTTTATCACAGATATGAGGAAGAATATAAATCGTCCAAAACCGGTGAAAAAAATGTTTTTTTTTATATATTTTTTTTGGATTTGAATTTTAGCAAAAAGTAAGAAATTTGGGTTTTTTTGCAAAATGGTTGCTTTTCTTTTGTTTATAGCGGTGATCAGAAATGACGCAGCGGTGATCAAATACCACTAAAAGAAAGCTCTATTTGTGGGAAAAAAAGGACACAAATTTTGTTTGGGTACAACGTCGCACGACCGCGCAATTGTCAGTTAAAGCGACGCATCGCCGAATCGCAAAAGTGCTCTGGCCCTAACCTGGGAAATTTTTCCGGAGGTGAAGTGGTTAAATGCACAGGGGTGCACTGGACAACCAGCAAATAGGACTATGGCAGGCTCATCTGCCCTCAGCCTATCCATTATAATGCAATCATCCAACCTATCCATTATAATGCATGTGCTTCCACCATGGAGGCTCTCAAATTTAGAGTCAGGACTACAGATAATACTGGGGTGCCTTGACTGGGCCTGTAGCTTATGCATATATTTGTAAATGTGAGCAAACTAAACCCCTGTTTTTAACACATACTGTTAGACAGGTTAATTTGGTTGGTTGCAGGCTGGTGGGTAAGTTTAGCTTGGAATGTCTTTGTTTTTTTGTTTTGCAAGCCCCATGTCTCTTATAAATGGTTATAGAACAAATGTGTGAAGTCCAACTTCACCTAAAACATTTTTATTTTGTTTTGGTTAGAGCAGGGTTAGAACTAGACAAAAACATAGTAGAGGATAGTTTACATTTACCTATGTTCTCCAAAAAATAAAAATAGTTGGGATTGGTCTTTAATAAATTATGGCATTAATATACTATTTCTTGTTTGATCTTCATTAGGACAAATGGGAGCATCTGGTCTCAGAGAAGAAGTCTATAGAGCTGTTTCATTATGTCAGCCTCATGACATTGGACACCATCTTGAAATGTGCCATAAGTTACCAAAGCAACTGCCAGAATCACAGGTCAGTATCTTCTAAACAGTATTACACTATTTTTTTACATTTTCGACAGAGGAAATTGTGTACTGTCCATGATACTTTTTTTATTTGCACGAACATACAATTTTTCAGGACAAGCTTTCCGGGTATGTCCCCTTCTTCAAGGTCCAAGCAGTACTGCTAGGACCTTGAAGAAGGGGACCTACCCGGAAAGCTTGTCCTGAAAAATTGTACCTTCGTGCAAATAAAAAAAGTATCACTGACAGTACTCAATTTTCTCTGTCACAATTGCTCTAATACGGCTATAATCACCTCAGGCATTTTCAACTAATTGTTATGAGGGCACATGATGGTGGAAAGAGATTACTGCATGGTATAGACTGGTCTCACATTTTGTCCTCTTCCAGTGAGAGTGAGTACATTAAGGCTGTCTACGAGCTGTCCTATCTGGTGAATTACCGAGCCTGCTGTTTCCCATACCATAGTGACCTAATTTTCAACCTGAGCCCCCATGGTTACCGCTTCCGGAGGGCACTAAGAACCGCTCATGAACACACAGGTAAGTGCCAATTTATGCTGTTTGTGCCATTTGTTTGGCTGTCTCTAGCTTCAGTATTTTAATTATTTTATCAGTTACTGACATGCAATAGGTAAGCAGAACTTCTGATCTACAAATTGATCAATAACTCAGTACTTCAGTTAGAGGATCTATATGACAGAACTTCAATACCACTTGGAATTCCACGGCTGGCCCATCTTGGGACATTGTCATAATCCAGCCATAGATGGATCGAATCTTGGACAGATCGAGATTCGATCCACTTATGGACAGGCTGCTTGTACCCAAGTCTATCTATTGATCAACTTAAGTAAAACCAGCCTGTTAGATTTATTTTGTGATAGTCATTGTAGTTGACACAAAACATGTTTCCAATACAGATAATGTGATCAAGCGGCGGAAAGAATCTCTTAAACAGGACAATGAGCTGGAGAAAATCAAACAGAAGAGACACCTGGACTTTCTTGATATTCTTCTGTACGCCAAGGTACCAAATCTTAGCTGAAAGGACCACTTGACAAAAAGGGTATAATTTTCATCAAGATTCAAGCAACAGATATTTTCATAACATCCATGGAAACATACATACAATTTTAAATGATTAAAATAGACTTATTTCCAAGGAAACCTTTCCTAGGGACACATGGTCACTGCTTTGGAACAAGTACGCAAATAAGCAAACTGGGATATGGTGAGGGTGATCCTTGGGGTACTCCAATGAACTTCAAACAAACTGTAGTAGAGGACACTAAAACTGATCTATTTGTTTATAGTGATGGCACCTCCTTTAACCACTTCAGCTCCGGAAGGTTTTGCAACAGCAGGGCCCGTTCCTGCACCCAACAAGATTAATTGTGAGGGGTTATATTGTTCTGTCACCACCAACACTCAAGGCCCAATTTTTCTGCACCTGTTTGACTGGTCATGCCATGCTCTTAAACATTTTTTTTTTTGCAAGTGTCATTTTCTTTTTATTGCATTTTAGTGTAAATATGAGATCTGGGGTCTTTTTGACCCCAGATCTCATATTTAAGAGGTCCAGTCATGCTTTTTTCTATTACAAGGAATGTTTACATTCCTTGTAATAGGAAAAAAATTACCTTTTTTTAAATGGACAGTGTAAAAATAAAAAATAACAAATAAAATAAATAAGAAAACATTTTTTAAAAATTTAAAGTGCCCCATCCCGCTGAGCTCGTGCGCAGAAGCGAACGCATACGTAAGTCCCGCCCACATATAAAATTGGTGTTCAAACCACTCATGTGAGGTATCGCCACGATTGTTAGAGGGAGTGCAATTATTCTAGCACTAGGCCTCCTCTGTAACTCAAAACTGGTAACCTGTAGAACTTTTTAAACTTCGCCGAGGAAATTTTTATGTGCCAAAGTTTATCGCCATTCCACGAGCGGTCACAATTTTGAAGCATGACATGTTGGGTATCAATTTACTCGGCGTAACATTATCTTTCACAATATAGAAAAAAATTGTGATTTTAAGACCAATGCGCAAATACGGTGTGACATAAAGTATTGCAACGACTGCCATTTTATTCTCTAGAGTGTCAGAAGAAGATATATATATATAATGTTTGGGGGTTCTGAGTAATTTTCTTTTTAAAAAAAACTAACTTAAAAAAAAATTGTGTAGCCCCCCCCCCCAAAGTCCATAACAGGCCCTTCAGATCTGGTATGGATTTTAAGGGGAACCCGCACCAATTAAAAAAAAAAAAATGGCGCCGGGGTCCCCCCAAAATCCAAACCAGACCCTTATCCGAGCAGCCCTGGCATGACAGGAGGGGGTGGGGACGAATGAGTGCCCCCCCCAAACCATACAAGGCCATAAGCCCTCAACATGGGGAGGGTACTTTGAGGTCCCCCCCAAGCACCTTGTCCCTAAGTTGATGGGGAGAAGGGCCTCATCCCCACAACCCTGGCTGGTGGTTGTGGGAGTCCTTGGGAAAGGGGCTTATGGGAATATGGAAGCCCCCTTTAATAAGGGGGCCCCCAGATCCCAACCCCCCCATATGAATGGGTATGGGGTACATTGTACGGTCTTCAGTTTGACAGTTATTGTATAGGTAAGGGCAGGGCCACACAGTGACGTAACTGAGTGACCCCGCCCCTTCTGATGTCACATGACATCAGGGGGGCGGGGTCACCCATTTATGTCACCAGGTGGCCCCGCCCCTTATAAAATAACTATCAAACTGACGACTGCCCATTCTGGGAGTCGCCTCTGGATGACATGGCAGTGACAGTGGTTAAAGAAGAAGAAGACGACGACGAGAGGAAAGAAGAGGACTGAAAGAAGAAGCAGAAGACCAGAAGAAGGAGCGGGGCAGGAGAAGATGGAGGAACACCAGAGGAAGAAAGAGAAGAAAAATTGGGGGAAGAAAAAAACGGAAAATTCCCTGTCAAATACTTACCGTAATTTTCCTTTCCTGATGGACTCAACACGGCATCAGTGGTGACTTTTCCCTGAAGGCGGCCTTTCTAGTAGCAATAACCTCGGCCAAGAGGGTCTCAGGGATCGGAACCCTCGGCCACAAGGAGCCATTCTTGACGTTCTTTCCGGATCGAGTGGTACTGATCCCTATGCTCGGGGCCAGGCCTAAAGTGACTTCAGTGTTTCACGAAAATCAGAATATTGCCCTGCCCACATTCAGGTCTCCAGAGTCCATGGAGGCTCACCCTCTGGACGTGGGAGAAACAGCCTATCTGTAGGCTACAGCTGCTTTCAGACGCTCAGAAAATCTGTTTGTCCTGTTTTCCGGAAAGAACAAGGGACAATTCCAGAACGATTGCAGCCTGGATCGTCCGAACCATCCAGAGGGCTTATAGTGCTAAGGGCTTGGCTCCCCCGGAGGGGGTGACAGCGCACTCCACCAGGGGCTACATCATGGGCAGCAGCTCGACACGTGGCACTGGAAGTCATCTGTAGGACAGCCTTGTGGTCCTCACTAAATACCTTTATGACGCCCTACTGTGTGGAATCAGTGTCATGTCTTCAATTAATTTTGGCTTAAGAGTGTTGTCAGCCGACAATGTGAATTAAAATTTTTTTCTGTTGTTCAGCATTCCCGTCCGTGTGGTTTTTGGCTAGTTAAGTCCCACACATAGGCTGCCATGGAGTCTGTCAGGAAAATGGAAAATTCCCTGTCAAATACTTACCGTAATTTTCCTTTCCTGATGGACTCCATGGCAGCCGGAGTCCCCACCCTCGGGTCTAGAGGAGGGGCTAGATACAGAACACAGGTACAGGCCGGGCGGCCAAATTTATGGTAGAAGGGTCCTATAGGAGTGGAGGGGGTGGGGTAAACCCACACGTAGGCTGCCATGGAGTCTGTCATGAAAGAGCTATTTTACAATAAAGGCCTAAAAACTACACTCCTTTTTTGGTGAATGGGTAGGGGTACAATGTACCTCTACCCATTCACATGGGGGGGGTCAGGATCTGGGTGCCCCCTTATTAATGGGGGGTTCCAGATTCTGATTTTTTTTTACATTTTGGTGTGGGGTTCCCCTTAAAATACATACCAGGCCCGAAGGGCCTTGTATGGACCGGGGAGGGGGGGAGGGGGAACCCCAACGCAATGCTTTTTCAGTGATTTGTATATATGTTGCCGGAAACTGACAATACAATACAGCCGCAAACAATTTTAAATGACAATTTTTCCCTTAAAAATGTCATTTTGCGATGGCACTGTTCTAAACATCGCACAGATGAGCCACTTTTCAGGCATACTAAGGGGACCCCCCAGGCTCAATATTTAAAGGCATTTTTATTTTTATTTTTTCACTTTAATCATTATTAACCACTTCAGCCCCGGAAGGATTTCCCACTGTAGGACCAGAGCACTTTTTGTGATTCGGCAATGCGTCGCTTTAACTGACAATTGCGCGCTCGTGCGACATTGTACCCAAACAAACTTGACGCCCTTTTTTTCCCACAAATAGAGCTTCCTTTTGGTGGTATTTGATCACCTCTGCGTCATTTCAGATCACCGCTATAAACAAAAAAATAGTGAAAATTTTGCAAAAAAAAACTGTATTTTTTACTTTTTGCTATAATACATATGCAAAAAATATATTAAAAAAATGTATTCATCAGTTTTGGCCAATATATATTCTTCCTCGATCGGTGTGTATTGATTGGTTTGCGCAAAAATTACCGCATTTACAAACCATGAGAATGCATTTATGGCGTTTTTACAATTTTTTTTTAATAGTAATCGTGGCGATTCGCAATTTTTTTTTCTTTTTATCAGGACTGCGATATTGCAGCAGACATGTCGGATATTTTTGACACTTTTTTGGGACATTTATACAGCGATCAGAGCTAAAAATAGCCACTGTTTACTGTGTAAATGTCATTGGCAGTGAAGGGGTTAACAGTGTTCCCTAGGCGTGTTCTAACTGTAAGGGGCTGCCAGGGGCATAAGAGATCTAACTGATCTCAGTGACAGGGATCAGTGACAGGGATCAGTAGATCTCTTACATGCCGCCTGACAGAGCGTGTTTACATCGGTTCCCCGTTTTTCTTCTGTGCGTGTGTGTGTTTTTCAGGAGATCACGGCTCTCGCCCGACCCACGGCCATACTGCTGGAGAGTACGGCGGGCACGAGAGCACGCCACCAGCTGCGTACACAAGCCGCCGTTTATAAACAGCGATTCACGCTATTGTGCCACTCTGCAGCAGTAAATGTACGTGAGGCGGTCGGGAACCAGTTAAAATCACTGCTCCTGAAAAAACTATTGATTTAAAAACTTTTTTTCACATTGATACATGTCCCCTAGGGCAGGACCCAGGTCCCCATATGCTTTTTATGGCAATAAAATAATGTACTTTTTGACTTGGTGCCCAAAAAGTCCCTCTATGAGGGTTCTCTCCATTTATATAATATAGGGACGTTGGCACATGCTCAGCTACTCTTGTTATTTTCAATGGAAAAGGGGGGTGACTGGTGCGGTGAGGGGAAAATTACAGCAACCGATCCCTGTAGGAGTCTTCCTGCAGCAGTTGAAAGCTGGCTTCTCCTCTTCTCCCTACTTCTGGCTTTCAACGGATGCAGGGAGAGACATACAGGGCATTGGTTCCTGCAATAGCCCCCCTCCGTACTGATCCCCCCCTCCTGTCCATGATCAGATTCCCCCGCTGCTCGGGCCCTCCTGTATGCACCCCCTCTCCTTGCAGCACCTCCTGCCTCATCTCCTCTCCTTCCCACCAGTTTTCAGCTGCTGCAGGGGGGGAACTAGAGGACATCTGTTCTAGTAACCCCCCCCCCCCCCACACCACTGTTAATAACCTCCTTCCCCCTGGTGCCCTTTGTGCCCCTCTAGAAGCCCTCTACCATCCTCCTTTTCCTTTTCTTCGGTAATCCCGAAGATCTCCCCGTGTTTCCCGTGGTCCCCCTTCCTCCAATAATTGTCACCA
>BLSH010442956.1:4152-49251 GCA_018402905.1 Glandirana rugosa | reverse complement strand
TTGTGCCCCTCCAGAAGCCCTAATGGCTTCTTTTCCTTTTCCTCCTGCCATCTGCTGCAGGGTATGAGGGGGATAGCTTAAGGATTGTGAGCAGGTCAGGTAGTCTGTACTGGGCCCCGTGATTTCTAACTGCAGCCCTGGCTGTGGTGGTAGTGGGGAGGGGGTGGGATCAGTGGCAGTGATGGTGGTGAGGGGAGTGGGATCAGTGGCAGTGGTAGTGGTGAGGGGGGTGGGATCAGTGGTGGTGAGGGTGGTGGAATCAATGGCAGCCGTGATAGGGGGATGAGATCAGTGGCAGCAGCAGTGGTGGTGAGGGGGGGATTAGTGGCAGCAGTGGTGGGGGAATGAGATCAGTGGCAGCGGTGATGGGGGTGATGAGATCAGTGGCAGCAGTGATGGGGATGAGATCAGTGGCAGTGGTGGTGGTGAGGGGGGTGGGATCAGTGGCAGCTGTGGTGATGAGGTGGGGATCAGTGGCAGTGGTAATGGGGGGTGAGATCAGTGGCAGTGGTGTTGCCATCCTCCCCTACCACCACCACCACCACGGTCTCTTGCTGATCCCATCCTCCCACCACAAATCTCATTCCTACCCCCCCCCCCAATCGGGGGTGAGATCTGTGGTGGGGGAGTGGTATCAATTGTACTGGCAATTACTCACTTTGTTAGCTGAGTTTCTCCTTTAGATTCTGCCTCCCTAAAGCCTCCAGCCTCTCTGCAGCTATGGGCGGAGAGGATAGGCGGGGTAGTCTGCAGTGACACTGCTCAGCCTCCCCTCTGCAGCGAGTGGACAGCGGCCATAACCCCCCTCCCAGTAGAACGGATGGGTGGCCCCCTCTCAGCAGCAGAACGGATGGGCACAGCAGCGGAACAGGCAAGCCACCTCACAGCAGTGGGGCGGACGGCCCCCGCACAGCAGCTGAACGGATTGGCGGGTGGAGCTCCCCCGTCTGATGTGTGCTCTAGGCCGGCGCCTACCTTGCCTATGGGTTTACCCCTTCCTGACTAGGCCATTATTTGCGATACGCCACTGCATTGCTTTAACTGACAATTGCGCAGTCGTGTAGCATTGTACCCAAACAAAATAGATGTCCTTTTTTTTCCCACAAATAGAGCTTTCTTTTGGAGGTATTTGATCGCTGCTCCGGTTTTTATTTTTTGTGCTATAAACAAAAAAGACTGATAATTTTGAAAAGAAAACATTATTTTTTACTTTCTGCTATAAAATACATCCAATAAAAAATGTAAAAAATCGAATTTCTTCATCAATTCAGGCCAATATGTATTTTGCTACCTAGTTTTGGTAAAAAAATCCCAACAAGCTTATATTGATTTGCGCAAAAGTTATAGTGTCTACAAAGTCTAAGGACTTTTTTTTTTTTTTTTATTGTTTTGACTAGTAATGGCGACGATCACCAATATTTAGCGAGACTGCGACATTGCAGTGGACAAATAAGGCACTAAGTGACACTTTTTGCACTGTCACTGTATAAATGACACTGGCAGGGAAGGGTTTAACATCAGGGGTGATCAAAGGGTTAAATGCGCTCCTAGGGAGTGCTTACTAACTGTGAAGGGAATGCTGACACTAGAGGAAAACAGAGATCCGTGTTTCTTGTTAGCAGAAACACAAGATCTCAATTTTCCTCTCTCTCAGAACGGCGGTCTGCCTTGTTTACATAGGAAGACCACCGTTCTGTCTCTCCTCTGAATGATTGCGGGTGACCTGCAGCCATTGCAGCCGCCGAGCCTGCTGAGTGTCTCCTGCCGCATGTGTACATGCCCCAAAGACGATCACAGTGATGATGTACAGGTATGTGATTATGCGATTAAGGGCCGTCCTGCTGCAGTAAATGTATGTGACACGGTTTTTACGTGCTTAAAGTGAAGGTAGACTGGTACTAAACAGACTTCTCAACAGAAGTATAGTTCTGAATGCACAGAGAAAAAGCTCTCCAAAATGAGACCAAAGATTCTCTAAGTCCAGAAGGCTGATGTTCACTTTGTCCTGAATGCTGTGTAGCCGTCTGTAGTATCAGTCAGCTGCTTCTGTATTTGGACTTCCTATGTCCTGGATCCTTAGAGGAGCCCTCTGCCATCTTCAGAAGGCTAGGCACGAGGTCCTCTAGCCAAGCAGAAGCTGGAACCCCAAAAAGGATTCTTTCAGCTGCAAGTAAACCCAGGGAAGCCACAGTAATCAGGCTGGGTCTTTCTCCCCAGGAACAAGAGACCTACAAATTCTGGGTCTCAGCCTATTTATACCCCTCTCAAACAGTTTTTAATGCAGACGGAATTTGTACAGCAAATTTCCTGTAATGTCATCCAGGCAGGGCAGGTGCTATCACTAGGCAAATTAGGCAGCCGCCTAGGATGCACTGCCGACTAGGGTGCAACCACAGCCAGTTGTTGCTGGTCCAAATCCCCTCAGAGCATCCAGTCCAAATACCCAGTTAGAGTCCCTGCTGCCAGAGCGGCGCTGACAGCATCCACCACTGCCGCTGCCCGCTGTTCTCAAGGCTTGGGTTTGGTTGCTAGGGCCGCCCATCTGCCCATGTCCTAGCAACCAATCAGGTACTTGCCCCTCCCCCAGGCACCAGAAGTTCCTCCTCCAAACCTATCCGGTCCCAGTGCCCAGTCATTCAGCTTCCACCTGGCCTGTAGCTGACTGCTGTAATGAGAAGGAATAGATTCTGATGTAAGCTGGGTCTTCACAATACTCCCTCCTACCCTTCCACTTAGAGCTGCACGATTAATCGTAATAAAATCGCAATCTCGATTAACCCCCCTCCCCCCGCATTCTCCATCACGCATTACCGCGATTTTCATGCAGTTAATAGAGTCCGACTTGCGGGGCGGCTCAGTGCGACTTGACTGTAATAGAAGTCAATGCAAGTCACCTGAAGTCTCCCCAGGATCCTTTTTCTAAGTCGGAGCAACTTGATTCTCTCCTATCTGGGCAGACTGCCAAGTCTGAGATCATTGCTGATAAAAGAAGCAAAGAGATCCTATGTTTCTAGTTATCAAAGGAATGAACTCCCATGTATAGAAGAGTTTAGTTTAACCATTTAGAGACTAAATCTTTTCTGACATTTGTTGCTTACAAGTAAAAATCCAGTATTTTATGCTAGAAAATTGCTTAGAACTCCAAACATTATTATTATTTTTTTTTTAGCAGAGACCCTAGAGCAGCCTTTCTCAACCTTTTCAACACAGAGGAAACCTTGAAATAATTCTCCGGTCTTGGGGAACCCCTGCTAAAAATTAAAAATCTACAATTCATGATACATTAGTGTGATGGTCAATGGGAAGGATGCTCCTTACACTTGTGGTCATTGAGAAGAATTACCCCCTTACACATAGCTAAAAAGATCAATGGTGTCATTGGGAATTTATCTGACAGTCACAAATTGCTCATCGCAAGGAACCCCTAGCAACCTCTGGAGTTTGGCATTCTAGGGTTTAAGGGATATACACATTATATATATATATATATATATGTAGCTGTGTGAATATATAGATATTGTCTTTGCTGACCCAGTTTTACCCAAATATGGGCATATCTGATCGCTTTTGGGTGGATCTTAGGCTTTTCACTTTTGACTCATTTTAAATTATAACCTGTTGAAGGGTTTGCTAACACATATGTAAATCCAAACCTCGGCACTACCTGACTGCAGTTTGCAAGTTCTCCCTGTGCCTGCTTGGGTTTCCTTCAGGTACTCCGGTTTTCTCCCACACGCCAAAGACATGCTGGTAGGTTAATTGGCTCCTGTCTAAATTGCCCCTAGTATGTATGAATGTAGAGTGTAAGTTTCTTGAGGGCATAGACTGATGTGAACGTATAATATATGTAAAACGCTGCATAAATTGACAACGCTATATACTATATTGCCAAAAGTAGTGGGACGCCTGTCTTTACACGCACATCAACTTTAATGGCATCCTAGTCTTAGTCCATCGGGTTCAATATGGAGTTGGCCCACCCTTTGCAGCTATAACTGTTTTAACTCTTCTGAAAAAAGCTGTCCACAAGGTCTAGGAGTGCGTCTATGGGAATGTTTGACCATTCTCCCAGAAGCACGTTTGTGAGGTCAGGCACTGATGTTGGATGAGAAGGCCTGGCTCACATTCTCTGCTCTAATTCATCCCAAAGGTGTTCTATCGGGTTGACCTCAGGGCTCTGTGCAGGCCAATCAAGTTCCTCCATCCCAAACTCACTCATCCATATCTTTACGGACCTTGCTTTGTGCCCTGGTGCGCAGTCATGTTGGAACAGGAAGGGGCCATCCCCAAACTGTTCCCACAATGTTGGGAGCATGAAATCTTCCAAAATGTCTTGGTATGCTGACGCCTTAAGAGTTCCCTTCACTGGAACTAAGGGGACAAGCCTAACCCCTGAAAACCAACCCCACATCATAACCTCCCCCTTCACCAAATGATTTTGACCAGTGCACAAAGCAAGGATGAGTGAGTTTGGGGTGGAGGAACTCAACCCAATAGAACACCTTTGGGATGAATTAGAGCAGTGACTGCGAGCCAGGCCTTCTCGTCTATCATCGGTGCCTCACAAATGTGCTTCTGGAAGAATGGTCAAACATTACCATAGACACTCCTAAACCTTGTGGGCAGCCTTCCCAGAAGAGTTGAAGCTGTTATAGCTGCAAAGGGTGAGCCAACTCAATTTTGAGACCTACAGACTAAGACTCGGATGCCATTAAAGTTCATGTGCATGTAAAGGCAGGCGTCCCAATCAGTGGTGGCTGGTGTTTTTTTTTTTTTGGGGGCGGCAAACAGCCCGCTACCTGGCCGGGAGGAGGATCAATGTTACAACAGCGAATGTTCATTCGGTTTTGTAACACGCCTCACAGCCCACCCTATTTTGAAGCCTATTAGAGCCTCTGGCTCTAATAGTGTGCTTCAAAAAAAATACCCCCGCAATTGTAATTCATGCACCCGGCGTCCTGAAAGGGGCTGGGCACATGGATGGGGGGGCGGGGGAAGGGATAGGAGAGGCAACGCCCATGCACCCACAATGGACGGGTCGCCCCTGGTGCCAATACTTTTGGCAATATAGTGTAAGTACCTGTAGTAATAATAATAATGCATACATTGTATTGATTTATTTTTTAAACCATTAGAATGAAAATGGTCAGGGTCTCTCCGATGAGGACCTGCATGCAGAGGTGGACACATTCATGTTTGGGGGACATGATCCAACAGCCTCCGGGATATCCTGGACATTTTACTGTATGGCTACACACCCTGAGCACCAGGACAAATGTCGAGAGGAGATCAAAGAGCTGCTGGGAGGTCGGAAAACCTTGGAATGGTGAGAACATTTTATCTCAATGTCAAGATATTATGATTACCTGCTAAAAAGCTTTCAGTGCAGTACTAATGGCTAAGGTCAATCAAAATGTAAAGTCCACCTTTTAGAAAAAATATGTGTATATACTGTATATTTGCATGGAGAAACAAATGTGGATTTATTTAATTTATTTTTTTTCTCCATGAGAGCCTGCAAAGCATTGCGCCTGTGATCAGTGGATAACGGTTGCAATGCAAGGTCCCTGAAATCTCTTCCTTCAGCTCCTTGTCCATACCAAGCTATGGATTTTCAGTTAGATTGCTAAAGGAAGTGTCAATGAACTATGAGTGTGGTGATTACCGCATTTGTATTGCATTGAGAGATACAAATGTGTTAGCATTTAAAAAGCAGTTCTGTGTAAATGCTTGAAGTAAATAAGGAAAAATTTGGTGGTTCAACCCACTGTTGTCCATGCTTAACATTAATATCAATTTTGGTTGGACTGAGCCTCTAAGCAGTGGTAATGGTGAGTGAGGAGTAGGGGTGTAAACTGCATAATGTTAGAATGAGACTCAGGAAAGGAGGGATGGTTCATGATACCACAGTAATAATAACCCATTTGTTATCGTGAATGGGTATGGCAACATCACTTAGTGCTAAAATGCTGAGGGATAAAATTGCTTTGACATTAAAGTCCAGATCAGGCACCACTATAATCGTGCCCCTTGCTTTTTACTTTTATCATTTCTTTTCCAAATCCTTCAGGTTAGTCACATGACTTTCAGGGTCCCCCTACTCCTTGGATCTTCTCCAGTGGTGGGCAATTCTCAATGATGCTATGCTATAATTTCAGTGCTGCTCTCTGCATCACCGTATGAGAGTTCAGGGCACAGTGCTGATGCCACTTCATGGAGTGGGTTCATGACTCCCTGCACTCATAGAATATTCTTAGTCTTCTGGGCATTGTTCAACATAGAAGGCTGAGAAAATTGTGTGGCAGAAAGGAATTACTGTGGGAAACAAAGTCAAAGAAGAGTTGAGTGGTGCAACCAGAGCTGGGTTTTTAGTTTTAAATGCCCCTGCTAGGAGATAATTAAAAGGTTACTTAGAGTTGGGCTTTAAACATTTAATATGTTTCACTTTTGTGTGTGATCAGGGAAGATCTGGGTAAGATGCCATACATCACTATGTGTATTAAGGAGAGCATGCGCCTGTATCCACCAGCGCCACGAGTGGCCTGTCAGCTTTCCTCACCCGTCACCTTCCCTGATGGGCGAACCCTTTCTAAAGGTCAGTTGTCTCAAATGTTTGATATACAGAGATTGTGTGGTCTGTGTCTTTAAAGTCTTACTATTATTTCATTTGTGAATCAGGGATGGCTGGTGAGGCACTGGCTAGGATCAGAGCCAGATACACACAGTTTACATATGCCGCAAACGTTAGAGCAAGAGCAATAATTCTAGCACTAGACCTCCTCTGTAACTCTAAACATGTAACCTATCATTTTTTTTAAAGCGTTGTCTATGGAGATTCTTAAGTACTGAAGTTTGGCGCCATTCCATAAGTGCGTGCAATTTTAAAGCATGACATGTTAGGTATCTATTTACTCGGCGTAACATCATCTTTCACATTATACAATAAAAAGAAACAGTTTCTTAAAAAAAAAAAACGCATTTGAAAAATTGCTGCGCAGATACTGAGTAACATAAAAAGTTGCAACGACCATCATTTTATTCCCTAGGGTGTCTGCTAAAACAATATATATAATGTTTGGGGTTCTGAGTAATTTTGTAGCAAAAAAATGATGATTTTTTACATGTAGGAGAGAAGTGTCAGAATTGGCCTGGGTGACAAGGGGATAAGTAAGTAATATCCAAATAATTATATATTATTTTTAAGGTAATTGACTATATTTTCAAAAACGGTACTGAAGCAGGTGGCTTAATGGACAAATTACTGAAGTTTGAAGTTATAACTTCAAACCAGTTATTTCACAGTAAATAGATAAATAATAAGTTATTATCGTATAACATATAACATAATAATATGATTTAGCTTGTACCTTTTCAGCAGCAGCAGATTCTCATTCTCCCTCTTAACTGTGTGAGAAAAGTCGATTGTTTTTATTTTTTTTATTTTTTTTTTTTATGTTCATAGCTCTGCCTCACCGGCCTCCCCTGACTGCACGCCCCTGTGAATGTATATTTTTCTGAAACTGCACTTATCACAGTTTGCCATATTCCTCTGTAGACATAATTAGGGCCTCAGCACAAGCTGTTTACACATGGTGCACTCTACGGCTTCATGTACACTGGCTTACATTTGCCGCGTCCGCAGGAAAACCCAAAACTTGGCATGTTTTTACCATGTTTTTGCATTTTCTCACAACCGGCGGGCAAAACATTCCTATCTTGAATGCAATTTTTCCGTGTTCAGAAGAGGGAAGTTGAAGCTTGCCGAAATACGGCGGCTCCTAAATTCTGCTAAAAGCCTATGTGTACATTGACACATTGGGGTTGATTTACTAAAGGCAAATAAACTGAGCACTCTGCAAATGCAGTTGCTCCAGAGCTTAGTAAATGAGGTAAAGCATCACTTTGCAAAGAATACCCAATCAGTTCCAAGGAAAATAAAAAAAACATACATTTTGCTTCCACATGATTGAATGATGGAAGTCAGCAGAGCTTCTGCTCATTTACTAATCTCTGGAGCAACTGCTCTTGCAGAGTGCACAGTCTATTTGCCCTTAGTAAATCAACCACGTGGGCCTTTATGTAGTTGAGTTTAGGAGCTTTGACAAAATAACACCAAAAGCTCCAAAACTCAAGTTTAGGAGCTGCCAGTGCAGGATAGTGTACATGAAGAACTATAGGCAAAACGTTTTTTTTCAATTTGGATAGACCAAGGGAGGGTTATTACCCCTTTCATTTTTTTTTTTCACCATCTGTGTCCCATTGAACAGATTTCCTTACACTTCCTGTCCCATACCTAAACAGGAAGTGAGAGATAATCCCTGCAAATTGAAGTATTTCCTTGGGGATCTCCAGGTCATCAGAACTAGTGTTACCATTGGAAGATTTCCCCTCTATTACTTTTCTGGGGACAACCCAAAATTTGGGATTTTCTTTTACTTTCAATGATAATGATAAACAGGACAAATAGAGAGGGTGAATCCCCCTAATGGGGACACAGACAACGATAAAAACTGACATGAGTTCTAATCCCTCACCACTCGATCCAAAATTAAAAAAAAAATTTTGACTTTAGTTACACTTTAACCATTTCAGCCGCCGAAGGATTTCCCACTGTAGGACCAGAGCACTTTTTACAATTTCAATTTGGCACTGCGCTGCTTTAACTGCTAATTGCGCGGTCATGCAATGCTGTACCCAAACAAAATTTGCGTCCTTTTTTTCTCATAAATAGAGCTTTCTTTTGGTGGTATTTGATCACCTCTCGCGCTTTATATTTTTTGCAATATAAACAAAAAAAGAATGAAAATTTTGAAAAAAAATATTTTCTACTTTTTGGTATTAGAAAAATACAATAAACTAAATTTTAGTTATAAACTTTTGCCAAAATGCATTCAGCCACATGTCTAAGGTAAAAAAATGTAAATTAGCATATATTCATTGGTGTGCGCAAAAGTTATAGCGTCTACAAACTAGGGTACATTTTCTGGAATTTAAGCAGCTTTTATTTTATGACTGCCTATCTCATTTCCTGAGGTGCAATTATGGTAGGGCAATACAACCCCCCCCCCAAATGACCCCATTTTGGAAAGTAGATACCCCAAGGAATTATCTCAGAGGCATGTTGAGCCCATTGAATATTTTACATTTTACACAAATTTGTCAATGAAATCATATATTGCTCACACATGCCATGGGTGTATGTGGAATTACACCCCAAAATACATTCTGCTGCTTCTCCTGAGTACAGGGATACCCCATGTGCGAGACTTTTTGGGAGCCTATCCGCATACGGGACCCCAAAATCCAATCACCGCCTTCAGGATTTCTAAGGGTGAAAATGTGTAAAATGTGTGCCACCCCACACTACCTATTACAGTTGCGGAGGCCATGAAATGCCCAGATAGCACAACCCCCCCCCCCCCCCCCCTCATGACCCCATTTTGGAAAGTAGAAAGCCCAAGCTATTTGCTGAGAGGCATGTTGAGTCCATGGAATATTTTATTTTTTGTCACAAGTAATTGAAAAATGACAAAAAAAAAAGAATTACACAACGTTGTCTCTGAAATGATATATTGCTCACACATGCCATGGGTATATGTGGTCATTAGGGGTTTTTTTTCTATCTGGGCATTTCATGGCCTCCGAAGCTGTGATAGGTAGTGTGGGGTGAAAGCATAAATTTTCGCCCTTAGAAATCTTGAAGGCGGTGATTGGTTTTTGGGGTCCCGTACGCAGATAGGCTCCCAAAAAGTCTCACACATGGGGTATCCCCATACTCAGGAGAAGCAGCAGAATGTATTTTGGGGTGTAATTCCACACATACCCATGGCATGTGTGAGCAATATATAATTTCAGAGACAACTTTGTATACATTTTTTTTTGTCATTTTTCAATTACTTGTGACAAAAAAATAAAATATTCCACGGACTCAATATGCCTCTCAGCAGCAAATAGCTTGAGGTGTAAACTTTCCAAAATGGGCTCATTTGGGCGGGTATGAACAGTCCTGACATTTTATGCCTAACATTAGAAGCTTATGCCACGCATCTAACCACTTGAACCACCAAATCTTTTCTGACACTTTTTGTTTACATGAAAATTTTTTTTTTTTTGCTAGAAAATTACTTTGAACCCCCAAACATTATATATTTATTTAAAGCAGAGGCCCTACAGATTAAAATGGTGTTGCATTTTTTTTTCACAAAGTATTTGCACAGCGATTTTTAAAACACAGTTTTTGTGGAAAAAAAACACTTTTTTGAATGTCAATGCACAAAAACACACTATATTGCCCAAATATTTGGTGAAATATAAAAGATGATCTCCTGCCAAGCACATAGGCACCAAACACAACATGCTTTAAAAATAGCACATACCCGCACAGCGGCAACAAACTATATACATCTTTAAAATCTTTTAAAAGCCTTTACAGGTTACCACTTTAGATCTGCAGAGGAGGTCTACTGCTAGAATTACTGCCCTCGATCTGACATTCGCGGTGATACCTCACATGCATGGTGCAATTGCTGTTTACATACGACATGAGACCGAAGCTTGTGTTCACCTTTGCGCGCGTATATCGGGGGGGAATGGGTGCATTCATTTTTTTTTTAAATGATTTATTTTGCTTTTTATTTTATATTTACACTGTCCCTTTAATTTTTTTTTTTATCATTTTTATTGTTATCATGGGAAATTTAAATATCCTCTATGACAAAAATAGGTAGTGTCGCATATTTTTTTTTTAAATTGGTGTCTATTAGACTCTAGATCTCTCCTCAGCCCTTAAAGCATCTAACCACATCAAAATTGGTGTGATAAGACGCTTCCTCAATTTCCCAATGGCACTATTTATATCAGGCGAAACCGAAGCTGTGAAATGCTCATAGCCTCCGGTCTCTTGGGCTATAGAGATGATTGGAGCAATTCTAGTCTTCGATCAGCTCTATGGTCAGCTGTCAGAATTGCATTCTCGGGTTCCCCAGTGGGACAGGAGAGCCAGAGAAAAACATGGAAGATGGCGGGGGGGGGGGGGGTTGCTTGTAAAAGCAGTCTAGCAGCTAATCAGCCACTAGGATTGCTTTTACATGAAAGCCGACCGCCGGCTGAAAAGAACGATACCTAGATGATACCTATACCTCCAGGCATCATTCCGGTATATCCACTCTAAGACCAGCAACATACTAGTGTGTCGCTGGTCCTTGCTGGGCATATGTTGTAATGTTCTTTTTTTTCATGCAGCCTCTGGGTTAAATGAAGAAGAAGAATCATTCGGTGGGTATGCCCACCATTAGAAAACCGCCCTTCATCCACCCACTTCTAATGGTGAGCATAGCCCCTTTTTAAAAATGTTTATCGGAGCATAGGGGCAATCCGCTCCAATTTCCTCCCCTGCCCCTATGCTCCGGTATATATGCTCTTTTTTTAACTGTGGTGGGGAAATTACCTCCAACAGCGCTGGAGTCACGGCTTTATGTATGGTGGGAGCAAACGCTGTTGCTGTCACCATATATAAATCAGTGCTGCAGCTGGCGTACCTGAAGACCAAATAGAGATTAATAAAACACAGTAACATATAAAAAATAACACTCCTGCTAAGAAGAAATAATAATAAAACATGGAAAACATTATAAAACATTATAAAAACATTATATACCTGCAAAAAAACATGATAAACAGTAACAAAACATTACAGGTATGCATAAAAAACAATAGAGAGAGCAAAAGAGAGAATAGATAGAAAAACAAGAAATGTACAATTGTTTTTGGCTTTTATTTTTATTTTTTTTTTGGTTTTTATAACTTTTTTATTTATTGTTTTGTTTCTATTTTAATTTTTTACTTTTTTTTGGTACGCTTTTTTTTTTTTTAACAGTAGTTCCAGGTTGTGGTCTCTCAAAATGCAGTGACATCTTGGGGTGACATTGTGCCCTATTCCTGTGTAGTGCTGTTCCCTATGCTAATACTCAACTAGTGTAGCGCTCGAAACAGTCACTGATGCAGAGACCAGGCTGGTCAAAACAGTAGCGACAATAATAACAGGTGTCATGCCTGTATCCACACTGTCTGCAGACTCAACATCTTTTTTGGGGGGCTCAGTTGGTAGGGGTATCAGGGATGGCATGTGGAAAATGGCACCCATGCAGCGGCAGCCGGCTCACTGCATTTGGATTGGGAACATGGGGTGCAGAACCAACTGGATACAGAAGGGCTCTGACGATCTCTTCCTGGAATTGAAGGAGAGATCCAGTCCATCCTGATGCTCTGAATAGCACATGAGTGTTCAGCATAGCCAATTGGAATAAGTATACCAACACTTTTTTGTACCAGCGTACGGCCTTAGTGCCACATGCACCAATTTGATGATCCAACAGATGACTAAAAAGTGGCACGCTTTAGTAATTATCCATGTAAAAATGGTACCCCTTTTCGAATAAGGTTGACACCAAGTCTCACACAATTTTGCCAGCACTCTCCATGTAGTCTGGGCATCCTTCCGGCTCCATGTGACTATCTTTTCCCTCATAAATCATAAAACGACATGTATAGCCTTTGGCCCTGTCACAGAGCTTATGCAACTTAACCCCGTATGTGGCATGCTTGCTGGGGAGAAACTGTTTGAAAGCAAGACGGACAGAAAATGTAATCCGGGACTCGTCTACGCAGACAACCTGGTCAGGAATAAACAGTGCTGCGAATCGGGTGTTGAAGTGGTTAATGAGGGGCTGAATTTTGTGGAGCCGATCATATCCAGGGACACCCTGTGGATGACAGAGTTCATTATCGCTGAAGTGCATAAACCGCAGGATCTGCTCGTATCGTGTCCTGGCCATTGAAGCAGAGAACATGGGCATATGATGAATTTGGTCAGTGGACCAATATGACCGCAACTCAGAAAAGTCTTCAATTCGGAAACCGTAATTGGTTTCCAATTTCTTGCAAGTGACAAATGGGGATTAGCTGAAATGTATTGACCAGCGTATAAATTGCTTTGGTCCATAATAGATGTATAGAGATCTTCGGTTAAAAACAGCGAAAAAAATCAATGGTCTTAAAATCAACTGTTTCAGCCTGAATTCTGGGTTGGCCAGTGAATGGGGGAAGTATGGGCACTGAATCAGTGGCAGGTTGGCAATAGAGTTGCCACCTTTTCTTCAGGTCAAACCCGAACACTTTAGCAGCGCACAGCAATTATTTATATATATATATATATATATACACAGTATTTCACCAAAGTGAGTACACCCCTCACGTTTTTGTAAATATTTTATTATATCTTTTCATGTGACAACATTGAAGAAATTACACTTTGCTACAATGTAAAGTAGTGAGTGTACAGCTTGTATAACAGTGTAAATTTGCTGCCCCCTTAAAATAACTCAACACACAGTCATTAATGTCTAAACCGCTGGCAACAAAAGTGAGTACACCCCTAAGTAAAAAATGTCCACATTGGGCCCAAAGTGTCAATATTTTGTGTGGCCACCATTATTTCCCAGCACTGCCTTAACCCTCTTGGGCATGGAGTTCACCAGAGCTTCACAGGTTGCCACTGGAGTCCTCTTCCACTCCTCCATGACGACATCACGGAGCTGGTGGATGTTAGAGACCTTGTGCTCCTCCACCTTCTGTTTGACGATACCCCACAGATGCTCAATAGGGTTTAGGTCTGGAGACATGGTTGGGCAGTCCATCACCTTTACCCTCAGCTTCTTTAACAAGGCAGTGGTCATCTTGGAGGTGTGTTTGGGGTCAATATCATGTTGGAATACCGCCCTGTGGCCCAGTCTCCAAAGGGAGGGGATCATGCTCTGCTTCAGTATATCACAGTGCATTTTGGCATTAATTGTTCCCTCAATGAATTGTAGCTCCCAGTGCTGGCAGCACTCCTGCAGCCCGAGACCATGACACTCCCACCACCATGCTTGACTGTAGGCAAGACACACTTGTCTTTGTACTCCTCTCCTGGTTGCCGCCACACACACTTGACATCATCTGAACCAAATAAGTTTATCTTGGTCTCATCAGACTACAGAACATAGTTCCAGTAATCCATGTCCTTAGTCGGCTTGTCTTCAGAAAACTGTTTGCGGGCTTTCTTGTGCATCACCTTTAGAAGGAGTTTCCTTCTGGGACTACAGCCATGCAGACCAATTTGATGCAGTCTGCGGCGTATGGTCTGAGCACTGACAGGCTGACATCCCACCCCTTCAACCTCTGCAGCAATGCTGGCAGCACTCATAAGTCTATTTCCCATAGAAATCCTCTGGATATGACGCTGATCACGTGCACTCAACTTCTTTGGTCGACCATGGCGAGGCCTGTTCTGAGTGGAACCTGTCCTGTTAAACTGCTATATGGTCTTGGCCACCATGCTGCAGCTCAGTTTTAGGGTCTTGGCCATGTTCTTATAGCCTAGGTCATCTTTATGTCGAGCAACAATTATTTATTTCAGATCCTCAGAGAGTTCTTTGCCATGAGGTGCCATGTTGAACTTCCAGTGACCAGTATGAGAGAATGAAAGTGATAACACCAATTTTAACACACCTGATCCCTGATCCCACACCTGAGGCCTTGTAACACTAACAAGTCACATGACATGGGGGAGGGAAAATGGCTAATTGGGCCTAATTTGGTCATTTTCACTTAAGGGTGTACTCACTTTTGTTGGCATTGGTTTAGACACTAATGGTTGTGTGTTGAGTTATTTATAGGGGACAGCAAATTTACACTGTTATACCAGCTGTACACTCACTACTTTACATTGTAGCAAAGTGTCATTTCTTCAGTGTTGTCACATGAAAAGATATATTAAAATATGTACAAAAATGTGAGGGGTGTACTCACTTTTGTGAGATATTGTATGTATATGTGTATAAATATATATATATATATATATATTGCGATTAAATAACATTTCTAATCATATGAAGTTAAACGCAAGAGTCCACCTTTAAATCAGAGTCCACAGAGTTCCCCTTTTACATCTGAATCCACAAAGTTCCTCATTTACATCTGAATCTGCAGAGTTCCTATTTTACATCTGAATCCACAGAGTTCCCCTATTACATCTGAACTTGCAGAGTTTCATCTGGGGGACTCTGCAGACTCTGATGTAAGGGTGAACTCTGGGGACTCTAACATAAGGGGTGCTCTGGGAACCTTGATTTACGGGGTAACACTGAGAATTCTGATGTACGGGGGAACACTGTGGCCTCTGGTGTAAAGGGGAACTCTGATGTAAGGGGTGCTCTGAGAACCTTGATTTACCTTAGTGTACTCATTCAGAGGCAGGAGAGAGAAGGGGGAGACTTCAGTCACAGACAGGGATGGATGGCGAGCTCACTCACCCCTTGCCAGTCAGCACCTCTCATCCAGATGTATCTGAGGCTGCTGGACTTCAAATTTCCAGCCACTACTTTCCTTTTCTGAGGCACAGGGCCGGGGCTTGGAGTGTGGGCAGACACAGAGGGGTAGGGGTGGTGGGGAGAGGAGTAGATTGAGCCCTCTCTTCTCTCCCGTCTGTGTGTGCGCGCGCGCGCGTGTGTGTGTGTGGGGGGGGTTGTTAGTGCTGGCTTTGGGCAGTGTAACAGACACTCTCAGCTTAGACAACTGCAGCCAGCAACCCTGCTGAGAAGCCATAGTCCGGGTTTCAGGCAGTCTGAAACCTGAACACATCACCCCAAACCTGAACTGTCTAGGTGAATCCCGGACAGATAGCAACCCTAGTTGCCAATCAGGGTTAGCGAATTCAGCGGGAAGGGCACTATGGGTTCTGCGGACCTGTGTTTGTCTTCGTGGCTGCGGGACACTGCTTGTGCTAGCCACACCAGCTTGTACTGCACTTATGAGACTCGCCACATCACCAAGTGTTACTGCAGTGCCGGTTACTGCAGCCGCTGGTGCTCACCAGAAGGAGTAGCAGCACTAGTACTGGCTCTCTGCTTCATACGAGAGCCCTGCGGTTCACGCACATCAGCAACAGCAGAACGGGGTCTGGTACGCCTGACCTTAGCAGGGACCACTCCGTCGTCAGAGCTATCTGACAGGGTGCCGCTGCTGTCTACCAGTTCATATACTGAGCCTGATTCTAACAGTGGAGCTTCCCCATCGCTCTAGCCTGTCATACTCAGCAGCATGTAGGCCTCTTCTGTAGTGTACGTGCGATTGGACAGTTTGGGCTCTAAATTTATACCTACACTAGGGTGACTCACAGGCAAAAAAGTGCACCTGGTTGTCAGAGCCTGTTTCAAGTCGCTACCAAAATCACTGTCAGCTTTCACAGGGATCGGGCGTGATCTCTGCGAAGGCTGCAGATGTGTGTGTTGTGTTTGGTAAGTGTCAGTGATCTATTGATCCTGCACTTGGGTGGGCTGGGCGGAGGGGCTAAACGCAGGTGCTAGCAGGTATCTGGGTTGATCCCACTAATGCCTCATTTTTTTAGAACACTAATCTAGTGGGGACACTAATCTAGATCTTATCAGATCAGTTCAGATAAAATATACTACTAACTGACCTATCTAGGTGTATGTATGCGTGTCAGAGTACCTATACTAATCTGACCCTGCCGGGGATGGACGCTGACCCTAACGTACGCTAAAACATAACTGAGGTCACCGCTGGGCGATCAGGGGTTAAAACCTATAAAAGGTATATATATATATATATATATATATATATATATATATATATACACACATACATACGGCGGGTAATCTGATGGGGGAAAAAAAAACTATCTAGCTAGCGTCACCCGTGACACTTATACGGTGATCACAGGTGATGGGGCAATCAAGGGGTTAAAAACTTTATTAGGGTGGGTACCTAGGCCTACTACTACCTACCCTAACACTGATTAGTGCCATAAGTGCCACAAGTACAGCGATCAGTGAACGATCTGATCACTGCACTCAGTGACACAGTGACAAGGGGTGACAGGAGTGAAGGGGTTAACTGGGGGGGTGATCAGGGGGCGATCAGGGGGTAGAAATGTGCCTATGTGTACTATGTCAGTGTACAGTTGGTGCAACTCACGATTCTGATGTCCTCTCTCCTCTCTCGAATGGAAAAAGGAGGAGAGAGGGAGAGTGACATCACTTCCCCTGTCTGTGTTTACATTACACAGACAGGGGAGGCATTCCATTTGCCAGGACCGATCAGCAGGTATAGACCAAATATCATATTCCAGCGAATCAGACTGCCATGCTCGCACAGGGGGCGAGCACGCAGTCCCCCTGCCCGCGGCAGGCGCCTTTTATAAACGGTGATTCACGGGATTGTGCCACTTTGCAGCAGTAAATGTACACAAGCCGGTCATTAACCGGTTAAGCAGAGTTTAGGAATTGTCGCGTTTAGGTGAGCTGCAACCTCCCTCTCCTAAACGCAGAAGAATCATGTGCAAGATAGGAGTGTTTTGACCTCCAGCCGCAGGAAAACGCAGTAAAATTGCGGAGAGATTTTGGCGCATTTTGCATTTTCCTGTGGTCACGGTAATTGTAGGCCAGTGTACATGAGGCCTTAGAATGTGGTTGCCACATAGTTATGCCCTCATCATGCCAGTAACTACACCAAATTGTTCTGTAATTTCTACAGTTTTCATTTTGTATTACTACTCGCAGGTGGAACACACAATGCCCTTGCTATAGGTGTAGGTCTTTTACGTACCTCTGGAAGCCTGACTGAGGTGGCATCATTCTGTCCTGCTTTGTTGCTAGGACATTGGTAAGACACTCACAGTCATTATTACTCAGTCCCATCATCACAGGAGCAATCTCTCAAATCCATGTGGACTACTATCTCCTCTGTCTCAGCTTCACTATCCTCAGACCTACATTGACAGGGAGAAGGTACGCATTACGAGGGAGGTTGAATTGGCTGGTAGTTTCTTAGCAACATCCTAGCAACAAGGCAGGAGGAGATGATGCCATCTGATAATGAGAAGCTGATACAACTGATAGTGAGGAGCTGCCAGCACAGGGTTAATTATGTTTAACATTACTCCACAGACTCTAAACCAGGATTTCTCAACCGGGGTTGCATGGAACCCTAGGGTTCCTCCAGAGGTTGCTAGGGGTTCCTTGAGCAATGGTCAATTTCTACCTCTCAGATAAATTCCCAAATGACATCATTGATCTTTTTAGCTATCTTTAAGGGGGTAATTCTTCCCAATGACCATAAGTGTAAGGAGCATTTTTCCCATTGACCATCACACTAATGTATCATGATTTGTAGATTTTTAGCAGGGGTTCCCCGAGACCAGAGAATTATTTCAAGGGTTCCTTGGAGTTGAAAAGGTTGAGAAAAGCTGCTCTAAACATTACAAAGAGAGAGATTGGTAGTATATTTTAAAGTGGCAAAAATAGCTTAAAAGGGTAACCAGCAGTTTTTAAAATGTTATGTTAACAGAAAACCATAACAATTATAAAGTAGGTGTTATCCCAGTTTGGATGTAAAAGTGGAAATACAGGTTAAGTTCCAGCGGAGGCCGGTCCATAAGGGGTGCAGGACTCATAGGTTTTTTTGAGTTTTTTTTTGGAAGCACATGATTAAAGCCTGAGGCTCTAATTGGCTTCAAAAAGGTTGGGCTTGGGGCGCAGAACTCACCCACTTGTGACATTAGCGAATCAATTTTTGATATGGTCTTCCGGCTTCTCCTCCCAGCCAATCAGGACAGGAGGCAGATCTTAAGACCGGATTAGCCGGGAGGAGAAGCCGGGGAAGCCGCAACCGTGGATGGAGTGAGTGCGGACCTGGCGGTGGTTTTGTTTGCCACCCCAAAAAAATTGAGCACCAGTCACCACTGAGCCTAACCCACAATTCAGTAACACCCTATGTACAGGGGGTATGTAACTGCTGTGTGTGCAATTCCGTCATTTTGGTGCTCCTGGGAGGCACACATGTATCCAGCTCCACTGCCTGCAGCCTGGCAAAATCCAAAGCAGACTAAAATACATTGCGGCTGGACAGGGCTGAATGCTTCTGGCCAAAGGCTCCGGGACTTAAGCCCAGATCTGCAGGATGTTGGGATTTTGTTGAAATCCTAGGAAGGTCTCACAGAATCTGGGACAGTTCTGAGATACAGGTCAGCCAAAGACCTAACTGAGCTCCAGAGAAATTATATTGTATATGCTGAGCCAATGGACAAATGCATCAAACAATAGCAAAATCTGTGCAGAAACTAGGACTATGAGTTGGTATCAGAGGAAAGAAGCCAAGAAGAAATCAAAACCATATAAGAAAGAGTCAAGGTAAGGCCAAGTGAACAAGATTTTGGCACTTTCATCTATGAAACTACATCGGCAGATACATAAGCAGCAAGAACACTGTGCACAGTGACTTTAGACAGCAATGGTTTGCCAGTATAAGTACCACATGCAAGTGGAGAGGCATACTATGTAAAGGGGTCCAGGCATTACCTGCCCACAGCTGCACATACACATAGGGATGCTTGTGACATCATTGACTTAATATGGCCTACCAATGTAACTTACCTAATATGGCCATTTTAGGTCAATGATGTCACAAGCATCCCCAGCTCTTTACATGCAGCCGTGGGGTGGGGAATGTACTGTGGTCGCAGTTGATTGGGTGTCAGTGGGAGTGACCACTTCCTTACAGGTTCAGTCTGAACCCATGTATGTGCCAAACCCAAGCTCATCCCTAATTGTGATATACACTATATTGCAAAAAGTATTGGGCGTTTGCCTTTACACACACATGAACTTTAATTGCATTCCAGTCTTAGGGTTCTTTCACATGAGTGTACCGTTCAGGTCCGTCTGTCAGTTTTTTAGGCAGACCTGAACAGACGCTCCATTGTCCTTTATGGAGCGACGGATGTCAGCGGTGACATGTCCGCTGACATCCAACTCGACAGAACACCTTTGGGGTGAATTCGAGCGGAGACTGTGAGCCAGGCCTTCTTGTCCAACATCAGTGCCTGACCTCACAAATGCGCTTCTGGAGGAATGATCAAACATTCCTATAGAAACACTCCTAAACCTTGTGGACAGCCATCCCAGAAGAGTTGAAGCTGTTATAGCTGCAAAGGGTGGGCCAACTCAATATTGAACCCTATAGACTAAGACTGGGATGCCATTAAAGTTTGTACACGTGTAAAGGCAGGCGTCACAATACTTTTGGCAATATAGTGTACATTCCATGTGGATATATTCTGCACATCATTAAAACACTTTATGAATTACCATGTATATCAGCAATCCTAGGCAAGAGGATTGCTACCCTACAGGTTATTTAATTTTTGGCTCTGTAGTGGCAGGGTTACATTAAATTGTATTTTGAGTGAACTTCACTCATTAATTAATTAATAACAAAAAAAACATTGAAAAACAAATCTGTAGATATACTAGTTTACCCTCTGTCATCTGAGATTTACAATGTATCAGTTTTTATTCTTGTTTTATTTGACAGATTCTGTTGTTATTATGAATATATATCTTATTAACAGATGCCCCAGTGTCTGGGATGATCCAGAGGTAAGCTTGGTCTAGTACTCTAGTTGAAACATCAGTGTTCATAATAATAATAATAATAATAATAATAATAATATAATTAAATAATACAATTTATTTTCCCTTTCTTATTCATTTTTGTATCCAGCAGCTGCAGCCATAAGCTTGTTATAACCGCTTGATGGCGGACATATGTATACACACAGCAATCTGCAAGTAGTTAAAGTAGAATTCCAGGTTTACTACCACTCTAAATAGTTTGTTTGGGTCAAGCTGGCCATAACAAAATATTTTCTTCCGAGAACAGTATGTCAAATTGACCGCTCAGTCCTGTAGATTGCAGCTCTTCCAGTGTAACCAGAAGGGCTCTGCAGTCATGCTACAACCACTATGTCACGTACCTGGTGGAGGAGTCTGACTTATGCAGTGGGTAACCTCCCTTACGACCCTGACTCAGGAACCCCTGGTAGAGTAGACAGGTGGCTCGGGAGTGCAGGATGGCATAAGGGTCGGACTGGGTCACTGGTGTTGATAGGAAGTCCGTAGGTGCACTCGTGCACAAGAAGCGTGGTCGTACAGGCCGGGTTATGAAGCTTGCTGGCGGTGCAGTACAGAAGGAGCAGGCAGATGGATGGTCGGGTTCAGGCAGGGTCATCAACAGGCGGGCAGCAGAAGTACAGGAGGGCTAGGCAGGAGGGTGGTCGTAGGCAGTCCAGGGGTCGGTGCAGGTGGAAATCAGCAAAGTCAGGCAGGCCAGGTCGTAGGAACAGGTAATCAGAGTACAGGCAGATCAGGAACACACACTACACGCTGTAGATCAGACAGCACTTGCTACAGGAAGCAGGAAGTTTAAATAGAACTGCTCCTCCAGGGGCTAGAGGAAACATCAAGTGCAATTAACCCTCAGCACAGTCTTCTAACACACTAGATCCCTGGGAGCTCTATGCTGTCACAGAACTCTGATGAGAGAGTTGTGTTTACTGCAAGTCTCAGAAGACGTGTGCACTCTGGAAAATGTAGTTTTCATTTAGTTTTGGATGCATTCATCAGGTTGATATTTTCTTTCTTCGTATTCGTTGTTTTGGTCCGGTTCGTTTTCTGGATTAATTTTGTTTTTTTGGGATTCATTTCACATTTATTATACTGGGTGGATTCAGTACGTTTTCCAAATTCTTTATTCTATTTTCGGACAGTTCCGTCGTGTTAAGCTGTTTTCTTTTTTGTTTACATGCAGGTCGGTGTTCATCGCGATTGACTCTGGATTTAAATCGGGGGAAATGTTTTTAATATTTTTTCTTAACCACTTCCATGCCTCCTGCCCGCAATGTACCCATACCTCACTGCCTATTTTCGAGTTTAGCCATTGCCCCCATGAGGGCTGCTGAATGTGTTGGTCCCACCCTTCACACTGCCCTCAATCACATCCATCACACATCCGGAGTCACGGAACAGACCGGTGATTTGTTTCGTTCTGTTTATTAGGGAATTTAACTTGGATAGGGATTGGAAAGTTATGGGATGCCCAATAAATTGATTCCATCTTGAATTGGACCTTCTATATACACATCTCTCGTATATACACTCCTTTCCCTTCCTCCAGCACACACTTGCTTCTCAGACTCCTTGTCAGGAATACCATATGCAGGCATCCAGCACCAGCAGTGATGATCAGATTGGTTAGCTGCACTTAAAGGAATCAGGACCAGATGTTTAAGTGAATATATGTATATATTTATTAGAAAAATGACACACTTCCAACACCAAACACCAGCAAACAAACAAGTAAAAGATAATGAAACACCTAACTATCTATCTAACTAAATACAATGCATAAAACACACATATAAGCAAAATAGGGGACATTAGATCAAGGGAACAGGGAGCCAGGTTACTGGGAGCAGAAGGTGAGTGTGGAACAGAACAGGGAGCAAGTTCCAGGGGTCAGGTTACAGGGTCAGGATACAGGATCATGGATACAGGACAAGAACGGATCGGACACAGGCATGGACAGGCTTGCAGAGAAAACACTGAAGCACTAGGACTAGGTGCAGGGGGGGCTTATATAATCCCAGCAGACCCATCAGGTGCATCCTAACGACCTGTATGATCAATCTGCTGGGAGCAGGCCTGTACTGGCCATCGGGACTACCGGTAGTTTCCTGGGGGGGGGGGGGGGCGATGGCTCAGTGGGCATGCCTCATCCTCACAGGGGTCCCCGGCGATCTACCCTTCAATTACCGATAGTCAGCTGATGCCTGACGGGTAGATTGGGATTGAGCTGCAGAGAAGCGCAGGGAGTGTAATAAGTTCTCTGTCATGTGTCACGCTGCTCCCCGGCAGCCCCGCTCCCTCTTCTCTTCCATTCCAATTTGCTTGTGACATCACCTGGGATGGACGAGAAGAGAGGAGGGAGCAGCGTGACACAACAGAGAACTTATTACAGCCGCTTCCCGCGCTACTCTGCAAGAAAAAGGCTAGTAACACTTTGCCCTAATGTGCCTTGATGTGCCCTAATGTGCCTGACGTGCCCTGATGTGCCCTAATTTGTCTCAATTTGCCCTGATGTGACCTAACATGCACTGATGTGCCCTAATGTGCCCAAATGTGCCCAATGTGCCCTACTTTGTCTCAATTTGCCCTGATGTGACCTAACATGCCCTGATGTGCCCTAATGTGCCCTGATGTGCCCCATGTGCCCTAATGTACTGTACCCTGATGTGCTGTGCCCTGTGCCCTGATGTGCTGTGCCCTGTAATCTGATGTGCTGTACCCTGATGTGATGTGCGCTGTACCCTTATGTGCACTGTACCCTGATGTGCGTTGTGCTCTGTACCCTGATGTGCTGTGCCCTGATGTGTCCTGTGCCCTTTGCCCTGATGTGCACTGTACCCTGATGTGCCCTGGGTCATTCTGGATGAAGTCCAGGGCAAAATGTTTGTCCCAGTTCAGCCCTGGCCACCAGAACAACACCATTTGGTTTTCCACACAACACTGCCACCAACAGGTGACACTAATGTTAATGTGCCCCATGTGTCCTGATGTGCTCAATGTGCCCTGATGTACTGTACCCTGATGTGCTGTGCCCTGATATGCTGTGCCCTAGTGTGCTGTGCCCTGGTGTGATGTGCGCTGTACCCTTATGTGCCCTGTAATCTGATGTGTTATACTCTGATCTGATGTGCGCTGTACCCTTATGTGCACTGCACCCTGATGTGCGTTGTGCTCTGTACCCTGATTTCCTGTGCCCTGATGTGCTGTGTCCTGTGCCCTTTGCCCTGATGTGCACTGTACCCTGATGTGCCCTGGGCCATTCTGGATGAAGTCCAGGGCAAAATTTTTTGTCCCAGTCCAGAACGGACCTGAGCCGTTTTGGATGAAGTCCAGGGCAATATTTTTGTCCCAGTCCAGGCCTGGCTGGGAGACACCGGTGGTGGCCACCAGAACAAAACCATTTGGTTTTCCACACAACACTGCCACCAACAGGTGACACAAGCAAAGACACAGGTCCTGACACTCCTGTTCCACACTACTGCAAAAACTTGGTTCTGGTCTAGATAGCACATGGTGAGGTCTGCTGTTCTGTTAGAGAGAGTGTAGCAAAGTACTATTGTGCTAGCTAGTATCAATGGACTACTGCTCCCAGCCCATCCTCTTCCAGGCCCTGCCAGCCTTTACAGCTGCAACAGCCTTCTCCACTGCCACCACAGTCCCATGCTGCTCTCTGTATCCTTCCCAGACTGTCTCTCACTCCAATCTGCTAAAGCATGCCTCGCTTCCAGCTACCCAGGGTGTGTTTCACTCACCGACACCTGTGACTTGTAGTTCCTCCCGGAGATCTCTCTGGTAGTGTTCTCTCCCGCTGTCCTTTTCCGCTCGCTCTCTCTGTGCCTCTCCACCAGGATCTATTCTCTCCTCCTGGATGCTCCTGAGCTCTCCCAGGCCAAGGTAACCCCCCTAGACTGGGGGCCCCTCAGGGCACTGGCAGCCTCCACACTACTCCATCTCCACCCACTTCCATCTGAACTCTCCTTTCCCCACTGGGCAGACCACAGGTATTTAAGGAGGCCCTGACCAATCCCCAACTTGGATTGGCAGGGCTCCTTAACACACCTCAGAAAGCTTCACCTCCCTTTCCCATCCCCTCTTCCAGAACTTTCTGAAGAAGAGGGGAGGAGTAACCAAGGGGTGTTCCTTCCTGCAGTCTCCAGTCCTTCCTGGGCTACTCCCCTGCCCAAAATCAAAACAATCAGGCCTGCATATACATCAGGCCTGACTAAATTTGCCTCACATAACACAAAAATCTCACATTTAAGCACCTACCTAAGTAGTGGGTGCTACACGTACAATCAGTTTGTCAGCATTCAAAGGCCGGGACTTGCTGACGGTCCGTGTCCAATCACAGCCCAGAGCGCTGTGTTACAGAGGGAACAATCTCTGTTTCTTCTCCCTGAAGAAACAAAGAGATCTTTAGTATAAAGAAGCAGCACACATTACACAAATTAACGCTTTTTAGGTGTATGCACTGTATACCCCAAACTTTTTATTTTAGTTTTAGAAAGATTGTTTTGTTTTTATTTTTTATGTGTCCTGTTGGGGAGATTTCCTTTCACTTTCTGTCATGAACACAGAACAAAAATGGAGGGGAAATCTTTACAAAGTGAGAGGAATTCTTCTCTTAGATGGTTGTCACCTGAGCAATTGTTCCCATTGTAAAATTTACTCTCACCTCCTATTCTGGTGACAACTGCCAAATTTTCTCTTTCAGTTACAATGGTCACCAGGACAAATAGAGTAGGTGAACCCCCCTTACACACAAGCAACAATAAAAATATAAGTGGTTTAACGGCTTGCCGACTGTATACCGTATATATACAGTGGCAAGGCGGCTCCTCTGCCAGGATCACGAACCTGTACATGATCCTGCACTACTGGGCCTGGGGCACGCACGCGGGCCGCGGGCGACCCACTGTAATTTGACACAGCAGGAGCCAATCAGCAGGTCTGGTGGGCGCAACGTCCCCAGGGTCCTGCCAATCGTTCAGGAGACAGGCAGAACGGCGATACCTATGTAAACAAGGCAGATCGCAATCCTGTGAGAAGCGAAGGCTGTGATCCTGTGTTCCTACAAAGCAGGAACATTGATCTCTGCCTTCCCACAATAAAAGCACCCCCCCCCCCCACAGTTGGCAAGCACTCCCTAGGATTGCCCCTAATGTTAACCCTTTCCCTGCCAGTGACATTAGTACAGTGACAGTGCACTGTATTAGTGTCACTGGTCCCCAAAAAGTGTCACTTAGAGTCCGATTTGTCCGCCACAATGTCGCATTCCTGCTATAAGTCTCTGATCGCTGCCACTACTAGTAAAAAAAAAAAAAAAATCCATAAATCTATCCCATAGTTTTTAGACACCATAACTTTTGTGCAAATCAATATATGCTTATTGGGATTTTTTTCTTACCAAACATATGTTACAGAATACATATTGGCCTAAATTGATTAACCACTTCAGTCCCAGAAGGATTTCACACTTTAGGGCTAGAGCACTTTTTGCGATTCCGCACTGTGTCGCTTTAACTGACAATTGCGCGGTCATGCAACGTTGTACCCAAACAAAATTTGCGTCCTTTTTTCCCACAAATAGAGCTTTCTTTTGATGGCATTTGATCACATCTGCGTCATTTCTGATCGCCGCTATAAACAAAAGAAGAGTGGCAATTTTGCAAAAAAAAAAAAATTGCATTCGGCGATTGGTTTGCGCAAAAGTCGCCGCGTTTACGGATGATGAGAATTCATTTCTGGGGTTTTTAATTTTTTTTATTTTTTACTAGTAATGGCGGCGATCTGCGATTTTTAGCGGTACTGCGATATTGCAGCGGACATGTCGGACCATTTTGACACTTTTTTGGGACCATTGGCATTTATACAGCGATCAGTGCTAAAAAATGCACTGATTACTGTGTAAATCCCATTGGCAGTGAAGGGGTTAACCTGCAGGGGGCGCTCTAAGGGTTAACTGTGTTCCCTGGGCGTGTTCTAACTGTGGGGGGACTGCCCTGGCTGGGGAAAGGGGATGATCACGGCTTCCATATACAGGAAGCCTGTGATCGTCGCCCTTCCCCCTCTATGAGAACGGAGATCCGCATTTACATACACGAACCTCCATTCTCTCACTGCGGGGCGGGGGGGCCATCACGGGTAGCCGGCGGCGATCGAGTCCGCCGCACCTGCTCCCTGGCCCCCCCGGCGGCACACGCGCGCCGCTCACAGCACTAGTTATTGCAGCCGCCATCGTATGACAACGGTTTGCGATAACGAGCCACTCTGTCGCCGTCAGACTGCTTGTTGGCAAGTGGTTAAGAAATTAGATATTTTACATTTTTTATTGGATATATTTCTTAGCAGAAAGTAAAAAATATAGTTTTTTTTTTCAAAATTGTCAATCTTTTTTTTTAGCGCAAAAAATTAAAACGGCAGAGGTGATCAAATACCACCAAAAGTAAGCTCTATTTGTGGGGGAAAAAAGGACATACGTTTTATTTGGGTACATCGTCGCAAGACCGCGCAATTGTCAGTTAAAGTAACACAGTGCCATATTGCAAAAGATTGGTCTGGTCATGAGGCCTTCCGGAGGGCAAGTCATTAATATGTTCAACATCTAAAAAAAAAAAAAAAAAAGAAAACGTTTGGGCTACATACACTTTAATTATGATAACACTGCCATTTTTATGCTCTTCTCTTAAACTTGTTTCCCAACTAGTGCTCTAAACGTTTTTTGTCTTATTGGTATTTTCTGTTTTTAGAAAGTAATTTAAAATAACATACTCATTGTGATGTTCTGCTTTCAGGTTTTTGATCCCTTGAGATTTTCACCAGAGAATTCCTCTGGCCGACATTCACATGCCTTTCTTCCTTTCTCAGCTGGATCAAGGTATACGTCTTAGCCTGCATTTACAGTTTGGGAGCTTTTGCATGTCAAGATGTATATGTGCCCATTTTTATGTCAACATCTTTTGTAGTGTAAGTGACACTTTAAGAACCAATGAACTCATCACAGCATGTTATTGGACAATTTTCTATCATTCCAGCATAGATGGGATATGGGAGGATTTCTTGGAACTCCAGCTGCCAAGATGAAAAAAAATTAAGAAATCAATTTTTGGTTTTGGAGATAGGAATGCTAGGATAGGCATAAGGAGAGTGATCTCAGGATAGAATACAGCATTTTTAATGAGTTACTTGTTTTTTATGTACACCTGAATTGCAAATGTAGGTTTCTCTCTCTCTTAGTAGATTGATGCTCATTGGTTAAAAATGAGATTAAAGGGACAATATGCTTTCGGAACATCATAGGACAAACTTTGTAAAATTAACCTTTGCTTTGCAATAGGTTAACATAACTTCTGCCCTTCTCATCTATACTTACTTTTTTTACTCTCCCACGCGCTGTACATCTACTGGGAGCAAAGAGGAAAACCTGCGTAAACTCCAAATAACTTGTAAGTTGCAAAAAAAGTTAGAATCCTCACCATGCCCCCATTAGACATTGCTGAGTATCCGAGCCAGTTACTAAGTATCAGTTCCGAGAGGCGTGTTCAAGATTGTGACCGGACTGGAGGCATAAAGAAGAGCTCTGCTGCCTGATATTCTGCTCCTGCCGATCCTGCTGTGTAAATCCCTGAAACACGTTGCCATCCAACTCCTCTCTCTCTCTCTCTCTCTCTCTCCTGTCACCCCTGGTATGCCCAAAAGGCAAAATTTCACCTCCCGACAAGCGAGCGGGGACACAGAAAGCAGGCGTGGCCTCCAGAGTGAAGGTGCGCTCCTCTACCTCTGCCCACATGGTGACACAGACCGCGCTGGATCATCCGGCTGCTGCCTTTCCAGTGGACTTTACAGAGGTTTTGGCTGCAATTAACACCTGCCAAACAGTGCTCACAAATAAAATTTAGCAGCTGCAGATAGATATCAGTCTCCTCTGCCGTGATATGGATGACTTCCAGGACCGGATGGCCACAGCTGAGCAGTAGGTGGGGGATGTGGAAGACACCACTAGAGACCACTCTGCAACCCTGCATGCACTAAAGGCCAAAGCCTTAGGAGGCTAGAGCTGAGGACAACGAAAACAGGAACTGGCAAAACAATCTTTGCATTGTCAGCCTTCCAGAAGGGGTGGAGGGTGCGGAACCCCTAGATTTACTGAGACCCTGCTTTGCACATTGCTTCCCCGGGCTAAGTTTTTTGGCTTCTTTGTGGTGGAACGGGCCCATCGCCTGCCAGTTGTACGAGGCCCTTGAGGCGCCCCACTGTGCACTCTTATATTTAAACTTCTCAACTAATTATCAGTTCCATCACTTTGGAGTAAGTAATATGCTCCTACATACACAGATGTACCAGGTATATCAGGTGCTCTCAGCAGCCAGTGAATGTCATTCTGAAGTAGGCATATACAATAAAAGCAGTAGTGAAAACAGTGGAGTTGCTTGCTGCTTTTCAGTATTATTCCACTGGTTAATTTCTGAGTGTCTTATTACTGTCAGTAAAGGGCAAAGGAACTAATGGCTCATTGGAATTGCGGCAAGAAAATTAAATTAGAAGGGAGATGAAAGATGACATACCAGCACTATAATATTTTGATCTATGTGCCTAGAGGATATCCGGGCCTATTGGGACTATAGCAATACCCCTTTAAGGCAGTATGTCTTCCCATGTATGGAATGGTAGAAAAACGTACAGGCCATTCCTATGGTTACACAATTTTTTTTGTTTACGATAGATTAAAATGGTATTCAAGGCTTTTTTTTTTTTTTTTTTAAAAAGAGGGGTTACTTACCTACTCTGTGCAACAATATTGCACTGAAAGTCCCCTTACCTCCTTCTGGCAGTCCCACTCCTCCCTCCTCCAGGTGACTCCTTAGTAAGAAGAAAGGAAAGGTAACCACTAGAAGTTGCACATCCATGGCATCCTACTGCAATGAATAGAGTGGCAACCTCAGCCTGGACTCTGACCAGACCTGGTATGGCCTGGTCGGAGTCCAGGCTGAGGCTGCCACTCTATTCATTACAGTAGGATGTCTTGAATGTGTAATCTAGGGGTTACCCTTCCTTTTGCAGGAGCCAGGGCGGGCAGTAGCTGCGGGTGCACTGTCTACATACCCCCTCCCTATCGAGCCTGAGTGGCATACGCACTTTTCTCAGGTCACAGCAACTCTTTAGTAAGTCAGGTGCCAAGGAGGCAACAGTGCAAGTGTGCTCCCCATCTGGGATGTGTGTGTCCAGTAAACCATACCCCCCTCACTTCCTCCTCACAGGAGATTGACTGATAGCAGAAGGAGCCTATGTCTCCCAGTGCCTTCAGTGTCTCCTGTGAGACAAGGAAGTGAGTGGAGTGGTGCTGCAGCCAACAGGAATCAGATAAGTGAAGGGTAGGACAAGTAGTAGGTATTTTTTTTTTTTACCTTAATGCAAATAATGCATTAAGGTAAAAAAAGTTTGGACTTTAGAACCACTTTAAGTGGTTACCACTGTTAGATTTTTACTGCCAACCAGTGCCCTCTCACTCATATTTTTGTATGATTGCAATGTTTTAACATTTTTTTTAGACAGTGAGGAGACACATAAAAAGTCAGAAGGGCTTCTAGTCTTCCTCTACGCCTATTAAAGAAAAACTTTATTTTTGTCCCCAGCATTACTCTCAATTCCGGTCTATCCAAAAATTTTTTTTTGGTCTGGACAAGCACTTTAAAGGGGGCAGCAGATTGCTGCTTTGTTTTAAATTATCACAAATGTTCTTTTGTGTAAGCCAAATAATGGCATGATATGAATATTGCATAGAAGTTACACTTATGTATATTATATGAGATGTATAGAAATATGCAGCCACAATACTCTGGGGGAGATTTACTAAAACTGGTGCACATGCAATCTGCTGCAGTTGTGCATAGTAACTAATTAGCTTCTAACTCCATCTTGTGCAACTAAGATTTAATAATAAAACTTAGAACGTGCATCAGTTTCTGTGTGCACCAGCTTTAGTAAATCTCCCCCCTCTGTGACCATGGAGAGGTATAATAAAAGGGGTACTTAAAGAGAAACTGTCACCTTCTCCTTGTGATCACCTTTATATCTACCTTGCTTGTGCTCCCTCCCCACTCCTACCTCCATCACAGTCTTTGTCTGGGTATGGGGGAGCATGTAACCTGTTCCTAGGTGATAGTGCTTGAGCCTAGCAGCTGATCGTAGGGTCTGAGCACTGTCACATGACTGATGGAGGGATGACACTGCTCTTGCTGGTTATTTATGCAGCTGATTTCAGAGGAAAGAGTGGCAAGGGAGGGCAAGCTTGGATGAGCAAAGTGAAAGTGTCCCTTTTAAATGAAATACAACCATTTGTTTGTACTGTATGCACCCAGCCAATTCTGCTGCTGCATGTTTGGTGATTTTGACTAACATGAAAAAATGGCCACTACTGTATGTAGGCGTTCTCTATTGGGTTCCATTTATCAATGATTATCAAATAACTGTTGCACTGTACTCTCCAGAAACTGCATCGGACAGAACTTTGCCATGAATGCGATGAAAGTCGCCCTCGCATTGACATTACAGAGATTTGAAATGAGCCCAGACCCTGAGAAAGTGCCAAAGAAATCTGCTCAAATAGTACTACGATCTGTAAATGGTGTCCATGTATATCTGAAGAAAATACCACAGAACAAATAAAACATGGAAGAAAAATATAATTTGTGTGATGATGTTGCAGTTACTGTACTTTATATGTAATCTATAAATATGTCAGTTTGTGTAGCTTTTTTGCATATGTGGTAACATTGTATTGTAGAAGGCAAGTTGAAAAACCCTGTCATTAAGACACATCAAAATTAATAAATTGCTAGCATTATTACATGCCAAAACCGTTCTGAGTGATAAATGTGTGTCAGAGTTGTTAGTCATATTGCCATGAAGTACGAGTTTCTTACTACCTGTAGTGACTTGTAGTAGTATGGGTTTGTTGTAATATGAGTTCAGACATTTTGTAATAGATTGTAAAAAGGTGACAACTACTAACTGACTCCTGGACCTAGAATGTTAAGGTCGGATCCTACTTCCTTCCTCATCATTATATTAATGGACCTCTGTGATGGGTTTCTGGCTAAAAACGTTCTCGCTTTCAGGTGTGCAATTTTATGTAAGGGAGAGGAGAGCACACTCATCAATGGCTGGGGATGCCTGGGAGTGGTGGCATCACCCCTAGGCTCCTATGGCCCATCTATTGTCAGTGCTGATTCTTTATCCCTGCAGTGGCACTGGCTGACACAGGGGAGCTGAATCACGTGACCAGACCAGAGGAGCCTAAAAATAGGTATGTATAGACAGCTTTTCTACACAGGTTTAGTATAGGTGTTAGGAGGGGGGAGGGAACATTTTTAGGACTAGTTAGGTAAAGCCTGGAATTCTTTAGAAGAAGAAGTTGTAAAGGCAGAAGGTTTTTTCATCTTAATGCATTCTATGCATTAAGATAAAAAGCCCTCTGTGTGCAGCAGCCGCCCTCAGCCCCCCGAATACTTACCTGAGCCCTATCTCTATCCAGCAATGTCCACGAGTCCCTCAGCCATCTAGGACTCTCCCTCCTGATTGGCTGAGACATAGCAGCGGCACCCTTGGCACCTGCTGCTGTCAAACAAAGTCAGTTAGCCAATCAGGAGAGAGAGGGGTGGGGCTGAACAGCAGCTCGTGTCTGAATGGACACACAGAGCTGCAGCTCAGCTCGGGTGCCCCCATAGCAAGCTGCTTGCTGTGGGGGCACTCAACAGGAGGGAGGGGCCAGGAGCAGCGATGAGGGATCTGAGAAGCGGAGGATTTGGGCTGCTCTGTGCAAAACCCCTGCACAGAGCAGTTAAGTAGAACATGTTTTTTGTTTAAAAAAAAAAAAAAAACACAACAAGACTTTAGAATCACTTTAACTAACAAAACATGTAACAACTTAAAAAATAAACACACAGTAAAGGTTGTGGGAAAACTTTAGGCCACATCACCCTTTGTGTTTTAACAAAATGTAATTATGAAACAAAGTTTAACCTTTATTACCAAAAAGGACCACTGTTAACCATTATTAGACCAACATGCTCAGCCACCAAACTCAATCAGAAATATTTAACACCAAGCAAATAACAGTTTACCAACCACTGTCCACCCACAAAGTAGGTGGCATTACCCCATACAGAGTGACCGCTACAGGCAAAAAAAGAGGGCAAAGGGGAAGGTGGTAGAGCAGGTCAAAAAACCCAAAAGGAAGGCTGAAGATAATCCAGAGGTGAGTCCAGATGACAGCTCTGAAGTACCTGTTGACACCGCCCAGTGACGTGGGGGGGGTGGAACATAGTGCTGGAAGTGGAAAGATATAGTTAGGTGTTTTGTGCTGTCAATAAAAGTCTGAGTGTTTGGTTAACTGGGACGCTTGTTAATACACATAGGCGTTTGGAACTCCCAGAACCCTGTTGTGTTTAGATGTATACAGTGGTTCATGTCCCACATAAATGTGATCACTTTAGAATTGGGTTTCTGAAGATCCTTGCCAACCACACAGATTAAGTGAGGGATCTAAAAGTATAATTTGTCTGAGTGAATACCAATCTTCTCAAATAGCATTTTGAATAAGGAAGGATAATTGGCTCAGTAGAGTTGAGTTTTTGTCAGCGTAAATTTAAAAGATGGTTATTTTCAAGTTTTCAAGCTCAACAATGACCATGTTACTGCATTACAACATAATCAATCACACGTGAATAGATATATACATGAATGTTATAGCGATGACATCACTTAATTTATCTGAAAAACACCCTCAAAATGAAGTCCATACAAAAGTCCAACTGAATCGTGCTATACACCACAGTGTGAACAGTGATTTCAAATCTTCCATCTTCACTATGTGTTCAGTGACCTTCACCTCTGGGTGAAAAACCTGCTCTCCTCCACTTTAGACCCCACCACAGAGTCTCATGCGCCTGTATTACTATCCATTTTTGGGGACATCAGATTCACACTCCTCCTGGTCATTAATACACTGTGTGTCTCCTCCTCACTCAATTGTTCAGTCATCAAAGTGACTACATGATAAAAGACACAAGAGGAAGAACCAAAGTAATTTTAACATGTACTCCTATCTCAAAAATGGATTAAAAGCACTTACAAAACCTTTAAAAAAAGCATGCATTGAAATCTCATAACCCTCGGCTCATCACACAACCTCTGATGGCCTCAGTCTGATGTCATGGGCTTGGCTCCTCCCACCTACACACGTTAAGGCCGGCGATTGGGCTTCCTTAGTAGGCCTACTGAATAAGTGTTAAGCTAGAGAGCACTATGGTTCTTCCTCTTGTGTCTTATCATGGTGTCACTTTGATGACTGAACAATTGGGTGAGGAGGAGACACACAGTGTATTAATGACCAGGAGGAGGAGGAGTGCGAATCTGATGTCCCCAAAAATGTAGGGTAATACAGGCTTAGGATACTCTGTAGTAGGGTCTAAAGTGGAGGTGAGCAGGTTTTTCACCCAGAGGTGGAGGTCACTGGACACATAGTGACGATAGAAGATCTGAATTCACGGTTCACACTGTGGTGTATAGCGCAATTAAGATGGATTTCATTTTGAGGGTGTTTTTTCAGATAAATTAAGTAATGTCATCACTATAACATTCATGTATACATTTAATCACATGTGATTGTGATGTTGTAATTTATAGTTGCACTGCACATTTTTTCGGGATTTTTTGGAACAAGTAGAGGGTGTTGTGAAACCACTGATACAGCACTATAGCAGCAACAATTGTTGAGTGTGTTGCGGCACAGAGTAATTTCACGCGTGCATTTTTACACAGTCAGCATTTGTTTGGAGGTTGCGCTGATTGTATTTGGTGTTTCATGTTACAGCATTGCTTGAGAATTTTGCATTTCAGCACACATTATTTTGGTTGCAAAGGAACAGTTTCAGTAATGTGAATGAAACAGGTCATCAAAGCAATGGATGAACATGGAGAAAGAAATAGAAGGCGCGTGGCCTGGTGCATTATCCTTGGTAAGAAATGTATTAAATGACAGAAGTAGATAGCGTACTCACATTTGGTAAAATAATTAAAATCTCATTATATCATTCCTCTTAGGATGTCCATATGATACCCGCATCCCATAGGGCTGACGGGTGTTGTGGCAGGCTGACGCATTACAAGGGTTTTCCTCTTCCTCAGAGCTTTATAAAGAAGTCTTGTGTGCGTGTTATCCTGTGGTGTGCCAGGTGGGTGGTAAGACCATGAAGGAATAGTCCTCTTTTACCGGTTGCATTGTTCCATGGTTAATCTCAGTGCACCAGTGGTGATGAATGGCTGCTTATCCTCTTACATCTAGAGATATCCAGCTGTGATGGACAGGTGGTGTAGTCTTGTGGGTGAGCTGAGATGCTCATCTACAGTAGGTCCATATTATTGGGGGTCGTGGCTTGTAGAACATTGTGGCTGAAACATTGGTTGGCACACCTCTGTCAAAAAATAATTCGTGCATAATCCCATATGATGGTTTTTTTTATTTGGCAGTAAACTGTATTCTGCCATCTTCAAAATTATGGGAGTAAAGTCAATGCTGACTGACGAATATTGTTGGAATACACTGTATATGCTCGAGGTCTTTTATAGATAAGAAATAATTAAATTATAATTTTGGGAAATCGGGATCTTATCTTCTTGGCTAGGAATTTCATAAGGAATTGAAAGGATAGCAACCTTCTTTTTCTGAAGCTCTCGAATTTCAAAACAGCAACTTTTTAGGTCTTTTAGAAACCTTTATTGACAGTTTTCCTGCTCAGTCTGGGAAAGTAGGAGGCAAACTTTAAAATTTTCTTCATTTGGGTGAAGTATATTTCAGAAAACTGGGACATTTGAACCATTCGCCTGGGTCATCAAAGAGAGTTCAAAACACTTTCTTAAGTATCACATTATATGTTTACATCTCTATGCCCCTCACAAAATTCTGGTTTTGAGTTCAATCACATGAGTTCAATCACGTATCTCCTAGTTAAAAATCAGTTGACAGATTACCTGCCTGCCAAAAGCTGTGTATACAAGTTGTGCATTTTTCTTTTCTCATTCAACCAGGGGGTTAAGTGAAAAAACAAAAAGCAAATCCCGCATCAGCACAAGTCATGTTGATGCAAGGATCTCTCCTGTTGTGTCTTTGTATTCTGCCCCCCCCCCCCCCTTCTCACAATACACTGATCAGCGCTGCAGCTATTAGCAAAAAGCACTGATTGAATGTTGGTTTTTCAGCAGGAACATTCAACAGAAGCTGGTCTTTAGACTGTTGAACAGACAGCGGTACACGGACTGAAATTCAGCTCATCCTGCTGAACTGACCGCATTTAAGTACATGTTCACTCTGTTTAAAACCTCAAAGGCCTCAACAAGAACACTCAGGTTCCCTCTTTTCAGATGGAGCCTTTTCAATCAATAATTTAAGTGTTGTATACTAAAGTTCGGATGCTAACGGGATTTATTGGAGGCATATCTCCAAATGCCTATACACCCAGCCTTTCTCCAGTTTCTGACTCTGAGATTCTCAGTGGTAGGCCATTATCACCATAACCAGTTTTTAGCCTTACTGTTCAGGCTTTTAGCAGCTCCAAGGATTATTTCCAAAATTCTGTTACCTTTGGCGGTGCTTCTTTATTAGTAAAATTTTTAGATTTCTCATTTTACAACATTCTTTTGAAATCTCATTGTTGAGAAACACTGTTCTTTCACAGAAAGATGCTACTCTGATCTATCTAATCTTTCAACTGTCACATTTACTTCAAGAAAAGCCAAATTAAACCCTCCCAGAAAAAAGGTATTTGAACACCTTAGAGAATTGAATGGAACTCCCTTTGGGGAAATTCAAAGCCATTAAGGCAAAAGCGTACTGACAGTAGTCAAGTAAATCAGCCAACAAAGCCGAACATAGTGACGTGCTACGAGCGTATAATGAGGAAGTTCAGGTGAATGTGATTTGTGAATTAGGAATGCAGGTTTACACAACCGAACACTTCCTGGATTCCGAGCATGCGTGTCTGCACTTCCAACTTTTTGTTGGCCCAACTTCTGTAAACACGAGCCAACAATCGGCCAACGCCTCGTTGGCCAACCAAAGTTTTCTAGTCTTGTCAGCCAACTTCTGTTGGACGATAATTGGAAATCGGCTGTCGAATCGTGTGTACTAACGGTCGGATAATCGTCTGACATCTCAGTGTATAAAATTGAAAGTAACTTTGTCCATCATTACACCAGTAATGAAATGGGCTCAATTGGAAAATCAGAGGTTTTTGGGGGACATCAGAGCGTTTTGCAAGAGATCACAATAACCTCTCAGATGAAGCAATCCTTTTGGTTTTTGGATCTTGATTACATTGGATGCCAGTACCCCTGGTGTGGGAGCACACCTTGATCATCTGCTTGTACAAGGAAATCATTCAGACCAAAGACTGACACAGTCTCTAATATTTTGAAATTGAGGGCAGCCTGGAAAGTGATGATCTCCTTTGCCCCATGATCAGAAAACAAAGACTATGGACAACAAAAGAGCAGTTTCTCATGTGCAAAGACAAGGGGGAACAAGGAGCTCTCTCACTATACAAAATGATGTAGATCATTGGTCACAGAGAGAATCTTTTGGATTTGAGATTAGAATAACAAATGATGCCTGAATCAGGACATATTCCTGCAGATCTGTACTGCCTGGAGTGTTCCAAGCCTGAATCTCATGGCAACGCCAAGCAATCCAATGTTCTCAGGGCTAGACCTGGATGCACTGAGTTTCCCTTGATGTGCAGTCTAGAATATGTATTTCCTCCAGTCCCAAGGATTTTTTGTCTCCTCAATAGAATTTGTTCTCACAGGAACAAGATTATAGCAGCAATGCTGTTCTGGCTCATCAGGCCTTCTGTTGTATTTGTTTTCCAGAGATACTCTGATGTTCTCCCCTCCAGTCCACAGCCTTCTTTTTCAGGATCAAGTTTGCGATCCATGCTCAGAAAAGTTACAGCTAGCAGCATGGAAGTTGAAAAGGAACAACTAAATAATCAAGGTTTCTTTTTCCCAGCAATCAACCCACTCCTCCCAGAGTATAGGAGAAATTAATGGAAAACACAGTAGGAATGAAATGTGATCCTTTGCTCCAAGGGGTTAAGCATTTTCTAGTATTTTTTTCAAAAAGGTCTTGACAAAAGTCTGGGAGTCAACGCCCATAGGCTAGATTCCCACCTATGCATTTTTAGTGCTTTTTGTATTTTGCAGATTTGCTCTGCAGAACGTGTTCCACAGGAAACCATGTTAAATGGACTGTAGTGCAAATCTGAAAAATGCAAAAAGCACTAAAAATGCATAGGTGTGAATCCAGCCTTAAAGTCAATGTGTCTGCCCTTGGTAGAAAAGTCCAGTATGTATTGGAACTTGAAGACCATTGAGTGTTCTTGCGCATGCTTATAATTTTGAGCAAAGACTCCCTGAAAGATAGGCACTGGCATGTACACACAAAATGGAACGTACCCAAGCACATGCCCTAGTGCACACCCAGCAAAACCGTCCAATTTAGGCTGGTCTATGACATGAACAGATTGCTGAGTGGTCTTTAGCTAATGCCTACTTTACATACTCTGACCTGCTAGATTTGCCTTCCCATGTACGACCCGGCTTTCTCCTGACCTGCCTCTGAAATCCTGTTTGCCTGTTGTGACCTTGACTTGTACTCGGACTCCGCTCCTGTCCTATGTTCCTCTAACTCGCTGCCCTACTATTGATGACCTTTTGGCTTGTGTCCTAACTATGCTTCTATGTTCTGATCAAGTGTCATCGTGTTCCGATTCCTGGTTACTGTCTGGTTATCCACGGTCATCTGCATCCTGCAAATATCAGCTGGCGCAGCCCGCTACATCGGCCATCATGTCACTCTGTCCTCAAACCTCCTGTCATTACTATCAGGGGTGTTGGACAAGAGATGCAAGAGAAGGCCCATCTCCAGCTTGATCTCCACCAGGTACGTGACAGCCCTGTTGGCTCTCATAGGTATCCATTGGGCTTTGAACTCTATGATTATACAGTTTATCAAAGCTTATATCAAGATTCATCCTCTGAGTAAGAGTCTCTTACAAGCTTGGGATACAGCAATAGTGTTAGAAGCTTTCCCAGCAGCTCTTTTTCATCACCTAGAAGCGATCTTAAAATCTGACTTTGAAAGCAGTTTTTCTTACAGTAATCACGCTGGGGCAAAGAGTGTCAGAGATACAAGCATTAGGCTGTAAGGAACCATATCCATGTTTTTTTTTTTTTAGGACATAGATATGGCTGAAAATTAGGCACTGCCTAATCTTCAACCAAAAGTGTCCTCAAACTTTCAAACCAATGAAGAAATTGCCCTGTCAGACCTACAGAGGACCTTAAAGGAAGCTCGATCACTAGATGCAGGGAATGTCCTCCGACATAAGAAAGAAAAGTCCACATTTCATGAAGTCAGTCTGTTCATAATACAGGCGGTCCCCTAGTTACAAACATTTGACTTACAAACAGAGGGAGACAACAGGAAGTGATAGGAAATCTCCCCCTAGGAGGGGAAATTCACTCCTGTAAGAGTTATTATAGGAAAAAGGTGTCTCCACTGATTATTTATCACTAAGGTTTGTTTCCACAACAACCCAAAATTTTCATAATCCAATTATCATTGGGACAGGAAGTGAGGTGAAATCTTTTGAATAGAAACACAGACAGCAAAACAAACATTACAGGGGTATCAACCCTTCCCTATGCTATCCAAAAAGCTTAAAAATAGTATGTTTGGCTGAAGCGACACTTAAAAAATGTACCTGTTCCGACAAACAAATTCAACTTAAGAACAAACCTACAGACCCTATCTTGTTTGTAACACAGAGACCGTCTGTACCAGCAAAAGCAAGACAAGTACAAGCTGCAACTTCCTGAACTCATGGCTGGAGAAGATGATCCAGAAGACATACAACCTGAAAGGTCTGTATATTCCAGAAGCCATCAATGCACATTTTATAAGAGCTTTGGCATCCTCTTTGGCAAAATGTATAGGGGTTTCTCCAGAAGAGATATACAAGGCGGCCACATGGCTGTCGTATGGGACATTTCTAGCACAGTATGGGGTTGATCCAGCATTTCTGACTTCTGGGGGTTTCAGCCTAACTGTGTTACTACTGTAGTATGCAGGGTCCTGAGTTTAGTAACACTTTAAGAACACAGAGTGGTGTATGTATGTTGTATTAAACAACTGGAGAAGTGAAGCCACGCATAACATCGGGGTTCAAAAGGGAGAAGGTTCCATGAGAGTGGGAAGCTGAGTTAACCTTTATTATGGTGATATTACTAAGAACTTTAATGAGATGAGGTTTTCTTTGATCTTTATCTTAACCCCTTCATAAGAGACAACCTTGCCACTGTGCGTTGCTGTACAGAGATATCTTTGGGCCCTTGTGGAGCTAGCTGAAAACACTGTATAACTACACTGCAAAGACTTCCACATTCCTGCCTTCTACAACTCTAAGGACTCATAATACTGGCACACATTAAGGGGGAACTCTCTTAAAAAGTATAACGTTTAAAAGTTGCATATTGTTGTTTATTGCACTGTACATTTATGTTCTGGGCCCATGATCTTGGGATTTTAAAGGAAGTATATTGACATACGAGAAGTCATCCTTTCATACCTGAGGTCATAGGTTCTTTTGGGGCCTACAGGTTATTACTGGTTGATGTAATTGTGATTTCTTTGTATTGCATACCCTTTTTGCATAATTACCAAGTGTAGAAGCCTAACACTAAACTATACCCGTTTAAGTCATTTTTGTTCTTATTTGCTTTACGAATCTCTAGTAAAATATAAATTTTGCTTTGCTGCAGTCTGATGTCCTTTGCATTTGTGTTTACAGTGATTTTGTTTAACCAGGTGTGTCAGAGGGGCCAAGGTTGTTCTTGGGGTTGAGGTGCAAAACAGAGAACCCAAAACTACCAAGTGGCTCGTTTGGGGGTGGTGCTGCACTTCAGTTAAGAATGATCACAGTGAGTGATCACTGCATAGGCCCTCTGGAGCATGGGTTGGGTTGTGGGACCATTGCAGTCCTTGAAGCTATGCCCATGGTAGGAGGCAAACTTTGAGAATTTTTTCATTTGGGCAAATTATATTTCAGACAACTGGGCCATATGAACCATTCATCTGAGTCATAAAAAGGTGTTAAAAACACTTTCTCTAGAATCACATTATGTGCCTACATGTTTGCTTCTCTATGTCCCTCACAAAATCAATATTTTGGATCATTCAATCACATCTGTTCCAGGGAGCCATTTGGCAAATATTGCAAGGTTAGGACTAGAGTTGAGCAGACACCTGGATGTTCGAGTTCGTCGGGTTTGGCCAAGCCTCGTGAAACCGTTCAGGTTCGGCACCGAACTCGATCCGAACTTGACCCCGGACACCGAACCCCATTGAAGTCAATGGTGACCCGAACTTTTGGCCAAAAAAAATGGCTGTAAAAAAGTAATGGAAAGGGCTAGAATGCTGCAAAATGGGGGTAAGAGTAGGACAAGTGTCCTGCAAACAAATGTGGATAGGGAAATAACTTAAAAATCACATAAAAAAAATAAAAATGGTAGGAGGAGGTGGATGTGGAGTAGGAGCCTAGAGGTTGACTAAGCCGTGACCGTGGCTGTGTAGGTGGAAGTGGGGGTGGTGGAGGAGGAGGAGGTAGCCAACACTGTTTTTTGTTTGTTTGTTTTTTTTTTTAGAATTGGGGTAGCCCCCAAAATATTGAGACATATTCAAAAAAAAAAAAAGGATACCAATGGCTGTGTGAGGCCAGTCTAAATGTCTATTCTGCATAAGGTACAGACAGGTCTTGTGGGATCCATGCCTGGTTCATTTTAATAAAGGTTAGCTTGTCCATGTTGGCTGTGGACAGGCAGCTGCGCTTGTCTGTGATAACGCCCCCTGCCATACTAAACACACGTTCAGACAATACACTGGCTGCAGGGCAGGCCAGCACCTCCAAGGCATAAAGGGCAAGCTCAGCCATGTGGGCAATTTGGAGACCCAGAAGTTGAATGGGGCAGACCCATCAGTCAGTGCATGTAGGCGTGTGCACACATACTGTTCCACCATGTTGCTGAAGTGCTGCCTCCTGCTAAAACGTTGCCTATCAGCTGGTGGTGCGGTTTGTGGTGGCGTGCTGCCGACAAAGCTTATCCACATTTCGGCCATGCTAACCCTGCCTTCTGAGGTGCTGGCGGTGCCACAGCTGCATTGGCGACCTCTTCCTCCTCCTCTGCCTTCGCCTTGTGCTTCCACTGAGCCCCCGGTGTCATTTGGGAATGCCCTCAGCAGCGCGTCTACCAGAGTGCACTTGTAGTCGCGCATCTTCCGGTCATGCTTCAGTGAGGGAATTAAGGACGGCACGTTGTCCTTGTAAGGGCGATCCAGCAGGGCGGCCACCCAGTAATCAGCACAAATTAAAACGTGGGCAACTCAGCTGTTGTTGAGCAGGCACTGAAGCATGTAGTCGCTCATGGGTGCCAGGCTGCCCAAAGGCAAAGACAAGCTGTCCTCTGTGGGAGGTGTATCATCTGTGTCCTCCGTATCCCCCCAGCCATGCTCGAGTGATGCCCACGAGCTGCGCTGGGTGCCACCCTGCTGTGAACACGGATCCTCCTCCTCCTCCAGAACTGTCCCCTGGCTTGAAAATTTTTGACCTGGCCTATGCTGGTGCAGGAACCCACACTCCGAGTCACTTGTAAATGACTGGCCTGATAACCGTGAAAATGACCCCTCTTCCTCCTCCTCCTGTGCCACATCCTCTTCCATCATCGCTCAAAGTGTTTTTTCAAGGAGACATAGAAGTGGGATAGTAACGCTGAGAACAGCGTCATCGGCACTGGCCATGTTTGTGGAGTACTCGAAACACCACAATATGGTACACAGGTCTAGCATGGAGGCCCACTCGTTGGTGGTGAAGTGGTGCTGTTCCGCAGAGCGACTGACCCATGCATGCTGCAGCTGAAACTCCACTATTGCTGCTGCTCGCACAGTCTCTCCAGCATGTGCAAGGTGGAGTTCCACCTTGTGGGCACGTCGTATAGGAGGCGGTGAGCGGGAAGGCCGAAGTTCCGCTGCAGCGCAGACAGGTGAGCAGCAGCAGGGTGAGAACGCCAAAAGCACGCACAGACGGCCCGCACTTTCTGCAGCAGCTCTGACATATCCGGGTAGTTTTTTAGAAATTTCTGCACCATCAAATTCAGCACATGCGCCAGGCAAGGGATGTGCATCAAACCAGCTAGGCCCAGAGCTGCTACGAGGTTTCGCCCATTATCACACACCACCAGGCCGGGCTTGAGGCTCAGTGGCAACAACCACTCATTGGTCTGTTGTTCAATGCCCGTTCACAGATCCTGCGCAGTGTGGGGTTTTTCCCGCAAACATATCAGTTTTAAAACAGCCTGCCGTCGTTTCCCCCTGGATGTGCTGAAGTTGGTGGTGAAGGTGTTACACTGAGCGGATGAGGAGGTGGTAGAGGAGGAGGAGGAAGCGCAGTAGGAGGAGGAGGCAACAGGAGGCATGGGGAAATGCCCTGCAATCCTCGATGGCGGAAGGACATGCGCCAAACGGCTAGCCGCCTCAGGCCCACCCGCCACTACATTTGCCCAGTGTGCAGTTAGCGAGATATAGCGTCCCTGCCTGTGCTTACTGGTCCACGTATCAGTGGTTATGTAGACCTTGCCACAGATGGCGTTGCGCAGTGCACACTTGATCTAGTTCCTGACTTGTTTGTGCAGGGAAGGGATGGCTTGCCTGGAAAAGTAGTTGCGGTTGGGAACCATGTACTGTGGGACAGCCACCGCCATCAGGTTTTTGAAATTGTCCGTGCCCACCAAACGGAATGACAGCATTTCAAAGGCCAGGAATTTTGAAATGCTGGCATTCAGGGCCAGGGATCGCGGGTGGGTGGGGGGGTACTTCCTCTTTCTCTCCAGTGTTTGGGAGATGGAGAGCTGTAAGCTTCCATGGGACCGTGTGGAAATGCTTGGGGACGGTGGCGGACATGGTGGCGCTGCTGTCACATCGTCTGTTTGCTGGGTGGCAGGTGACACTGGCACTGTAGAGGTGGAGGAAGAGGCTGAGGCAGCAGCAGAAGAGGAAGCAGGAGGAGGCCGAGACCTTTCTTGGATTTTGAGGTACTCATTCCATTGCAGCAAGTGCTTTGCATTTAGATGCCTGGTCATGGAGGTTGTGCTCAGGTTTAAAACATTTGTGCCTCCCTTCAGACTCTCATTGCACAGTGTGCAAACCACTTGTGTCTTGTAGTCAGCACATTGTCTGAAGAACTGCCATGCCAGGGAACGCCTTTGAGCTGCCTTTGGTGTGCTAGGTCCCTGGGTGTGGTGGGTAGTAGCAGGCATACTGTCTAGGGGACGCTCGCTCCGCTTTTGCAACCTGCTTCTTCTTTTGCTGTGCTGGTGCCTCTGTGCGACCACCACCTCTTCCTCCAAACTGCACACGTCACTGGAATGACCTTCATTCCATGTGTGGTCTAGGACCTCATCATCCTCCACATCATCTTCCACCCACCCTTCACCACTGCCCTCCTTGTCAGTCTGCAGCAGTTGGCACCTGTGTTTCGTCATCATCAGAGATGTGCTGCGGTGGTGTTTCCATGTCCTCATCCTGCAACAGAAGTGGTTGGGCATCGGTGCACTCAATGTCTTCCACTTCTGGGGCAGGGCTATGTGGATGGCCCACGGAAAGCACACCAGCAGAGTCATCAAAAAGCATAAGAGACTGCTGCATAACTTGGGGCTCAGACTGCTTGGCTGATTTACAAGGGGCTGAGGTGAAAGAGATGGCCATGGGGTTCAGATGCCAACTCTGAGCTTTCATCAAGGGACCGGGTGGGAGACAATGTGAAGGAACTGGAGGCATTGTCAGCCACCCAAACTACTATCACCTGTACTTGTTCTGGCCTCACCATTCGTTGAGCGCCATTCGGGCCTACCATATAACGTTGAAGGTTCTGTCAGCTACCTGAGAAAGGTGTTTCACTTGTGCATGTAGCTGGCACAGATCGACCACGTCCTAGCCTTGCAACAAGCTTCAGCAACACCAGCAGCACCACGACCACATCCCTTATTTGACGCTCTCCTCATTCTGGACGCAAATGTACTATGTAGCACTATTTATTAATACAAAAAAAAAAAAAAAAAGGGAATAAATTATTCTTTTTTTCTTTAAAAAAAAAAGAAAATTGTAGATGCAAAGAAATGCACCGCTCACAACAGCAGCAGGAACCTCTTCCTACACCAGTATGAGATGATTTTAGAACGATCGATAATCTGTCTTTCACAGCACCGATAGGAACCTGTCCCTACTGCAGTATAAGATGATTTTAGAATAATAATCTCCCCCTCACAGCACCAACAGGAACCTCTCCCTAATGCAGTAGTAGTTGGTTTTAGAATGATAAACTCTCCCTCAGAGCACCAACAGGAACCTCTCCCTAATGCAGTAGTAGATGGTTTTATAACTTATTAAATAAGGGAAAAAAAAAAAAAAAAA
>BLSH010442930.1:41932-55525 GCA_018402905.1 Glandirana rugosa | reverse complement strand
AGTTAGACTATCTTCGTCGTTCGTAAATATAGGACCCGCACTTCAACAAAAATAAAGTATATGACATATATCACCGTCCTTTTCGACCGAAATTACGGGTCGACGATATCTATACTCAGATACCACAAGACTCCTACATACGATTCTTACGTGAGTGACGTACGTAATTCGTGTGTCTCTCTCGACACGAGCTGTCGAGAGACAGTAACGAAGACTAGTCCTTGGTCACCCTGCCCGATAGTTAGAACACTGACAACACTCTCGATTAATGTAAAGTCCTTCGGTGAGGATTGTCGCCGAACTTTCTTAATTATTTCTGTAAATTGAACATCCATTGTGAAATGTAATTAGCTCTCACAACAGTCACAAGATTGATAGCCCGTCCCACTGGTTCCTGATCAGAAGCAATGACAGAGAGCTGTCGAGCACAGCTCTCTCTGTGTGCTTAATGCATGCAGTGAGTGCATTCTTAGCATACATCCTCAGAACACCATAGACTCATATCTATAGCAGCTGGGCATTAAAGCCAGCTTTTCCTGCCACTATATACAGTATATGAAATAAAAACAACTTCACGCCCAGGATATAAATGCTTGCTGCTTCTATCAGATTGACCAGCTGCAGTGACAAACTTGTTATCAGCAATGTAGTAGATTAAGATAATTATTCAAAACACTGATCTTGGTTTATCAAACAGCTGTAAATTTTTGGTGTAGACACTTAAAGTAAATACTTATATAAAAAGTCCCATGTGGTGATATTAAAGTGCTCGTGCTCAGTTCATAAGCATTAAGGTGCTCCAAAAGTGGTCAGACTGTGTGCCCCACATGGATGTACACTCACCCTCTAATATTAACCAACTATCGCTCAGATGGTGTTAATCTGTCATTGGGGTGCTCATAGTTGTGAGAAGAAAAAACCTCATAGCACTATAATGTTTTAAAATTTATTAAGAACGGTTAAAAACAATCAGCAAATACACTCACATGTTAAGGTGCCTAATAGTCCTGGCACCCGGCGTGTATATCAGACAATTTACTTTTGGGGAAATCGGCCCTTGGTGGTGTGTGCCGTTCGTATCTCGGCTCTGCTTGATTCCCTACAATGGATACAGGCGGAGGTGTACTTTTATACCATTACTTCAATAGATCTAATTTAACCAAATTGTACCATCTGCTATTATAGTTTGGGGGTGCTTACAATCCATACCTTTACAAATCTTACAAATTATACCATGATTATATATTTAAAACAAATACTAATTCTATTAAACCACTGTTATTCCTATGGGTTTAGTAAGGAGGAGGGATGTTAGATGTAAGGTCCCTCTAGTGATCATTACCTTATAGTGATTATAGACATGATTTTAAAAGAAATGTGCAGTGAGCCATCTAGTGGAATTGGGTGTTATAACATTTAATGGTTTTTAAAATAATTTTATTTTGATGTTTATCTTAACAATAATCAGAGCCAACCCAGATGAAATATAACAAAAGCGTAATAACAAATCAAATAACATAGAGCCAAAATGTCCAAAAACGATAGCTGTATCCAAACTGCATTAAAGTGACAATGTGCAAAAAATGCTCTTCAGTGCTCCATATATAACTGTGCTCTTGGTGACAAGTGCCCAATGTGACCCTCTTGTGCCCTCACTCACCAGATCGAATGGACCTACTGCTTTTCAGTCAGCAGATCATAAAGGCTAGAGTCTGGTGAGATTGAAATTGAAGATCTTGATCACACATGGACTACAGGGAAGACCCGGCTTGTAACCAACACTTGGATCCAGGGAGCTCAGAAAATAAAAGGAAATTCCATAGTGCAGACTGTAGTAAAAAGTTTATTGCGCATAAAAAATGCTACTTACAGAATAAAAGCAGAAAGCCAGCATGAAGAACAAACGATCGTGTAGTACGAACGACCGCACTGAGGATAGCGTGCTGATCGTATGGAACGAAGGATTGTGCTGGAATTGGCATGCGTTCCAGCTCGGAACCAACTGAGGATAGCGTGCTGATCGTATGGAACGAACGGTCCGTGATGACGCTCTATCTTTAGATTGAAACGCGTTAACGTCACTTCCGGTCCGTCATGGTTGTTGCCGTCACTTCCGCTGCTTGGTTCCGAGGTGGAACGCACGCCATTTCCAGCATGATCGTTCGTTCCATACGATCAGCACACTATCCTCAGCACGGTCGTTCGTACTACACGATCGCTTGTTCTTCATGCTGGCTTCCTGCTTTTATTCTGTAAGTAGCATTTTTTATGCGCAATAAACTTTTTACTACAGTCTGCACTATGGAATTTCCTTTTATTTTCTGAGCTCCCTGGATCCAAGTGTCGGTTACAAGCCGGGTCTTTCCTGAAGTCCATGTGTGATCAAGATCTTCAATTTCAATCTCACCAGACTCTAGCCTTTATGATCTGCTGACTGAAAAGCAGTAGGTTCATTCGATCTGGTGAGTGAGGGCACGAGAGGGTAACGTTGGGCACTTGTCACCAAGAGCACAGTTATATATGGGGCACTGAAGAGCACTTTTTGCACATTGTCACTTTTATGCAGTATGGATACAGTTATCGTTTTTGAACATTTTGGACTCTATGTTATTTGATTTGTTATCACACTTTTGTTATACTTCATCTGGGTTGGCGCTGATTATTGTTAACATTTGCTATATGCAGGTTCTTCCCGAGTACAGCTGCCCCCAGAGCCTTTTTGCACTTATTGTTTACAATATTGGTGGGTGTATACACATTGTTTGATTTCACAATTCCACAGCACAGATTATTAGGTTTTACATTATTTTGATGTTTGCCTATTTAATAAATTATAAATAAATGGAAAATAAATAAATAAATATTAATAGTGTAGATAAATTGATGTGTAAGAAAGAATCAAATAAAGTAAATAATGGAGAAGTACTGGATAAAATGTAATGAGTGGGAAGTGACCTAAAACTAAATAACTCTGTCTGCGTCAGTATGGCAGTACAGTATCTCACAAAAGTGAGTACACCCCTCACAAAAACATAGTCAGAGATTAACTTGAGCAGAAAACAACTCCAAATTATGGAGGGCTGAGGGGCTAGCCCCAAGGCCTCCACCAGTCACCCCATCTGGCATCAAGCTGTGTCCGGAGGAGGGGAATGGTCTTGAGCCCCCCTAACTTGCCCAATTGCTAATGGGCCAAGGTCCATAGAGAAAGTGAATTGGACAGGCTAACATACTCTTGGAGTCAACTGGTCCCTAGGGACCACTTACAAACACAAGAAAAAAAGTAAAAAAAATAAATATAAGAATCCCCCAAGCAGAAACTCACAAAAGAAGAAAGCTAAGAGGGACTGAAAAAGAGTAGGAAGGGGAAGCGAGACCAAAAAGGGAAAGTGGGACGAGTCACACAGGCAGATCAAGATAAGACCTTCAAGGGTCCCAAATTCTACTGAACTTGACTGATAAGTCTAGGAGAGAGTTAGCATACTTCTCTTGGGTCATAATCCAAGTGATTTTCCTTTTAGCAGCGTTGAAGGAGACCGAGAGTTTCTTCCAGGCTCTAGCCAACGTAAGCTTAGCTCCCAGAAGAATAAAATGAGTATGTTTAAATAAAGATTTGCAGAGTACATCTGGTCTATAGTTTAGTAAGGCGATTTCCAGGTTTTGTGGAATTGCTCGGCCTGTAATCTTCCTTAGCAAGGCAAAAATCCTATTCCAGAATACCCTGATCCTAGGGCATTCCCACCAAATGTGAAAATACGTACCCTAGAGGTTACAGCCTCAGAAACAAAGTGAGGAGGAGCCTAGGAACATGACCGAGAGGCGAGCTGGGACAAAGTACCAGCATGATATCACCTTAATGCTTGCTTACATCAGTGGAATATTAACTATGGAATTCAGAAAAAAGAGAGAACCACTTATCCCAAGTCCTGCCCACGTCCCCCTCCCAACCTTTGCCGTACAGAGGTTTCTCTGACTGATCCGACAGTGATGCATATATTAGGGAGATACCCCCTTTCTGATTTGTGATATCAGAGCACCATTGCTCGTAAGGAGTAATGGTTGCTAGGGCCGGGGCAGCCCTCCATACCGAGGCTATAAAATGGTGGATTTGATGAATCCGGAACATTTCAGTAGGTGGCATGTCTAGATTGTCAATGCAATGCTTCAGAGAGATAGGCCCAGAGGGGGTGAGATAGTGGCCAATTCTGTACAAACCCTTATTGGTCCATCATTCAAAGGAACGGATATCTTGGTCTGGAGGGAAACGGGGGTTATTAAACAAATGTTGAAGGGGACAGAAGGATGAGGTCATATTTGTAGGCCCAAATAGGGAGTCACAGAGTACTATTGGGTGGGAGAGCATGGGAGAGAGGATTGAGGGTCTGGATTTGGGGTAAGCCCAGACCAGGTAATCCAGGGTGTTGAGGGGAACTGCCTGTCTCTCAATCCTTATCCAGTCTGGTCTGTTAGACTGAGCGTGAATAATTGAAAATTGAGCCAGTTGGGCTGCCTGATAGTACTTCCATAGATTGGGGACCCCCAACCCTCCCTGATTTTGGCATCTCAGAAGAACTTCAGCTGGGCACCTAAAGCCCTTGTTGCCCCATACAATTTTTTTGATTTGGGATTGCAATTTATGCAGTTGTGATTTTTGGATCGGGATGGGAAGAGATCTAAATAAATACAAATACAGGATCCTTGCCAGGAGAGTCATCTTGATCGAGTTCACCCTTCCTATCCAGGAGAGGCTTAACCTCCCCCAGTTAGCGAGATCTTCAGATAGGTGTATAAATAAAGGGGGCTCTAGGGTTGGAGTATAGGGCTTTAAGAGTCTGTAAGAATTTTGGTCCAAACCCCCATCGCCCTAGGACAAAAAAAAAGGTAGGTCCATTCAACTGTATCGAATGCTTTTTGCACATCAACTGATAGCATGAGTCCCTCCTGGGGGGGCCGCCGTCCCATCCAGATCTAAAGAGTGAGATGAGGTCCACTGCTCTGCAGATCTGATTGGGTCCCTGTCTCCCAGGGATGAAGCCTACCTGGTCCCTATGGATATACTGCCCTATGAAGGCAGATAGTCTGTTGGCGAGATTTTGGTGAGAATTTTTAGGTCATTATTAATTAAAGAAATGGGCCTGTAATTTCTCATTTCAGAGGGGTCCTTGCCCGGTTTCGGTATGACTGAAGTATCGGCAGAGTTAAGGTCTTCACTAACTGTCGTACCCTCCTGAAGAGAATTAAAGAAATTTGCCAGGTGGGGAGCTAGGATGGGCCCAAACTGTTTATAATAACCATTGGAGAAGTCAACAGGACCCAGGGCCGAGCACTTTTTAAAACATCTAATCACGTCCCATACCTCAGATTCCGAGATGGGGTCTTCCAATGAGAGACTATGTTCCATGTCCAAGGAGGGCAGGAGGACACTATCCAATAAATGGTGTTGAGTGGGATCTGAGACCCCCGACTCATATAGCTTGGCATAGAAATCATGGAAGGCTGCCATGATCTTGTTGGGGTTTTGGGTGTGGATCCCTGTGGGGTCCTTCACTTTAGAGAAGGTAAATGATCAATATTTCGGGGACAGTCTAGAGGCCAATTTGGGTCCTATATGGTCTTTCTGGATATAAAAGTGGGTATTAGTCCATTGAATCTGATTCTCCGCTTGGGTAGTCAGAGCGAGATTCAAAGCCGTCCGTCCTCACAAGCCGGGAACAAGATTGTGGGGAGGGTTTTTTTTGTGAGCCTTAGCGAGATTGAGAAACTCTTGTTCCAATTTGTCTAAGTCACTTTTCCTTTCCTTTTTAAGTTTAGCGGAGAGTTGCATAATCTTGCCCCTTATTACCACCTTGTGGGCAGCCTATAGGGTCATATGTGAGACTTCAGCATTCGCATTCAGCTTAGAATATTCTTTAAGGTCCTCCCCCAGCATTGTGCAGTCGACTGGGTTGTTGAAAAGAGATTCCTTAAGACGTCATTGGGGTCTACCCCCAACCTCTGACTGGGACCTGAAGTATACCACTACCATCAAGTGATCTGATAAGGGGGAGCCCCTTATAAAGGATTTGGGGACTAGAGGAATTGAGGAGGCCCCCATAAAAATGTGGTCGATCCTGGAAAAGGATTTATGAGGGGCTGAATAATGAGTGAAGTCCCTCATTTTCGGATTGTATTACCTCCAAACATCTACTAGCCCTAGAGAGTGAAGCAGTTTAGCTATCCTCAAGCTCCGTTTCGGGGGCTGAAGGAGACAGGCTCGACAAGTCCCTGATTTCTCCATCATATGGTCTAGAGCTGTGTTGGAGTCCCCTGCTAGGATCACAGTCCCCTCAAAATAGGGGGAAAGGGATTCTAGCATGGACTGGAAAAATTGTCCCTGACTGGAGCGTAATAAGACACAAGGGTGAAAAGGTGACCCTTGAGTTCCCCCACTTATAGTATGTATCTACCTTCTGGATCTCTGAATAGCTGTTGGGATTGAAACCCTGCTCCCTTCAAGAAGAAAATTCCCACCCTCTTGCTTTATATGGGGCGTTTGCTAGGAAGAATTGGGGACATTTGGCATGTATAAATTTCAGGTTAAATTGAGTGGGGAAGTGGGTTTCCTGGAGCATGAGAATCTCGAGATGCTGAGAGTGAGTGGACTGAAAGTACTTTCTGCGTTTTAAGGGGGAATTTAGGCCTTGAACATTATGAGACGCAAATTTCAGAATCCTCTGAGGGTCAGGTAAGGGTGTCATGGTGGCCTATGTGGGTTATATGCTTCACTGTGGGTTGACTCACCAGACTTTGTGAAAGTTAGGGGTGGAACCTCAACTCCCATTGAGCGAGTGCCTGGCGACGTCTGACATCCACCGAGGGACCGCTTCCCTAGTGACTTAGAAGGGGAAGAGACATGGAAGAAAGGAGAAGAGAAGGATGAGGAGAAGAGAAAAACATTAGGAAGAGTGAGAGAAGGGGAAGTCGGACAATCTCCAATGATCCCCTCCTTGTCCGGGGGATGGGGGCCACAACACTGGCTCCTAAGCCTCGAGAGTGACCTAAACACATCTGCCTCATTGGCAGAAACACTTTTGCTCTCAGGGAAAACAATCATTGGTGCCCGAGGGCAGAGGGAGGAGCATGCCTACTGCCCCACCCATGATACAGCCCAGTACAAAACAGATATATTGGATCTAGCCCCTCAGAACAAATATGCTGTTACCCTACTAGGGCATGATCATCCCTCTGGCCCCCTTCCTCCAAATACAGGGGGGAGGGGCCTGAAGGTGCGGGACCTGGACAGAGAGTGAGCCCCAAAAATGGGCTATCCCCCTCAACCCCAGCCCCAGGGAGCCGCTCGTTAAATGAGGAAGAGAAGCCAAAAAGCCCCTCGTCAGCTTCAAAAGCAAAACTTCAACATTTGGAAACATAAATCATAAACGATATGAAAACCAACTGCTGGAAATGGGAACCCGGATCCCTTACCCGCTAAGATCCTAACGGATCTGTAGGTAGGCTGGCAAAAAACCTCAAACCCAGTGCCCCCCCACCAAGGCCCCCAAAACAAGTAATGGGACCCGGTGGGGCAACGCCGGAGCCAAGGGCCACGGTAAGCCCAAGAGTCCCCCCAAGGCCCAGCGAAAACTTAACACTGGGCACAGGGGGGAGCCCCCACATGAAAGGACATAGAAGAACCAAGCTATAAAATAATTGTAACTTCTGGAGAAACTTAAGGAAAAAGTCAATAATATAGATCCATTTCAAGAAAAAGGAGGCTTATCGACTAGAGTCGGGTCAGACAAACAAAGAGCAGAACCCTCAACAATACTACTATTGATCAAGGGGGGTGTAGAGTCTTTAGCCCTTTTGGATTGAGGGTTCTTCCACACTGGAGGAATGGGGCTCTGGGGAGAGGGCTGTTTGTAGGAGTCCATACTTTTGGATTGGAGGGTGGAAGATGGTTCCAGCGAGATCAAGTTTAGCTTGATTAGGAGATGTTCTCCCTCCTGGAAGGAACTAAAGCCATACTTTTTGCCTTTGTGTGAGAAGGAGAGATGAAATGGAAAAGAACACCAGTACTTGATGGAATTCTGGGACAGGACCTCAAGCAGAGGTCTCAAGGACCTCTGCTTTTGGATGATAGCAGGTGAGATATCGACAAACACTTGGACTGAGTGACCCTGGAAGGATAATTGGGGAGAGTTCCTGGAGAGTTGCATGATTTCCTCTTTTACTGCATAAAAGTGGGGCTTGACTATGACGTCTCTGGGCAGTCCATCCAATCGGGGGGCCTGGAGGGCCCTGTGGGCTCTATCCAATTCCAGCCTGTGTTCTGGGATGTTGGGAACAAGTTCCTTGATGAAGGATCGGACTGCACTAGGCACATCCATTTTGGATTCCGGGAGCCCCCGTATCCGAAAGTTGTATCTACGGGACTGATCCTCGAGGTCCTCAATTTTGGAAAGGGCTGAATCCAACTGGTCTTGAAGGTCTTGGATGCGTGACATATTTTGACTATTGCGATTGTTTGATCAATCTTTTGTTTGATGGCGTTAATCCTAGAGCCCAAATTTTGAAGGTCTGTTTGAATAGTAGAAGTGATTTGTGCCAGACCTTTGTAGAGAATTTTGGAAAAAGTTTCCATCATGAACCTCAGGTTGAAATGCAGTGTCGGTTCAGGGGAGCCCAATACTCCCAGGGTGTCCAGGTTGGGAGCCCGGTCCCCTGGTGGGGAAGTGAACATCTCATCTAGAGTCCTCTCCTGAAGGGATACTGTGGAGGCTGGGGAAAGGATCTGGGGTTTTATAGGATCTGGGACTGTAAGTCCTGGGCTGGGAAGAATTTGCGAGCCCCTTTCCGCACCTGCCTCCATGTCCTCTGGGTTGTCCTTTAGGATGGACTGGGTATCAGGGGGCAATGGAGAGTTCTCAGGGGTTTTTGTCAAGAAACCTGGATGTTTGGTTAAATCTCTCTGCACAGCTGCTGCATACATGAGGAAAGAGTACCAGGAAAAGCCTCCCTTGAGGGGATGTAAAGGGGACCAAAGTCCGCTCGGCTTGGAGAACTAATGTCCCTCTGTGTCAGTGCAGGGCATCCAACCCTGAACTCTCCTGCTTTCTGGGGGCTATGGACCAGACCCCCTGAGTCTTGTCCTGAAGGGGTTTCTGCTTTAGCAGGAAGGGGGATCCACAAAGCTCCGGGATGCTGATAGGGGAGTTTTCTGGAAGACTGTCCCTTGGTAGTCTGGGATGCGCCCTATGTGAGCATAGGCCCCAGCTTCTCTCACCGGCTTCGGGGAAGGCTTTCCACAGTACCCGCTTGGCCTCAGAAGGCCCTTATGATCATCTGGGGGAGCCCCTAATCTGATCTCCCAATGTACCGGGCTCAGGAGAGAACCCGGTCCTCTGTGCTGCCTCCGTGGTCCGGTGGTGCTCTGCACGGGGGTAGGCCACAACCACGGCCTCGCCTGACAGCCGCACCCAGTGGGGTGCATGATACTAATCGTGCCGGGCCACGGAGCACTGGAAGAATCACCTGTGAGTGGCTGGCACGGGGGGTTCCCTGGGTGTGGAGAAGGCAACCCTGCTAGAGGCTGCTGGTGGGCTGTTTGAACGGAGCGGATCGGAGCTCCGAGATCACACAGCCACCTCGGAGGGCTGGCGCATGCGCACTCCTTATTATATATTTTCATGTGACAGCACTGAAGAAATGATACTTTGCTACAATGTAAAGTAGTGAGTGTACAGCTTGTATAACAGTGTACATTTGCTGTCCCCTCAAAATAACAAAATATATACAAAATTAATTTGTGAATTAATAGGTCTTAATTACCTAAACCCTTGAGTGATGTACTGCATAATGGTAAGTATAAAGTGGTGGGCCTACCATACATTAAACTATTATGAATGGTGATAACGATAAGGTAAGGATAGTGAAGGTCTGTAAGTGGTGACTACATATATTACCAGACATTTTTTTTTTCCCTTTTTTTTCTGCTGATGTAAGCCTGTTTGTTTATGTTTATTTATGAATATATTCTTTCTTATTTATTTCTGTATATATGTAAATTGTTTTTGTTTTAATAACGAGCTGTATGCTTGTAAGATTTTTAATAAACAAAAATGTACATATATTACCAGAGCGTGGATCTGATGTATCCAAACTAGTAGTTTGTAATGAAACAGTTAAGGTCTAGCTCCACGTTTTCTAAATCATATTGGCCCCTCTCCAGTGTTTTTGGACAGAGTCAATAGCACTACTATACACTACTATAGTATATGCTTTATGTATATATACATTATGTGGTCAGAAAGAAGCTGTAACAGTTGTCTGATGCACATTCATCCTATTGTAAATTTTACTGTGGGATGCCAAGCAAATGCCATCAAATCTCACTTGGGTGATTCCAATAAAAGACATGCTGGGTAAATTTCATTGGGAATCCTTCATACTTAGATATTGAAAACATTATTTTCTATTCCAGATTGCACATTTAGAGGTAAAAATGTCCCTCGTGGTCTTTACTACCATGTTACATATATAAGGCTTAGCAAAAATTATAATGAAAAACTGAGAAACATCAGCCCAGTTTATGTATGAAAATAATTTACAAAAACCCCACCATAAAGAATATTACACATATTACACCAGACTTCTTTTGTTAGTTTCTAAAGATAACTATTTTTATGTTCTAACTTGTTGTTTATGTTTACAAAAATCTTAAATGTATGTGCAAAAATTCTAATTATATCCTTTATGTTGTCCTTTGATTATTTTTGGTGTTAAAACTTTAAAACAAGTGTAGTATGCTACAGTTATTTATATTTTGTAATTTTATGGCCTGAAGATGATACTGCATGTATTTATGTATCTGAGAAGTTTATATATCAGCGGTAGCCTTAGGATTCAGAAATCACACGGTAATGAAAAATATAGATCATTTGTGATAGGAAGAGAAATTGCAGAGTTCAAAAGCTCAAATTACCTTATTTTGGAAGCTATTGTTGGCAAGCTTTGAACATGCTAACCCTCTTATTACATCAATAGAGAAAATGAACACATCCCTGTGACAATATTCTTAAAACCCTTGTTTAATCTTACCTATTTAGATGTGTTTTCGTTTTACTTTAAAAATATCAGAATTTATGAAAGTATTCAGCAAGGTTTAAAATAAACCATACATTCCATAATCCAAAAGGCACTGGACACAGTGTGTGTATGGTCTAGTGATTGTCACTTCTAACTTGCAATACTAGGTTTCTTGGTTTAAATCCCAGCCAGGACACTATCTTCATGGAATTTTCAGGTTCTCCCTGTGCTTGCATGGGTTTCTTCCAGGTGCCTTGGTTTACTTCTACATAGCAAAGACATGCTGATAGGTTAAATGGCTTCTGTTTATATTAGACCTAGTGTGTATGTATGTATAATAGGGACCTTGGATTGTAAGGTCCCTGAGGACAGTAGCTAAATTGAACGTACAGTATGTAAAGAGCTCTTGTAAATGTCAGAAGTATAAAAATATCTAAAAAAAAATGTTGTACTTTTGTACACAGATCCCCAATTCTTTCTCTGCAGCCTCAGCTGCCCTGCAGAATGAATGAACAGGAAGTGTTCTGTACAGAGCTCCCTGATCATTCATAAACTGAAGTATATTAAACACAGTTCATTATGCTACAGTTATGAATGACCACAGTAGAGATGGGTATCAATCACTCACTGTGTTAATTCAGAAGCGATAGAGGCCAATATACATGACATGTTTACTGCCCCTCGCTGTTTTCCATCCTGAAACTGATACCCCTGTGTGCTCGCAGCAGCTGACAGCCGGTGAGGGAAAGAGGTGGAAAAACTAGCAGTACTCCAGAGGGGACACCAGGGGATCAGAGCTCTGGGGAAAGGCAATCAGAGTGTTGGGGGTGCAGTGGAACCAGTCCCCTCATGTTTCCCCTGCAGCAGCTCAAAGCTGGTGGGAGGGAGAGGAAGAGGAGTAGGCTGTGCTGCAAGGGGGGAAAACTGCCTGCACCATAAAGTCGCCCGGGCCCCCGTGTCGAATTGATGAAGTCTAGGCCTCATACAGGAGAGCCTGTACTACCCTCTTATCAGGAATTAAAAAAATAATGTTTTTTTAAAACAGAAGATATAAAAGGTGCTTGACACATTACCGGTTAACTCTCTACAAATCTCTATTCACTCCCTAATTTCTTTTTTATGACCTTAAAATGTTAATTCTTAGCATACATGTTTTAGGTTGAATATATTTTTATTGTGATAAGTATGAAGACTTACCGCAAAAATGTCCAAGTGCATAAAAACAACCAACAGGATGAAAGTGAGTTAACACAGGAATACAGTGGGGCTAATTAACTATAGCGCGGACATGCGATCGTGCGACGCCTAAAAAATAACGTCCAATTAAGGCAATTAGGATCTAAACTGGGCATTCATGCGAATGGGAAATTGCGATATTGCCAAGAATATTCCTTCTTAATCGGCATGCGTGGGAATAGCTAATGTCCATTGGGCTTGAACCTGCAAAATCCATTGAAGAAAATTATTTGCTATAAAAAGTATATGGGGATCTGGGTACTGCCGCAGCAAAATGGCAAATATGCCTTCACATATTTTCAGCATATAATGCTGAGTACAATGCAAGGCGTGGTGATACCATCTGTAGGATTCAAACCCGTAGCTGTAACCTTTGAAGGTAATTAAGGAAACCACTACATTATAGTTGACCACAATCAGCCATAGAAAATACATTTACTAATCTTGTATTCTGTTAATTCTCTACAAACTAACTTCTGGCATGTTAACTAGTTAGTGTGTGATTATTTAAATTTCACATCATAACATCACATATTTTCAGCATATAATGCTGAGTACAATTCAAGGTGTGGCGATACCATCTGTAGGATTCAATTATGTGAACCTGGGTACTGCCCTGGGGGACATGTATCAATTGCTAAAAAAGTTTTTAAAACAATTGTTTTTTAAAGAGCAGTGATTTTAATGATGGTTAAAGTGAAACACTAAAAATGGAAAATTCCTTTACATATCGTGCCTGGGGGGTTTCCTTAGTTTGCCAGTAAAGAGGCACATCTGTACAATGCATGGAACATGCTGCAGCAAAATGGCAAATATGCCTTCACATATTTTCAGCATACAGGGAGTGCAGAATTATTAGGCAAGTTGTATTTTTGAGGAATAATTTTATTATTGAACAACAACCATGTTCTCAATGATTCCAAAAACTCATTAATATCAAAGCTGAATATTTTTGGAAGTAGTTTTTAGTTTGTTTTTAGTTGTAGCTATTTTAGGAGGATATCTGTGTGTGCAGGTGACTATTACTGTGCATAATTATTAGGCAACTTAACAAAAAACAAATATATACCCATTTCAATTATTTCTTTTCAGCAGTGAAACCAATATAACATCTCAAAATTCACAAATATACATTTCTGACATTCAAAAACAAAACAAAAACAAATCAGTGACCAATATAGCCACCTTTCTTTGCAAGGACACTCAAAAGCCTGCCATCCATGGATTCTGTCAGTGTTTTGATCTGTTCACCATCAACATTGCGTGCAGCAGCAACCACAGCCTCCCAGACAC
>BLSH010442930.1:25887-36082 GCA_018402905.1 Glandirana rugosa | reverse complement strand
CTCTCGGCAGAATTGACGAGGCTAAACACAAAAAGTTTCAGCCTGGCTGTAAACGCAGGAAAAAAAGGGTGTTTATCTCGAAAGAAAACCACCATAAACTAGTGGCGACGCAGTAAAGACTAGTGGCGATATTTGCTTTCATCACGCTGATAAAACGTTTTTTTCGGTTTAAAGAATGAAAAACGATTTTATGTTTAGGTTTTTTTTTTTGTTTGTAAAAAAAAGTAGTCAAAACCGGCTAAATATAAGAAGGAGTATAAACACTAATTTTTTTAGCGTTAGCCGCAAATAACTAACCAAACGCGTTTTCACCAGCGCAAATTAAACGCGACCACTTTTGCGCAAACCAATCAATAAACGCCGATTGCGATTTTTTTAATCACAAATATGAGGAAGAATATAAATCGGCCAAAACTGATGAAAAAAAATGTTTGTTTTTTTTTTTGGATTTGTATTTTAGCAAAAAGTAAGAAATTTGGCTTTTTTTGCAAAATAGTCGCACTACTTTCGTTTATAGCGGTGATCAGAAATGACGCAGCGGTGATCAAATACCACCAAAAGAAAGCTCTATTTGTGGGAAAAAAAGGACGCAAATGTCGGTCCGACTTTGAAAAACACAAATCGGAGCAGTTAAGACGGCTCTCATAGGGAATCATTGTTTTTGTGACGTAATGCAACTTGTGCTCCTCATGTAGGTCCGAGAATCGGACTAGTGTGAACCCAGCCTCAAACTGAAAAACAAAATATTTAATCTTTGTGACACTGAAATAGAATTTGCATAATAATTTGAAACAGGGTGTATTTTATTATACCTTTTTATGTGACAACACTGAAGAAATGACACTGTGCTACAATGTAAAGTGGTGAGTGTACAGCTTGTATAACAGTGTAAATTTGCTGTCCCCTCAAAATAAATCAACACACAGCCATTAATGTCTAAACCACTGGCAACAAAAGTGAGTACACCCCTAAGTGAAAATGTCCAAATTGCGCCTAATTAGCCATTTTCTCTCCCCGGTGTAATGTGACTCAGTGTTACAATGTCTCAGGTGTGTATGGGGAGCAGGTGTGTTAAGTTTGGTGTTATCACTCTCACTCTCTCATACTGGTCACTGGCAAATCAACATGGTACATCATGGCAAAGAACTCTCTGAGGATCTGTAAAAAAAAATGTTGCTCTACATAAAGATGGCCTAGGCTATAAGAAGATTGCCAAGACCCTAAAACTGAGCTGCAGCATGGTGACCAAGACCATACAGTGGTTTAACAGGACAGGTTCCACTCAGAACAGGCCTCACCATGGTCGACCAAAGCAGTTGAGTGCATGTGTATATATATATATATATATATATATATATATATATACACACACACACACACACACACACACTCCTTACTAATTTACATTAGCAGAACACATGCAGGAAGTGTAATGTGCCTGTAACCAGGAAGTGATGTGTGCACATGGGCAGGAAGCAGGGCTGCCATCAGGAGGGTACAGGCAGTACTGTTGTAAGAGACCCTTACAACAAAGACTTTAGGAGTCTTTAACATTGGAGTCTATTGGAGGGGGACAACATCTGGTCCAAGTTTGGGACTTCCAGCACCTAAGGTCCTCAAAGTGACCGGTCATTGACCAGCAATTGTTGGGTGAATTTCGGACTTGACATTGAAGTCTATGGGAGGGGGCACCCAGTTTGGGGACACCGTTCTCTCGAACCATAGGCGATAAAAATACCAAACTTGGGTCACATGGAGAGGGCCCCCGGACCACAACTGGTCCAAGTTTGGGACCTCCAGCTCCTATGGTTCAGTGTGAGATCTTATTGCAAGCATCGGTGAGGCTGTGCTGCCTATGCACTGTTTTTTTAACACCTTTGATCCCACACTTCACTTGAATGAGTCATGCTTTGCAGGCTACACCGGGTAAGTGTGACAGGGTGTATAATTCCTACTGCGGCTGTCACATGTGTACACCCTTGGCCAGTGGGCGGATGTGGTGGAGTGGCCAGTGGGTGGGCCCTGCGGAATGTTGCTGGTCAGATGGGGGGCCCAGGTCTAAAGCTGTGTAAGGGGCCCCAAAATTTCTGATGGCTGCCCTAACAGGAAGTGAATGTGTGGTGATCCCAAATGAACAAATCAATTAACCCCACCACCACCAAATATAGCTACCACATCATCCCCCACACTGAGTAAGCACAAGTATATTTCCTACACTTACCCGGCAAATGAGTAGCACCTCCTCTTTGCTAAACTGGGACCTTGTCATGCCCACCTATAGAGATCCTGACCAGCAAAGGCACTTCCAATTGAACACAATGACATGTCTGGGTCAGAGGACAAAGCCACACTTGCTCGCAAATATTTGATCGCAACCACAAATTTTTAATCACAATTTTTTTTTAATATGCATATATGTGAATCTGTATTTCTGTAGATCACAAGATATTTTGAGGGGAACTAAAGGGTGCGTATGACAAGAAATGGTGTCCTTAGGATTGCAGCAGGTGAATGACAAAGGCCCAGTTAGAGACATACAACACTGCCTGTTCACCAGCTGAATTCATTAGGAGTGCCAGTTCACACTTGTGCAATGCAGGAACCCTGCAAATCCACTACAGGTTTCCGCATCGCATTGCAGTTCACACTGCCATAAACTAACTGCTGGCAGTGTCAATACATTGTTAATGACACCCCCATTTCAGCTCGCATATCGCAGTGCAAACTAGCAGTTCAGACGTTAATTGGATCGCATGGGTGTGAACATACATGCAATCTAATTCTGGTGCAGCCCAAAAAAAGGGTTCTGTGCAAGTCTGGTCTGAATACGATGCAAATTCAGCCATACTATCTGCATGGCTGAAATTGCATTGCATGGACAGCGCATGTGATTTGTACTACAGTGTGGTGTGAATCACATGCAATCTTGCAGAGCATAGCAGTGTGAACTGGCACTTACCTTCAATTCTCCAGACCTGTTAAATAAAAAGACTCCACTTAAACAGCCTTTATCATTTACTTGCAGGTGTGCTGAAGAGATTAGGTTTTGTTTAATCCACGATTAAGACTTTGTCATTAGTAAGATATTTCACTTCTCCAAACCCAGCTCCCCCCAAAAAAAAATTAAAATAAAGAAATCAACCCAATTAGCTCAAGAATTTATATTTATTTGCACAGCAGCAATACAATTATGTACATTCATTTAGTGGCATGAACGTATTAAACAGTATGTATGGTGGTACATTTAGACAAACATTTAGCAATTGGGTTCTAAGGGCCCTGCTCATAGGAGCTTACAATTTTCCAATCCTTATAGTGGACACAGCTTTACTTTCACAGTGTATAGCAGGTTACACATTTCATACTACAACTACTCTCAACAGACACCAACTGCCAACAAACGTTTAGCTGCAAGATTATACAAAGACACAAAAAACAGTCACTTAAAAAAATACAAAATATTAAAAAAACACATATTCAAACAATAACACCCACTCCCCCACATTTCACACACATACATTGGTGACGGTTCTGCTTGAAGATGCATTTTGGGTATATGATTAAGCAATGAGATCAAAGAGTAGAAGGTCAGCAGATGCTTCCAAACCATGGATGCATGGTGAGACAGCAACAATACACAACATTGACAGCAAAGCCATACTTTTCATGGACAAAATGCACAAGAACTTCAGCTAATAGCCCAAGTGGGGCATTTGGCATTATGCACAATTTCAGTCCTTCTCCCCCAGAAATCACAGCAAATAACACAGCCTCTTCTGAGGCCAAACCAACCCCCCTACTGCAGTTATTTATATAATATAGGTTGTATTGTTAGCACACCAACACACGCCCAATGGAAGTACATGCCCACCAGTGTTATTCAATGTGTCTCTTCATGTCTGTCTAACTCTAAAGTAATTTCACCTGATGAGCAGGAACACCTACTATTTGCAAATGTGTTAGCCCACAAGTATTGGGACATCTGCCCGTAGACGTACATGAACTTTAATGGCATCCCAGTCTTGTCCCTTAGGGTTCAATATTGAGTTGGCCCACCCTTTGCAGCTATAACAGCTTCAACTCTTCTGGGAAGGCTGTCCGCAAGGTTTAGGACCGTGTCTATGGGAATGTCTGATCATTCTTCCAGAAGCGCATTTGTGAGCTCAGGCACTGATGTTGGACGAGAAAGCCTAGTTCCCAGTCTCCACTCTAATTCATCCCAAAGGTGTTCTATTGGGTTGAGGTCAGGACTATGTGCAGGCCAGTCAAGTTCCTCCACCCCAAACCCACAATTTTTTGCTGCGATTTTGATGCGACTTTAAGCAATAGCTCAGTAATCCTGAGGTCTATGGACCTCAAGTTGCATAAAAGCCAGACCAAAGTAGTGCAGGGACTACTTTAAAATCATTGTGACTTGAATTTGCACAGATATAAATGGGCCAGGGATTTCAAAGTAGTCCCTGCACTACGATAGACCTCAAGATTACACAGGCATTGCTTCAAGTCACATCAAAATCGTAGTAAAGTCATGCGACTTTCAGGTCGTACAAGTGTGAAAGCGTCCTTAGCACAGGTTCACATAGGTGCGATGCAGGAACCAGCACAATTCCAGCACCATTTGCTGCATCGCACCTCTCCTACAAGCAGTTCACACTGCCTTCTGTGAACTGCTGCGGGTGTCAATACAATATTAATGACACCCCCAGATTGGTTCATAGATCTCAGTGAAAATTGTGGAACCTTATAGGAATTGGATCGCATGAATGAGAACACCCATGCAATCTGATTTTTTCTGCGAATCCAATGCGAGTTCAGCCGTACAACTGTATGGCTGAACTTGCATCACACAGACATCACATGTGATCTACCTGCAATGCGGGTCCAAATCACATGCAATGTCTGTGATAGCACTAATGTGAGCCCAGGCTTAAGGCATCAGCATACCAAGACATTTTGGACAATTTCATGCTCCCAACTTTGTGGGAACAGTTTGGGGATGGCCCCTTCCTGTTCCAACATGACTGCGCACCAGTGCACAAAGCAAGGTCCATAAAGACATGGATGAGCAAGTTTGGGGTGGAGGAACTTGACTAGCCCTGACCTCAACCCAATAGAACACATTTGGGATGAATTAGAGCAGTTACTGTGAGCCAGGACTTCTCATCCAACATCAGTGCCTGACCTCACAAATGCGCTTCTGGAAGAATGGTCAAACATTCCCATAGACACACTCCTAAAACTTGTGGACAGCCTTCCCAGAAGACTAGCAGCTGTTATAGCTGCAAAGGGTCGGTTAAATCAAATTTGAACCCTACAGACTAAGACTGGGATGCCGTTAAAGTTCATGTATGTATAAAGGCAGGTGTTCCAATACTTTTGGCAAGATAGCAGATTGTGCAAGATTTGCAATGCTGGTGTAACCCTCATCCACATAAATGCTACATTTATGTAAAACTTGGGTAAAGACATGAGTTATGTTTAACAACGCAGGAAGAGCAGTCAACTTTTCTACAGGACGTAGCATCTTTGGGATTTGAACCTATGACCCCAGGGTTGCTAAGCAGAAGCGCTAAGCCCTTAGTAACGCTCATGGAGCATCCATCTCTGTGATGTCAAACAGTCCTAAGTCCCAGGGGTTTAATAAATGAATCAATGCAGATGTACTGTGGAAGGCTGGATAACCAGTGAACAACCTGTTTCTGACATATGCCATCTGTTTTGAAGGTTGGTTATGGCTTAGTACTATGAGTATTCTAGTATTGTGAGCATTCTGCTCTAGAACATCTCTCATTTTGGGGCATTTTACTTGGTATGAGGCTGCAATTATTGCTGGTTGGGAAATGTTAAGGCTGATTATAGTCCTTGCCCAAGGAAAATATGACACAATTTGCAATGGTGGTGGAACCCTCCTACACATAAATACCATCTTTCTTGAAGGATTCCACACAAGTTATCAATTTATTGGCTAACTTGGAGTGAAATGATGATTATATACTGGCCATGGCAGATGTGGCATCTGTGTACATCATTATCTCTCATGGTGATAGTCATGAATCTGTAGAATATTTTCTTTGCGATGATTCCACACTTCCTGAGGTACAGAGGTTCTTCATTTTGTCCCTACTCAATTTTAGTATGTGCCAGAATTATTTTTGGTATGGAGGTATTTTTTACTTACAGTAGAGAGGTGTAGCCATGGGGGCAAAATTTGTGCCCCAGTATGGCTAACCTTTTTATGGCCAAATGGGAGGAGGACTTTGTCTATGGCCAACCTAGGCCCCAGATCCTCCTTTGGAGGAGGTACATAGACGATGTCCTCCTCCTATGGGAGGGGAGTGAGGAATCATTGGCTGCCTTTTTCTTTGACCTCAACCAGAGCAACAAAGGCATCTCCGTGCAATATGAGTCGAGTAGGGAAGAGGTGCATTTTCTTGATCTCAGAATAAGGGTGGAGAGTGGTAAAATTACTACCACTTTTTTTAAAGCGACAGATAGAAATGCTTTCATTAATACTACCATCTGCCATCAACCCACCTGGCTTCGTTCGGTGCCCAAAAGCCAATTCTTGAGATTTAAGAAAAATTGCTTTAGTAGGGAAGATTTTCTAAGAGATGCTAACATCTTAAACCAGAGATTCTTAGAGAAGGCTTACCAACCCAACTTTCTGAAAGGTGCTTTAAAAGAAGCGGATGAGAGGGATAGGGCTAGCATGATGGAGCCCAAGTTAAAGGGTGATACCCCAGCCTTTGAGTTTGCTTTCCTAACCACCTATTCAGAACAACATCAGGAGGTAAAGAGAATTATGAAGAGACACTGGGGTGTTTTACACAATGATGGGGTGTTGGGTCCCTTGCTCCCAGACAATCCCCCAGTGATATTCTGGGAACACCACCTTTGAGGTTAAAGGTGGCTCCAAATATTGTAGAGGCTCCTCCCAAGATTTCCTTCTTCCAAAATTTACAGGGCTACTATCCATGTAGGAAATGTCCGGTTTGCAAAGGCAATGCACATGCGTCACAGAGGATTTGTTTGTTTGAATCCACTGCAACCCATGAGAGGTTTGAGATTAAATCCTTTATTACCTGCAGTTCTAAAAATGTGGTATATCTGATCTGTTGTCCATGTGGGCTTCAGTATATTGGCCGTACTAAAAGGATGATGGTTACTAGGCTTAAGGAACATCTAGCCAAGATAAAAAAAGGATTTCCAAATCATAGTCTCTCTAAACACCACGCACTTTGTCATAATAGAAATCTGCAGGGAACTACTATAATAGGTATTGACAGGAGTCAGGAAGCCCGTCTGCACAGCTCTTCTCAGGAAGGACATGCCAGCAGTATTTCCATGCTTTCTGGTGCCCAACACCAATCTTGGTGTCAAACGAAGCCATTTAAACCCTGATGATGCACCAGACGGGTGCTGTCTGATTTACAGTGTTAAGAGAGTAAAAAGATAATGGTGAGTATGGCGCTTCCCAAAAATGGGTATTGGGGAGAAATGGATGTGCAAAAAAATTAATGTAAATGGTATAATATGTTATAAGGTGCAATGTGCAATGACAACCAATGTGTACCCCCAATTAAATGATATGGAAAAATGTGCAATGTGCTGTGTAATCAGTGGACCTCACTGTATGCAAAGTGCTTAAGTCCAAGTATAAAGTGCCACAAAAAAAATATAAATAAAATTACAAATAGAATAAATTCATACCTGAGGTGTTAAATACATAAGTGCTGTAAAAAGTGCAAGTGCAATCTTCAAATCATTTTTCACAATTCCATGTAAATCATGTAAGAAATCATATAAAAAACCCTACCATACATAACCCAAAATAACCGTACAAAGTTCTCACTAAATGTGGTCCCAATGGTAATGATCCAATAAAGGCTAAAGTATATAGGTAATCAGTAAGCCGTAGATTGAAGGTGAAAAAAGTCTAAACTTGTGATCCCAAAAGCGCCCACCAGATGGAGCTGAAGGGACGGCTTCTATTAGATCTCCTCCATATAATGCTGGCTTATGCTCCTAACCCAGGGGTCCGCTGTATGCGGGCTTGTATCCCCCTCCAGGGGTCCGGTACATGCAAATATAGAGAGATCCAATTGAGTATGTATTGCAGAGTGCCACAGCAAAATAGTATATTCCTACTCACGCTAGTAGTTGGGGAAGTCAGACCAGGGAAGCCCGCGGCTGGAGTACTATCACTCTCTCAGCCCGGGGATCATGGGTGCGTGATGACGCAATGGCTCGGCCTTACGCGTTTCCTGCACCAATCAGCTTATAAACAGTGCGGTAACCCAGCAACATAAAGTCACGTGACCCCGCAGCAAGGTTAATTTTCCAGAGGTGGGGACCTGGCCGAGCGCGGTCTGAGATAGCCACTCAGTGAAGGAGCTCCAGGCATAGGCATGGGTGAAGTGACTCTCCCAGCCACACGGGACGCCACCAGAGACCCAGGACCAGTGATCCAAAGCCATCACACTCTGCCAGCATGACCAAAAGGCTCAATGCCTGCACCGCTCCACAGAAGCTGATGGACTTTTTTCCGTCTTCAGCCTCCACACACAGCCTGCAAGATGGCGACGGCGGCTCCAGACACGGAACGCTGCTTCTCGCTCCAGACACAGGAGACCCTGCATAGTTGGTTACTCAGCCCAAAGACAAAAGGACACCTGCAGCTCCCAGGGTACCAGGTGAGCAGACCCCTCTAGATAGCCCCACCACAAGCAGCCCCGCAAAAAGTAAAAAGAGCAGGCAAGAAGAGAGGGAGGGCCCCACGTACAGACACTCGGCCTGGGACCCAGGCCTTGAGCCCACACCTGTCACCCCACTTCTGGGGGACTTCCCATCCTCATCGCAACCCACTTCATTAGTGGATATAAAGGACATGCTGCTCTCTCTACGCAGCTCTCTCCATGCAGACATGTCACATATGATTGCAGGAGTATCACACTCCATACATGATCTATCTATCAGAGTCTCCCAAGCGGAAGAGAAAATCGGAGATGTATGCCATGCACACAATGATCTGATTGACTCATTCAATGACCATGAAAATGAATTACAAAAAAGTAACGCTAAACTCGCCAACCTCGAGGACAGGTCGAGACAAAATAACATTAAATTCAGAGGTATACCCGAAAGCATCCCTGCTGCATCTCTGACAGAATTCCTGCAACAATTAATGGAAGAACTAATACCGGGCACAGACCTCAGGGACCTGGTCATTGATAGAGCACACCGTGTGCCTTAACTGTCATTCTTGGCTGACTCCATCCCGAGGGATGTGCTAGCTAGAATTCATTTTTTCCACATTAAAGAAAGAGTGATGAAAGTGGCCAGAAATAACCCCAAGCTGTCAGAAAAGTTTGCCGGCATTGCCCTGTACACTGATCTGTCTGCAGCAACAGTCCACACCAGGAGACAATTCCTCACCCTGACGAAAGCCCTGCATACCCATAACATACCATACCAATGGGGCAGACCCACAAAGCTGCTTATTACAAGGCAGCACAAGACGTACATGGTATTTTCACTGGACAAAGGAATCAAGCTCTTATACCACCTCCCACCCGGCCACTGTATATATATGGCCGGGTGGGAGCTTCCCCGTTCTGACAGGACGTGCATATACATCCTGCAGAACGGGTACTCGCAGCGCGGCCACGCGGTGCGCTGCAGCTGGATCCTGTGATCATTATGATCACAGGATCCAGCCGAGCAGAGATTGGGATATGGGCGCTCTGATTGGCCCTCCCGATCATGTGACGGCTGTGTCCAATCACAGCCGCCACATTGTAAACAGAGGCGAATTTCTCTGTGACAGTTCTCCCCCCGCCGAGCTCAGTGAGAGCTCAGTGCGGGGGGGAGGGGGGAATCTGCAAATCTGATGATTTCATGCAGAAAGCTCTCACAGATCGCCCCCACACAGTGCACCAAGCACACTGATACCCCTGTCCCCATACACATAAGTGTCCCCATAAAACAGTCCCCAAAACATCTGTATGTCCCCCATCACATCTGTCACCATACACAAAACATCTGTCACAGTCCCCAAAACATCTGTATGTCCCCGTCACATCTGTCACAGTCCCCAAAACATCTGTCTTCCCCGTCACATCTGTCACAGTCCGCAAAACATCTGTATGTCCCTGTCACATCTGTCACAGTCCCCAATCTACACTGCCCCTTCTGT
>BLSH010442929.1:309708-326226 GCA_018402905.1 Glandirana rugosa | reverse complement strand
GCGATATTATTCCATAGGAAATTTTGTTCGTTTTTGGGAAACTTTCCCCCCCCCCCCACCCCCCCCCCCCCCTTTCAAAGGGTTTTTGCTTGTTTTAAAGGATACCTTATTATAGCGCAGTATTATATTTTATATATATATATATGTGTGTAAAGATGTATATATAAAAAATATATACATAAAAAAAGTGATAATAAAAGAGGGGAGCCTAAGCTAATGACCTATAGTAAGAATAGGGGAAGGGCGGAGAGATACTGAATGGCTGAAAAATAAGGGGCCAAAAAAGGATATAGCTTATTTCTTCTTTCCTAATCCCCAATGAGTAAGAGGTAGAATTCCCATTAAAGATATATATATATATATATATATATATATATATATATTACATACAATTTATCCGGGTATTGTATAGTATAGTATGATGATGTACCCTATTCTAATGTGTAAAAATGTTTTTTGTTTGTTTAATATACAGTATATATAAACAGTGTTTCCTTAATATAGTACATACGATGAAGTAATTGTGGGGGAGGATCTTTAATAATATATATATATATATATATATATAAAATAGTATATGTGTGTATAAAAGAGATACATAAAAAAGTGGTATATAAAAGAGATATATTCAAAAGGAGGAGGCACTATAAGAAAGTATGTGAAAAAAGCATAAAGGGTATAAATCCACTTTGTTTCATTCTTTGATATAGCTATCTCTTTATTCTCGCCTCTCCAATGTCCCTTGACATGATCGATTCCGTAAAAACTCATGAGGGAAGCATCTCTATTGTGAACACATGTGACTTATGTTATAGAATGCCCATCCCGGTACCAATATGTGGCTAGAACCACAAGACCCCTCCACATCAGGATTCGGGAACACATGAACAATATCAAGAAGGGGTACCCCAAACAGAGCCTCTCAAGACATTTTAGAGAGATTCACAATAGAGATGCTTCCCTCATGAGTTAGATAAAAAAGATAGCTATATCAAAGAATGAAACAAAGTGGATTTATACCCTCAACACCCTCCAGCCTGATGGCATGAATAATGAGTAATCGGATTACTGAAACCCCTCCTGATGTTATGCCTTTTTTCACATCATTTCTTATAGTGCCTCCTCCTTTTGGATATATCTCTTTTATATAACACTTTTTATGTATCTCTTTTATAGACACATAATATTTTTTATATATTATATTTATATATTTTTATATATATATATATATATATATATATATATATATATATATATATATATTTTTTTTTTATTAAGGATCCTCCCCACAATTACTTCATCTTATGTACTATATTAAGGAAACACCATTTATATATATAAAAAAAACATTTTTTACACATTAGATAAGGGTATGTCATCATAATATAATATACAATACCCGGATAAATTGTATGTATTTTATATATATATATATATATATATATATATATATATATTCTGGGAATTCTATCTCTTACTCATTGGGGATTAGGAAAGAAGAAATAAGCTATATTCTTTTTTGGCCCCTTATTTTTCAGCCATTCAGTATCCCTCCGCCCTTCCCCTATTCTTACTATAGGTCATTAGCTTAGGTTCCCCTCTTTTATTCTCACTTTTTTATGTATATATTTGTTATATATACATTTTTACACACACATATATATATATATATATATATATATATATATATTTTTTTTTTTTTTTAATAAAAAATTTTATCATACAATTTTTCTTTTTATTTTTATCACATATATTTTACACATTTATCTTTTATAATATTTGATTAACATTTGGGATTTTAAATGTTAAATTGCAAGACGCCAACATTGTTATTATTAGGACCATCTACTGATTGTTTTGCATTGGTGTTTATATGGCCGCCGATACGTGAGGCTGTTAGGTGACATGATGTTATCCTTTTGTAATATGTGTGAATTGTCTTGGCGTCTGGGAAGAATGATGACAATATGAGTCTCTGGCAAATTAACATGGCTGCGGGGTCACGTGACTTTATGTTGCTGGGTTACCGCACTGTTTATAAGCTGATGGGTGCAGTAAGATGGCACCGCCTCAGGCGACGTCCGATGACGAAACGCGTAAGGCAGAGCCATTGAGTCATCACGCACCCATGATCCCCAGGCTGAGAGAGCGATAGTACTCAAGCTGCGGGCTTCCCTGGTCTGACTTCCCCAGCTACTAGCGTGAGTAGGAATATACTATTTTGCTGTGGCACTCTGCAATACATACTCAATTGGATCTCTCTATGTTTGCATGTACCGGGCCCCTGGAGGGGGGCACAAGCCCACATAGAGCGGACCCCTGGGCTAAGAGCATAAGCCAGAATTTTATGGAGGAGATCTAATAGAAGCCGTCCCTTCAGCTCCATCTGGTGGGTGCTTTTGGGATCATGAGTTTAGACTTTTTTCACCTTCAATCTACGGCTTACTGATTACCTATATACTTTAGCCTTTATTGGATCATTACTATTGGGACCACATTTAGTGAGAACTTTGTACAGTTATTTTGGATTATTTATGGTATGATTTTTTATATGATTTCTTACATGATTTTTTACATGGAATTGTGAAGAATGATTTAAGATTGCACTTGCACTTTTTACAGCACTTATGTATGTAACACCTCACGTATGAATTTATTCTATTTGTAATTTTTTTTGTGGCACTTTATACTTGGACTTAAGCACTTTGCATACAGTGATGTCCACTGATTACACAGCACATTGCACTTTTACCATATCATTTAATTGGGGGTACACATTGGTTGTCATTGCACATTGCACCTTATAACACATATCAATTTACATTAATTTTTTTGCACATCCCTTCCCCAATGCTCATTTTTGGGCAGCGCCATACTCATCATTATCTTTTTACTCTCCTATTTTTTGCATCTGCTTGTAGATGTAAGGTGGGGGCAGCAGCCTATTTATCTAGACACACTTCCATAGTGCGGCAAAACCCTATATCTATACATTGATCTACAGCGTTACCCGTGTTAATCTGCGACCTGATATCCTGCTCTGAACTTGTTTACCGACCCGGCTTGTCCACGACCCTCCTGCTATCGGCCTGCACCCGATCCCGGCTTGTCTCAACCACTCCTCTGTCTGCTCCTCTGTACCTCACTGCCAGCCCGTTGCCGAACTTGCTTCCACCTGACTCTGTTCTTGTGCCTGTCGCCATCCAGACCTCAGTAGCTTCCAGCTCCGTAAGCCTCCCCAGCTCAACTGAGTTGATTCCATCTAACTGCACCTTATACTCCGCAGGTCATCTCCATCTCCAGCGACCCTGCTGACCTCCTGCTGGTGGACACCATTGGACTACCACAGGCACTCATACCTCACCGTGCTCCTGTGGCCGCTGTCTCACTCCCAGCAGTCCCTTGAAAAGGAGTCATAGGAGAGGCCGTCCCCTGCCGTCAGGCTCCCTACCTGGTGTGAAACAGTATCAGACAGCTATGATTGAGCCTGCAAAGGGGGCCTCCATCCTACACGAGGTCAATCAGTGCCTCACGGACCTCACCCAAGCCAGCCATTGTCCTGGCCTCCACTCCCGCTTCTGCACCTACAGCGAGTTTGGACCCTGCCATCATCTCACCTGATCCTGAACCCTGGGTGCCAACCCCCGAGAGGTTCTCCGGGGACCAGACCAAGTACAGGACCTTCCACAATGCATGCCAGCTCTACTTTGCACTCCAACCACAGACTTTCAGGTTAGAAGCTACCAAGGTGGGGTTTGTCACATCCCTGCAATGGGACCAGCCCTAGGCCTGGGCTCACCACCTGTTGGAACTCAGAGATGCCCGGCTGGACACACTCTCCTCGTTCTTCCAGGCAATGTTCCAGCTCTATGACAACCCCAATGCTCCACTACTGCTGAATCTGCTCTCCATGCATTCCGTCAGGGTGGCAGAGCCATCAAAGAGTATGTTACGGACTTTAGGCGCTGGAGTGCGGATACCAGCTGGAACAACGCCGCCTTAGGCATCAGTTTCGGCTAGGACTGTCAGAAGGTCTTAAGGATAAATTAGCGTGGGTGGGGGTCCCGAGTGCTTTAGAAGACCTTATCCAGTGGTCTATCCAGATTGACTGCCGCCTGCGGGAATGCTGGCAGGAGAAGCCGGTACAGTCCTGGTCCGCTTCCCGGCATCCCATTCCCCTGGAAGAACGTTCCCGCTGGCTCCAAGCCAACCTTTGCCTCTGTGGGGAGGCCAGCAATTATGTAAATGGGTGCCCAGCCAAACACAGAAAGGGACTCTTAGGCTCCTCAATGGAGCAGACACCACTGCCGGTCAGACCGGCCCACCGTGCTCTTCCCATCTCCTTCCAACTACACAGAAAAGCCGTCTCTGCCACAGCCATTGTGGATTTGTGGGGCGTGTAGCTACTTCATTGACCTGGACTTTGCAGCCAAACACAGAATCCCTCTCCAAGCCAAGCAACAGAGACTGTCGGTGTTCCTGGCTGATGGGTCCCGTGTCAAATCTGGACTGGTGACCCAGGAGATGCCTCCTCTGCTCACCAACACCCTCTCGGACCACAAAGAGTTCCTCTGGCTAGACGCAATCACCTTGCCATGGTTCCCGGTGATCTTAGGCCTGCCCTGGCTCCAAGCCCATGACCCCCAGGATTAACTGGACTTCCAGACTGCGCCAGTTCCCTTCCGTTTATTGCCGGGAACACTGCCTTCCTACACCTGTCTTGCCTTCCCCAACTCTAATGTGTTTGGACTCTGACCAGGGGCCCTGTCAGAAGGTGCCTGAACCTTATCATGAATATTTGGATGTGTTTAGTATGCAAGGGGTAGACACGCTCCCCCCACATCGCTCCTATGACTGTCCGATTGAGCTCCTTCCTGGAGCAGAAATTCCTTTTGGACAAATCTTCCCGTTGTCCAAGAAGGAATTAGGGGCTCTGAAAGTGTACTTTGATGAAAACTTGCAGAAAGGATTTATCTGCCCTTCCACGTCCCCAGCCGGTGCGGGGATCTTCTTTGTGGAGAAGAAGGATCGCTCGCTCCGACCTTGCATCGATTACTGGGACCTGAATAAGATTACAGTGAAGAACCGCTTTCCCCTTCCCTTGGTGCCAGAACTGTTCCAGAGACTGCATTCTGCCACCATCTTCACCAAACTGGACTTAAGGGGAGCTTATAACCTGATCCACATAAGGGAAGGGGATGAATGGAAGACAGCATTCCGCACCCGATTCGGCCATTACGATTATCGAGTTATGCCGTTCGGGTTGTGCAATACCCCGGCCACCTTCCAGTTCTTCATTAACGACATCCTTAGGGACTTCCTGGACATCTTTGTGATTGCTTATCTGGATGACATCCTCATCTTTTTATTATCACTTGAGGTCCATCTGAAGCATGTCAAGGAGGTTCTCAGCCGCCTCCGCCAGCATAAGCTCTATGCCAAACCGGAAAAGTGTGAATTTGAGCACCAGAGCATCCAATTTCTGGGGCAGATCATCTCCCTAAGTGGTATCGAGATGAACCCGCAAAAAGTGTCTGTAATTCTGTCCTGGCCTGCACCGACTGATAAGAAGGGGGTCCAGCGGTTCGTTGGATTCTCCAATTTCTATCGCAAGTTCATCCGGAACTTCTCAGGTATTATCGCCCCATCACTCAGCTTACCAAACAGGGGGTCCGGTTCTACTGGTCCCCGGAAGCTCAGACCGCCTTCGAGATGCTCAAGGGACTTTTTACGTCTGCCCCAGTTCTGTGTCATCCAGACCCCATTCTCCCCTACATCCTAGACGTGGATGCCTCTGAGAAAGCTGTTGGGGCAGTCCTCTCCCAACGTTCGGGTCTCAAGAGTTCTGTCCATCTGGTGGCCTTCTTCTTGAGGAAGCTGGCCCCAACGGAAATGAATTATGATGTAGGTGATCGGGAGCTCCTGGCCATAATGGCCGCCCTAGAAGAATGGAGATACCTGCTGGAAGGTGCAGCCCACCCAAAATTGATTTACACGGATCATAAGAACCTCGAGTATCTCAAATCGGTCAAATGCCTTAGACCCCGCCAGGCCCGGTGGACATTGTTTTTCTCGAGGTTCACTTTCCACATCACCTACCGACCAGGTTAAAAAAACATTAATCCTAATGCGTTATCACGCATGTATGAGGATCCTAGCCCACATTCTAGTATAAGTATAAGGAGCTCTTGATGGGTACAGGATAAAAATTCTCTATATACAAGTAACAGCGTGTGGCGAGGTGTCTCTGAGAGGGCACAGAGATCCTCAAAGTAAGTTAAAGGTCTGTGAATGTTGCCTGTCTTATGAAGGGAGAGACATGTCCTATTTAAGCTGACATTTGTAAGCCAGTCCAGAGAGGTCTCAGTTAGGTTGTGAGGAGGTCTGAACAAGCCTGAGGTGGAATAAATAAACTCACAGGCTGTGGGCCAAGAGGTCCGTTCATATAAGCAATAAAAGGAGGAGGCGTCGCTGTTCAGTAAGGTGGGTTATCAAAGAGAGGAGTGAGGGAGCTGGGTTCCGAAGTTAAAAATGTCAATACCATGCCATTAATGCCGCAGTGGTCAAGGGAGAGAGCGTAGAGAACGAGCAGAAGATTTTATACTGTCCCCACATGAGAGCTCTCAAGTCTATGGGGGACATGTTTTATTCCACCGTGCATGTGGCTTTGGTTAAAGCTGAGGTGTGGTATTCAAAATCGGGGAGCCCATTCCGCCGTTCAATTTGGAATGTCATATAAAAATTAAAATTTGAGACTAGGTAGGCTTTTTGCCAAACGAAATGTATAGCCAGAGAATGTAGGGTCTTAAAAAGGCAGGGGTAGTAGGATAGGGATTGCTTGAAACAAGTACAAAAGTTTGAGTAGAATGTCCATTTTTAGGCCTCATACACATGGACGTTTTTCTGGCGGTTTTTGCAGCTCTCCATGTTAGTCAATGGCCCCATAAAAACGTCGATGTTTTTGAGCTGTAGATGACGTCGGCGTTAGTGAGCTGAAACTAGAACCCACAGCCATCGCGTTCTGAGGCTGTAACGTTTTGTCATTTTTTGACACCGACGCCACAATATGCCAACAGACGCCAACAAACGCCACCTATTATTATACCGGCGTTTCCCGGCGTTTTTTGACCCCAACGTTTTTAGGTTGAAAAAAAGCAGAGGGATGATTTTTTTTTTAAAAATGGCTATTGACGCCGACGCTCACTAACGCTCAAAAACGCTCAAAAACGCCGATGCATAACGCCGAAAAACGCCAACTTTTTTTCCTTGTAGTCGGGCCCGACGTTTTGTTTATCTTTTTTAGAAACGTCCGTGTGTATGAGGCCTTAAAGCGTTCATGCGTCCGAGTTGGTGAGTTGTGCCAAGATTCCACCGTTCTCCTGATCTTTGACAAGAGAGGAGTATAATTAAGGGAGTAGAGATCGGTAAGAGTGGAATTTCAGTCCCTTGATATTTAATGGATGGAGATTTGAATGGGAAATTGGATTGTATCGTGGACAGTGTTGGGGGTGGTAGGGATATGTTGAGGGCTTACTATGGGTGCCAAATTGCTGTAGTTCGTGGAGAAAGGAAGGTATACTAATGTGAGGCTGGGTAATTTGTAGTAGTAAATCATCGGCATATAATGGAAGTTTGAAATGAGCGGAGGGCGTTTGTATACCATGTATGGCGTTGTTGCGAAGGGCTTGGGCTAAATGCTCAACTACAATGGCAAATAAAAGGGGCGAAAGAGGACACCCCTGTCTCGTGCCATACTTTATAGGGAAGAAATTGGATTTGGTGCCGTTTGCTAGGACTTGGGCGGATGGTAAGCTATATAGGGACATCATTTTAGAGAGGAGTTTGGGGCCAATTCCTATTTGTTGTAAGGAGAGTTGCAGAAAGGGCCAGCTGACTCTGTCAAACGCCTTTTTGGCATTGCACGCAATCAGACAGGCTGGGAGGCAGTGACGTTTGGCGTATGATATGAGGTGCAGGGTTTTAGTAGTATTATCCCGGGCTTCTCGTTGGGGTATAAACCCGACTTGGTCTTTGTGTGTAATCTCTGATAACAGTGGAGCTATACGGTTTGCTAATATTTTCGAAAATAATTTGAGGTCCACATTTAATTAGGAGATCGGTCTGTAGCTACTACAGGTTGACGGGTCTTTCCCTGATTTAGGAATTACAACTATCTGGGCTTGTAGCATCGTGGGAGGAAGCGGGTGTTCATCATCAATTGATTCAAGTGCCTGTGACATCAAAGGGGCCTATTGAGGGGCAAATAAATTGTAGAATAGTGGAGTGTAGCCATAAGGGCCAGGGCATTTGCCGTTTTTGAGGCTTTTTATTACTTGAAGAAAGTCATTAGAGGTGATAGGGGATTCTAGGAGTTGGATGTTTTGTGTCGTCAGCTCAGGGAGGGCAGTGTCCTGTATATAAGAGATAATGTCCTCCCTAGTCCCACGCGACTGAGTTGCAGGTGTTGTAGTAGGGGGTAGATTATAAAGTGAAGAGTAGAATTGTCGAAATTCTACCATAATCTCTGAGTTTTTATAAAGTTTTGTCTGAGTAGGGGATGTGATGTAGGGGATGTGGGATTTACCCTGCTGGGGATGAATAACCCGAGGCAGGTGCCTTCCACACCTGCTTGCTTGAGTATAGTGAATATGTTTCATCTCATCCCTAGCGGCTAATGAGCATTGAGAAAATATCTGGAGGAGTTCTCTATGGGTGTTGGATAGTTGGATGAGTGTCGGAGGGTCAAGGGTGTGTTTGTGGGAGGTTTCTAAGGTGGAAATGAGTGAGGTGAGGGTGTGATATCGCAAGATCACTCCTTTTGAGTCTGGCTCCGCGCTGGGTCCAAACTCCCCTGATAACACATTTCAGCGCCTACCATTTGGTAATGGGAGGCATTTGATCTGTAGCATGATTCAGTGTAAAATCTTTGATAGTTTTCAAGATCGCCTGTACGCAGGGTGCATCAGATAGCAGATTGTTGTTAAGCCTCCAGGAACGATCCCTACAATACTTGGGAAGCCTACCAATAGACAAATGTACTGGGGTGTGGTCTGACCATAATTTCAGTCCAATATGCGAGTCTGGGTCGTTGTCAAGTAGCGATTGAAAGACAAAGAGGTAATCTTAATACAAAACAATGTCACTGTCCCCCACCTATAACTGGCCATTGCAGCATGGAGCTATGGAAAGACAGATACAGACCAAAAACAGAGAAATCCAAGCTCAACTTACTGACCAGTCTGCCACCAACCAAATTCATCTGTCTAACAGTAACGTTTAAAAGGCAGGGGATTCGTTACACACATTTGCAAGTGTATGCATAAGCTGCAGGCCCCGACAAGGCTCCCTGTGTACTGCAGACCTAACTCTGTATAAGAGGCTTCACAGTGGAAGCACATACAATTTAATGGATAGATGAAGGACAGGTGACTGGAGCAGCCCAACCCTCCTTAAAGGTACAGGACCAGACCAGACACCCAGCCGTGGCCCAATGGCGGCTGGGGTGCTAGTGTGTTACCTGAAGTGATTACAATACAAAACAAGGTCACTGTCCCCCACCTATAACTGGCCATTGCAGCAAGGAGCTATGGAAAGGCAGATACAGACCAAAAACAGAGAAATCCAAGCTCAACTTACTGACCAGTCTGCCACCAAGCAAATTCACCTGTCTAACAGTAACGTTTAAAAGGCAGGGGATTGGTTACACGCATTTGCAAGTGTATGCGTAAGCTGCAGGCCCCGACAAGGCTCCCTGTGTACTGCAGACCTAACTTTGTATAACAGGCTTCACAGTGGAAGCACATACAATTTAATGGATAGATGAAGGACAGGTGACTGGAGGAGTCCAACCCTCCTTAAAGGTACAGGACCAGACCAGACACCCAGCCATGGCCCAATGGCAGCTGCGGTGCTAGTGTGTTACCTGAAGTGATTACAATACAAAAACAGAGGTAATCTTACCTACTCTAGGACTTATGCACAGAGGAAAAGTGTGTATAATCCCTCTCAGAGGGATGTAGGATTCGCCACATGTCTGTCACAGAGAGTTTGGATAGAAGAGCTTTGAACTTATTCAATGTGGTAGGGGTGAGGGATGACTTTCCGGTAGATGAGTCCAGTCTAGGAATCAATGGACATTTAGGTCCCAATATTAAGTTAGAGGTGCCAAATGATTCGAGGCCCACCGTCACGGAGGGTAGAAACCTCAACTAGTCCTGATTAGGGAAATAATCATTAGCCACTGTTAGAATGGTTTGCTTATACAACAATTTCAAAAATATAAAGCGACCTTTGGGGTCTATGAGGTAATCCAATACTTGAGGTTGAAAAGAGGTATGAAATGCAATAGATACTCCCTTAGAACGGGCATCCAGGTTAGTGCTGTGGAACCATGTGGTATAATATTTACTGTTGAGGACAGGGACCGTGTCGTTGCGAAAGTGGGTCTCTTGTAAAAACAAGAGTTTAGTTTTCGCCTTATGGAAATGAAAAATAATATGTCACCTCTTCTCGGGGGTATTAAACCCCCTACAGTTGAGAGAGGTGACTTGTAAGGTTAAGGGGGATGCCATTGAGAAGGTTTGGGGTGGACATGAGTTGGAAAGGGACGGGGTGCCCCCTGCCTGCAGGGAAAGAACAATAGAGATGAATCAGAGGAAGTGCAGATGAGCATGAAAGAAGAGGAGAGCAACAATAGGAAATGAGGATAAAAAGAGGAGAAAGTTGAAGAAATAAAAGCAGCAGGCCATATTTCTAACCTAGTTGCTTTGGACCACGGCTGTCCAGGCATACCGAAGTATGGGTATGAACTAGTGACGTTAGAATAAACCAAAGCTTTACTCGAGATAACAATGAAAAAATACTGAGTGATTGTGGAACTGCTGCGCCATCTAGTTATCAAACTTGAAATTGTCAAATGGCTGCAACAAATACTAACAGCAATAAGCAATAGCAGAACTACAATGGGCTCTGTAAATCCTAAGGGGGGAATGTGTCTATCGAACAGGGTACCTGCTCTAACCGGGGGATTGTATAGATACAAAAGAAAAATGACTCTTTTTCCCTGGGATTGCTTGGTGTGCTGGCCCGAATGGGTGAAGAATCTGCCAATCTCATCCTCCTTATGGCTCGCTCGTTCCTCTTACCCATCCGGGTGATTGATCAGACAAGTCCATGTGGAAAGGGATGTGTGTTAGCCAGTCAGAGTGGGAGCTAGGGAAAGCTGCATCCTATCTCGCTATGCACCAGGCTACGCCCCAGCACACATGTTTTAAGTGGTAACTGCCTCTGGGTGAAGTGCCCAGTCGTGTGACTTGCTCTTCTTTTACACTCACAGAGCTCTTTTTGCTACATTAAAAAAGAAAAACTCTTTAATTACTATAGGCATCACATCATGACCCACATTTTAGGAATGTGCCACAAAATGTGGATCACAGTGTAGAATGCAAAGTATAGTAGGACGTTTATAGCAATTTCTTCTGCCCATGATAAGTAAGCCCTTTTTACTTGCTCTATTTGGATATGAGCATACACAATCTTCCAAAAGTTACAGCATACTATATATGAAAAAAAAAATGTAACCAGTGGGGAAAAAACGTTTCCTGGTGTGAGTTTAATGTGTTACTAAGCCATATCAATTTCCCCTGTAATTTCAACATATGATTCAATAGTATTCTCACTTTCAGAAGCAGGTGAGAACAACTGTAATTATCTCACCATTCCACAGTGCTCATATCATACATATTACATGAGCATTGCTGGTCTTGTTTTATATGATAAAAAACTAAGTAATATTAAACATTTAACTGATAACACCAAATTATATATTGCTTCTTACTGTTCATTGTAAGCTATTATGTATTTATAATGGATAATAATTTAGCATGCATTATTGCGTTTTTCATATTTTAATGTGCAAAACAAAATTTGCAAGTGATGTTTGAATAGGGTGGTAAATGGAATATGATCCCATATGATTAAACCATTTGCTATGCAATAATCATGGATCATACCTATTACATCTTCATTTTTTAAATTTATTTAAAATTATTTGTTATGTATTTTTCTGTTTCAATAGGTTTTTATAAACATTTCCAACTTTATTACATTGAAACAAAAAGAACATCAGTGATATAATGCTCTGTGTCACGCTTACCCTTAACGCAGGTGGTCAGACACTATAGCTGGCTACTGGGTTCTTCAACTATAGCAGCCCCCTTTCCCATAAGGCAAGCAGGCCTACCGGTACTTGGTTGCCCCCAGGTCTTATATACAATGCTATAGTACCTGGCCACAATGCCGGGGCAGACACAACAAGCGGGTACTTATGGTTGGCAGACAGGCAGAGTGGTTCAATGACAGTCCAGGTAAAAGGTAGGCAAAGTTCAGAGAATAGTCCAACATCTGGTAATAACCAGGCAAATCTAATTGAGCAGAGCAGGGGGCAGATATTACAACACACTATTCCCAAAGCACACGTTCCTGTAGAGATGGCTGTATTTGTAAGTGGGTGCATAAGCGACTACTGACTGAAACCATGTGTAGTCAGAGCACACCAAAATCTCCAAAAATGAGTCTGAAACTTTAATCAGTGATTGCATCATTACAACAGAAAGCAGTGTTTTGGAGCCATGCTGGATCCCTTCATCAGGCATGTGACAAATTGTGATACAGAACCATCCACCAATCAGTGAACAAGAAAATGAACCCCAGACCCGCCCCTTGACATCATAATTATGTCATATTCCCACCATATGCATGGACTTTTTAAAAATGACATAACAGCAATCCCATATGTGTACCAATTTAGCAAAACAGCAATCAAGATAACTCAGATAATAACATAATGTGAATACATCTGATGGCCACAGGTTCATCCTAAAATGAATGATAACATATAAGAGGGACAGCGTGAGGCTGAAGCAGCCTAAAACTAAACACATTGGATGCGCGGGAGACTGATCCCGGCTGAATAGCATTATAGCTTTGCTAGGTGATGGAGGAGGTGTGTATCATGCCTCAATGGCATGTCCCACTGCGTGCATGCACCCAGGGGCATCCGAGCTATACGGAGCTGGATGCTGGTGTCATGGCAACATATGACACCAGCACCAGCATCTAGGGAGAGCGATAGGCAGACTGGGAGGAGGAAACTGTGAGAATTGAGTGCTAGTGAGTGCTGGTCAGCTGCACAGGAGGGAGCAGAGGAGCAAGACTGTCAGAGATCAGTAATATGAGCAGACACCCGGGGGGGGTTGAAGACTGCAACAAAGATCAAAACAACATATTGGAGACTTCTGCTTCCGGCGCCTTATGGAGTAGCTGCCTGCTACCTCAGCTCCCGCAATGAGATCCATAAACCGGCATACAAAATCTACCTGGATCAATAAGCTTGCCCGCTCACCCTCAGGCTTCCCCCTCTGACATGATGGATCTATATCTGGACAAGCCGGGCACGAAATTGGCTCAGACACAGTCTTCCACAGATCCCGGCGACCAGGCCGCATTGCATGTCGTGGCGGCTTTCAAACGGGGATGGAGGTAAGTGAACACTCCGCCCCAGCCATGTCCTCCTCAGACTCCCGCAGCATGGAGTTAATAGCACAAGCAGTGGTAGGGCTTCTGGCCCCCACCATAGCTGCCTCCATGGAGAAAGCTGTGCAGGCAGCGATGCAGCTCATACACAAAGAGCTGAGAGAACACAAGGCTAGACTCAATGAGGCGGAGTAGCGCATATCTGATATTGAAGATGAGCTGTATCAAACACAGGTCTCTGACCAGGCCCAAGACAAGCAGCTAAAAGCAATAATAGAAAAGCTGGAAGACTGAGAATAGGTCCAGAAGGAGCAATCTTCGCTTTGTGGGAGTCCCTGAATCTCTACAAACACATGCTCTGAATGGCTTCTACTCCGCTAAAATCCCTGAGGCTTTAAGTCTTCCAGGGCCATGCCAAGTAGAGTGCACTCACCATTTGGGCTCCCCATCCACAGACAAACCAAACCCCAGGCCAATCATAGTGAAATATTTAAATTATGCAGACAAAAATATCATCTTACAGAAGTACAGACAACAGAGATCCCTCCATATTGAAGGGGTGAAAATTCTAATCTTTGGAAGTAGCAAAAAAAAAGAAAGGCCTTTCAAAGCGTGTGTTCTGAACTACTCAAACACAATCTAAAATTCATCTTAGCCTTCCCAGCAATTCTACGCCTAAAGGTGCCCAATGGAGAACAGTTCACGTTATACAACCCACAATATGCAGAAAGATTCCTACGCACTCTCTGCCCTGTCTCTTATGCATCTGCCCTCAACAAGGACCCCTCAACTACCTGATTACTGGAACAAAGGAATCCCAGAAAGAATTCCCCCAAAACGTTTAAACAAATAGGGGTGAACCACTCGCTTCAGCTATCTGAGTGATGTATTCCAAATCAAACTGTCACTTCCCCTCAACCATGGGTTGAAACAGAACTTCCTCATAAATGACTATTCTATCTGCTCTCCAGCTCTACAAAGTGATCAGTAAGTGACTCAGCTTCAACCCATTTTATCTTTTCTTAATAACGGCTCCTACTGTTAGCATGTTTGTTCCACCCTGCTACATTCTAGACTTGTGCATGGCTAAAAAATATGTTTTTTTCGTTTTTCGGAATTTCGGAAATTCAAAAAATTCAGAATTCGGAAATTCGGGAAACTAAAAAATTTAGAAATTTGGAAATTAAAAAATTCGGAAATCCGAAATTCGGAAATTTGCGGTAATTCGGCAATTGCGATAATTCGAAAATTCGCGGTAATTCAGCAATTGTGGTAATTTGGATATTTGCCTTAATTCGGCAATTGCGGTAATTCGGAAATTCGGCAATCGGAGCAGACGAAAATCCGAAATTCAGAAATTCGGAAATTCAGAAATTCGGAAATCCGAAAATTCGAAAATAACCAAGAACACTTGAAATAATAACTAACTAATAACTATTAAATTAAAGGTATTGGAATTTCCTTGAAAGTTTGGCTGTTAGTGTACTTAAATATGAAATTTATCACTAATAGCCATATTTTCAAGAAAATTCCAATACCAATAATTTAATAGTTATTTATTATTATTTCAAATGTTTTTCTTATTTCCGAATTTCGGAAATAAGTAGAGTTGAGCGAACTTCTAGAAGTCCGGGTTCTGCTGGTTCGGCCGAACTTCGGGACATATCATATCACTGTTCTGCAAACATCTGCAAACTGTGTGTGAAACTATAGCAGAGCGAAACCATATCACTGTTCTTCTCTATGCTGTAGTTTCACACACAGTTTGCAGATGTTTGCAGAACAGTGATATCATATCATTGTTCTGCAAACATCTGCAAACTGTGTGTGAAACTATAGCAGAGCGAAACCATATCCCTGTTCTTCTCTATGCTGTAGTTTCACACACAGCTTCCAGATGTTTGCAGAACAGTGATATGGGTTCGCCCTGGTTTTTGTTAAAGTGTTACACAGACTTTCCAGATGTTTGCAGAACAGTAGTTCAGTTAGTCCCGGTTCCATTTAAAGTGACACACACACACACAGTTTCCAGATGTTTGCAGAACAGTAGTTCAGTTAGTCCCGGTTTCATTTAAAGTGACACCCACAGTTTCCAGATGTTTGCAGAACAGTAGTTCAGTTAGTCTCGGTTTTATTTAAAGTGACACGCATACTTTCCAGATGTTTGCAGAACAGTAGTTCAGTTAGTCCCGGTTTTATTTAAAGTGACACACAGACTTTCCAGATGTTTGCAGAACAGTAGTTCAGTTAGTCCCGGTTTTATTTAACCCCTTCCCGCCGGTAGGACGTCCATGGACGTCCTAGACTTTGAGGGGGGATATCTGAATGGTGCCAGCAGCTAGAGGCACCATTCAGATATCATTTTTTTCAGCTGGCGATTCTGTACACCACAAGAATGATCATAGCGGCAGTTCAGCCGCTTGATCATTCTTGTAGGCAGCGGGAGGGGATGTCCCGTACGATCGGCGGCAGGGAGAAGAGATCCGTCGCCGCTGGAGTGTCGTCAGGGAGATGACTGATGACCATCTGGTCACCAGTAGTGTTGAGCGAACCCGGACTGTAACGTTCGGGTCCGTACCGAACTTTTGGGTGTCCGTGGCACGGACCCGGACCCGGACATTTCAAAAATCGTTCGGGTCGAATATTTCTCCGACCCAGTGTACTACGTGGCCGGTTAGTGTCGGTACGGTAATCATCCGTACCGACACTACCGAAGATTCCCGTTTGGTCACTTTGCGAACAACTAACCGACGGGACGTCGAAGAGTTGTGCACCTCATTTTATCGTCTTGGGGCCTGGCTTGGGCTTGCTAAAAACTTTACAGGCCCAGGCCCAGGCACGGTGCCTGTGGGTTTTCAAGCCATGCCTGGGCTTGCAATGTCAGGCCCAAGCGAGTTGTGATGACCACTGGTCTACCAGTAGTCAGTAGAGGGACTGCTGTGAGGTCGCCGCTGCCTAGAGAAGAGGGACGGCGGCTAGCATGCC
>BLSH010442929.1:262537-279661 GCA_018402905.1 Glandirana rugosa | reverse complement strand
CCATCTTCGTCCTATCCTAAGAAATTTCTCTTTCTAAAAGTCCCTAGCAGATTTCTACCTATCTAATCTTCTGTCAGTCTGACTAACCCTATCCCTCAAGGTTTCCTAACCTCTTCGAGAGCGCTTTAGAACCTCCGCTCGTACCCTCCTCCACTGTTCACTCGATCTCTCGTCCTCCAGAACTCTCATCACAACTCGCTTGGGCCTGACATTGCAAGCCCAGGCATGGCTTGAAAGCCCACAGGCCCCGTGCCTGGGCCTGGGCCTGTAAAGTTTTACAGCAAGCCCAAGCCAGGCCCCAAGACGATAAAATGAGGTGCACAACTCTTCGACGTCCCGTCGGTTAGTGCTGTGATGGCTTCTAAGGGCAAACCAGTGAAACACTTGTTGATTGGCTGCCCTGCAGCTTCTCAACACGTGGAGTAAAATAGCAGAACCCCGGACCGAACCCGAACGACATTTTGAAATGTCCGGGTCCGGGTCCGTGCCCCGGACACCCGAAAGTTCGGTACGGACCCGAACGTTACAGTCCGGGTTCGCTCAACACTACTCTCAAGACCTCCTGCTCTCTAGCTCACTTGTCACCTCCTCCCATGCTCGCCTCCAAGATTTCGCGAGAGCTTCTCCAATCCTTTGGAACTCCCTATCCCAATCAGTCTGACTGTCTTCTAATCTATCCATCTTTAGACGATCCCTGAAAATCTTTCTCTTTAAAGAATCCTATCCTGCTTCTACCTAATCATTTCTTTCTACATCAACTCATCCCCCACAGCGTTTACCTTTTGTATCAACTGACCCTCCCTCTTACATTGTAAGCTCTAATGAGCAGGGCCCTCTGATTCCTCTTGTGCCAAATTGTGATGTAACTGTACTGTCTGCCTTCATTTTTGTAAAGCGCTGCGCAAACTGCTGGCGCTATATAAATCCTGTATAATAATAATAAATAATAATAAAGTCTGTTTGTGGCTTAGTAGAGAATAGAAGTATGTCATCCGCAAAGAGTGCTGAGCTGAAGGTGTTGTCGCCTATTGTAATGCCAGTGACGCCTTCGGGGGAGTTAAGTAGTCTAGATAAAGGTTTGATGGCAAGATTGAAAAGTAAAGGGGATAGTGGGCATCCCTGACGGGTTCCTTTTGCCAGGGGGATAACGTCTGAGATAAAGTCTGGGGTGACTATTCTAGCTGTGGGGGACGCATACATTTGTTGCACAAAGCGTATGATTTGACCAGGGAAACCAAGGACGTCCATCTACCTGAACAGCCAAGAAAAGCTGATGTTGTCAAACGCTTTTTCAGCGTCAAGCGAGATCATAGCCATGTCTTGGTTTGGGTGAGCTTTAGCATATTCCAATGCGAGGAGGACCTTGCGGATGTTCAGGGTGGCCGAACGTCCTGGTACAAAGCCGGCCTGGGCTGGATGGAGGATGCATGGAAGGAGCTTGGCTAGATGTGAAGAGATTATTTTGGATAAAATTTTAACGTCAACATTAATTAACGAGATTGGGCGGTACGAACTTGGGCATAAGTTGTCCTTACCCACTTTAGGAATCAGCTTGATGTGAGCCTGTGTGCCTGAGGGGAGATAAGGGCCTCCGTCCCACATCCCAGCATAGACATGTTTGAGCGTATCAGGGATAAAGTCTTTTGTAATCTTATAGAATTCAGCTGTGAGGCCATCAGGGCCTGGGGCTTTAGCAGAGGCCAAAGATTTGATAGTCATTTGGATGTCTTCGACGGATATGGGCGCGTTGAGGGTTGCGAGTTGGTCTGCATCCAGTTTAGGTAAGGGGATCTTTGCCAGGATTTCTGGGGCTATTGTATGGTCCGTTGGGTCTGGGGAGTATAAGGAAGTGTAGTAGTCTGTGAGAATTTTACAGACGTCAGTGGGGGAATTGGTATGTTTGCTCAAGTTATCCTTCAAGGCAGGTATGTAGGTGAGGCGTCTGAGGGGTGAACATATCTTGGCTAGTAATTTTCCTGCCTTGTTGCCAAATCTGTGAAAGTGGAGGGTAGAGTAAGATGTTTTAACAACTTCTTGCTGTTCTACCCAGAGGTCAAAATCATGTTTGGCTTTTTGCCATTGTTGTATGTGCTCAGTATTTCTGTTCAACGAGAGTTGCTGATGCGCCTTCCGCAAGGCTTCACTGGCTAGAGTGTATTGTTGTTTTGCATGCTTTTTGTATTGTGCAGTGTAGGAGATCATTTTTCCTCTTAGGAATGCCTTACCTGCGTCCCAAAAGAGATTTGGGTCGGTAATGTGTGCGCTGTTTGTAGTGGCATATTCTGCCCAGGACGAGTAGAGCATATGGCGGAAATCATCATTGTCAGCTAGGTAGGATGGAAAGCGCCAGGTAGGAGGAGAGGAAGGTTTGATGTTGGTCAGAAGTACTGTTATGGGGCTATGGTCAGATATTTTGATGTCAAGAATCTGAGGGCTATGGACTATAGGCGTCAGAGCAGGAGAGGCGAAGAAATAATCTATTCGGGAAAAAGATTGGTGGGGAGGTGAAAAAAAGGTATATTCGCGGTCGGTGGGATGTGATAAGCGCCAGAGATTGACAAAGCTCATGGAGTTTATTGCTTGCGCTAATAGAGGCGATTGCGGCGGCACTTTGTGGAACCCTTGTGTCGTCTGTGATCGGATACCTGAACGGTCTTCCGCTGGTGACATAACTGAGTTGAAGTCGCCTCCAACCAGGTGGAGAGTGTCCGGGGTAGTTAATACCCAGGAGACCATTTCCTGAAAGAAGGGGATGTCTGGGGAATTCGGGGCATATATATTGGTGATGGCTATGTCTTTTGAAGCTATGGTCAATCGAAGTGAGAGTTTGCAGCCAGTCGAGTCAGCTTTTACCTCGCTAATCTTGTATCTTAAGTTTTTGTGCACCAGAATGGCCACTCCAGCCTTGCGGCCAGTCGCTGAGGATCCAAAGACCTCACCCACCCACAATTTGCGCAGGCGGGGAAGGTCTTCTACTGACAGGTGCGTCTCCTGAAGGAGAGCCACATCTGCTCGTAAACGCTTTAGGTGTCTGAGAACCATCATGCGCTTACCAGGGGAGCGAAGTCCCTTAACGTTCCAGGACACAATCCTCAGGTGATTCCCAGAGCCCTATCAAAAAAGAGTATGGGTTATAGGCCGTTGGGTATGATCGCAAAGGCGATGTTGGGGGATCATCAGTTATCTGGGGTTCACCGGAAGATTGCTTGTCTCCTGAAAAATCACAGGGTGAATAGGTATTTGTGACCAACATAAAGTACCAGCAGATCTGTGAAGGAAATTGGGGGAGGTTATGGTAGGGGGAACAAGAAACAGTAGATAACTTCACTTTTTTCCTCATGGGAACCAACTAACATACAGAACAGAGTAATAGCCAGTCCGCCTCTCCCCTTCCAGGAACGGATCTCAGACTCAAGGGACGGGGAGGGGGCATGGAGGGGGGTATAGGGGAAGGGGAGTGGGGTAACTAGGGGTTAGGTGGGTTATGTGGGTGCTCGAATTTGGTGGGAGCCACCGCAGGGAAGGTGGGCTAGATCGGGGCACGTCATTATAGGATCCTTCCAGGTGAGGAGAAGCGAGCTGGCTGCCCGCCCATTCTCAAAAAGAACAGGCTAAAGAAAAAAAAATAAACAGTAGATAAGGAAATAACAATGAACATTTAGAATCAAATACAATGGATAACAGAAGGGAGAAGTCTCCCCGATGCAAAGGAGGCATCATACTAGTATCATGTGTCCTCAATAAGTCTAAAAGTGGTCATGTGAGACCAAAAATAAGTAGAACATGCATACACACATGTACGTATACATATATATACACACATATGTGGGGGCAAGCAGAAATAGAGGTCAAAGAGAGCTTAGAGGAGAGAATGCAGGGAATGGTATACTTCCCGTCTCCCAGGTGACATGGTCGATTCAGAGTTGGATTTCTTCAGTTGGTGTCGGAACGGTCTTCCTGGGGGTTCGCCCGGCTGCGCTTGTAAGTCGGCTTGGTTGGGGAATGTTGTTGCCTGGGTTTAGTGGTATGAGGAGGAGATTTGAGGGTTCCGTCCGCGGAGTCAGAGTGTTCCATCTCCTGGGCCAGGGTGTCATTTATATAGCGGTCAGCTTCTTCAGGGGTACTGAAGGTGAGGTGTTCCCCAGATTGCAGGTGGACATGAAGAGTGGCTGGGTAGGCCAAGGCAAATCTGATTTGTTGGTTGTAGAGAGTGGTACATATCTCCGAGAAAGCTTTTCGCTGTTTCATCACCTCTATTGAATAGTCCGCAAAGAGTAGCAATTTCGCCCCTTCAAAGGTTAATGAGCGGGACTTGCAGAATTATTGCATAATGGCGTTTTTGTCTGCGTAATTGAGGTACCTGACAATAACAGGGCAAGGCTTAGTGCGGCTTTCGGTATATTGACCGATGCAATGGGCCCATTCAACTGCACACGGGATGCGTAGGCCTAGTTGCTCAGGGATGGTTTTAGAGCAAATATTTAACAGTTGACCGTTAGGTTTTGATTCTGACAGTCCGATGATTCTCAAATTGTTCCTTTGTGAACGATTTTCTAAATCGTCTAATTTATTCCAGATGTCTCTGTGTGATGTGGTCAAGCGTGCGACAGAAGCAGCGTTGGCAGCAGCCTCATCCTCTAAGGTAGAGATTCTTTCCTCAGCTTGCGACAAATTCTGGGATTATGCCTGTAGTTCCAGGTGGAGCTGCTCCAGCCCTTTCTGTACCGCAGCATCTACCGTAGCAGTGAGGGTGGGGGCTAGGAGGGCGACTACCGCCTGTGCTATATTCGCATGGGCAGTTGAGTCCGTGTCTAGGGATGTGGAGCTCGTATGCGGCTGTGTTGGGAAGTGAATTCCTTCCGAGCGAACGGCTTCTGACTGAACGGCTTCCGACCGAACGGCCTCCGACCAAATGGCTTCCGAACGGGTTGCGTCCGGAGCGCATGGCACGGTCGCCATATTGGTTAAGAGTGCGGTTGCTTCTCCCGTCCCTGGGGGTGCAGAGGAAAGAACCCGGGCGTAGGTCTGCTCGACAAAGCGGTCCATGGAGGTCCCACCAGCTGTTTGGAGGAGAAGGGGGTCGTCCCAGGGTCAAGGCAAGGCTTTAAAACAGGTATTTGGGGAGAGTGTGGCGGGAGCTGTCTCTGCTCACCTCCTTCCCATCAGGCGCCGGAACCGGAAGTATTCTTTTTTTTTACAGCAGCAATGTAGACGCACTTTTTAATTTTGTGCAAGAAATGCACAACAAGGTGCAAATGTACTATGTAGCAGTATTTATTTATTTTAAACCAGCAATGTCGACGCACTTTTTAATTTTGTGCAAGAAATGCACAGCAAGGTGCAAATGTACTACGTATCCCTATTTATTATTCTTTTTTTTAAAGCAGCATTGTAGACGCACTTTTTAATTTTGTGCAAGAAATGCACAGCAAGGTGCAAATGTACTATGTAGCACTATTTTTTATTTTTTTTAAACCAGCAATGTCGACACACTTTTTAATTTTGTGCAAGAAATGCACAGCAAGGTGCAAATGTACTATGTAGCGCTATTTATTTTTATTTATTTTTAAACCAGCAATGTCGACACACTTTTTAATTTTGTGCAAGAAATGCACAGCAAGGTGCAAATGTACTATGTATCACTATTTATTATTCTTTTTTTTAAACCAGCAATGTAGACACACTTTTTAATTTTGTGCAAAAAATGCACAGCAAAGTGCAAATGTGCTATGTAGCACTATTTTTTTATTTTTTTTTTCAAACCAGCAATGTCGACACACTTTTGAATTTTGTGCAAGAAATGCACAGCAAGGTGCAAATGTACTATGTAGCACTATTTTTTTTTTTAAACCAGCAATGTCGACGCACTTTTTAATTTTGAGCAAGAAATGCACAGCAAGGTGCAAATGTACTATGTAGCACTATTTATTATTCTTTTTTTAAACCAGCAATGTAGATGTACTTTTTAATTTTGTGCAAGAAATGCACAGCAAGGTGCAAATGTACTATGTAGCACTATTTTTTTTTTTTAAACCAGCAATGTCGACGCACTTTTTTAATTTTGTGCAAGAAATGCACAGCAAGGTGCAAATGTACTATGTAGCACTATTTTTTTTTTTAAACCAGCAATGTCGACACACTTTTTAATTTTGTGCAAGAAATGCACAGCAAGGTGCACATGTACTATGTAGCACTATTTATTATTCTTTATTTTTTAAACCAGCAATGTGGATGCACTTTTTAATTTTTTTTCAAGAAATGCACAGCAAGGGGCAAATGTACTATGTAGCACTATTTTTTATTTTTTTTTTAAACCAGCAATATAGACTCACTTTTTATTTTTGTGCAAGAAAAGCACCGCTGGCCGCAAATGAAGTATTTAGAATATTTTTTTTTTCTAAACCAGCAATATAGACATACTTTACTTTTGTGCAAGAAATGCACCGCTGGCCGCAAATGTAGTATTTAGAATATTTTTTTTTTAAACCAGCAATGTAGACGCACTTTTTAATGTTGTGCAAGAAATGCCCCGCTGGCTGCAAATGTAATATTTTACACAAAAGAAAAAATTAAAATTAATTTGTCTATCTGCAATGTAAAAGCAGTATTTAAATATGCCAAAATGTTGCCAACTGAACTAACAGAACATGATTAAAGTAGTGTTCCTGACACGCAAGCAGTTGCAAGTGCACTGCACTTGCAAAAATGGCTGCAAACGCCCACCTAACAAACGGAAAAATTGCTTAGGTTTTATATGAGGCACTTTGCTTAGCAAACAAAATGTACTCTAGCAAACAAAAATCTTCCACCCACCAATAAATCACTGTTTTTAACAGATTTACTAAAGCTAATCTGTCCCTCACAGCAGCATCCTCTCCCTACACTAGTATGAGATGATGTGACATGCAGCACTACGTGACTCCAGCTTATATAGAGGCTGGGTCACATGATGTACTGGCCAATCACAGCCATGCCATAAGTAGGCATGGCTGTGATGGCTTCTAAGGGCAAACAAGTGAAACGCTTGTTGATTGGCTGCCCTGCAGCTATTCAACAGGCACGGACACCCTAAAGTCTGGTACGAACTCGAACTTTACAGTTCGGGTTCGCTCAACTCTAACAATAAACAATACACTTATTCACTGCAATATTCACTGTAAGGACAGATCCTGAAGCTTAACCACTTCAGCCCCGGAAGGTTTTGCAGCTTTAGGACCAGAGCACTTTTTGCGATTCGGCGCTGCGTCTCTTTAACTGACAATTGCGCGGTCGTGCGACGTTGTACCCAAACAAAATTTGCGTCCTTTTTTTCCCACAAATAGAGCTTTCTTTTGGTGGTATTTGATCGCCTCTGCGTCATTTCTGATCGCCGCTATAAACAAAAGAAGAGCGACCATTTTGCAAAAAAACCCAAATTTCTTACTTTTTGCTAAAATTCAAATCCAAAAAAAAATATAAAAAAACTTTTTTTTCACCGTTTTTGGCCGATTTATATTCTTCCTCATATTTGCGATAAAAAAAATTGCAATTGGCGTTTATTAATTGGTTTGCGCAAAAGTGGCCGCGTTTACGGATGATGAGAATTCATTTCTGGGGTTTTTATTTATTTATTTATTTTTACTAGTAATGGCGGCGATCTGCGATTTTTAGCGGTAATGCGATATTGGGGGGGACACGTCGGAACATTTTGACACTTTTTTGGGACCAATGACATTTATTCAGCGATCAGAAATGTAAATGTCCACTGATTACTGTATAAATTTCATTGGCAGTGAAGGGGTTAACCTGCAGGGGGAGATCTAGGGGTTAACTGTGTTCCCTGGGTGTGTTCTTACTGTGGGGGGGTTGGGCTAACATGGGCATGAGAGATCTAACTGATCCCAGTGACAGGGATCAGTAGATCTCTCATGCCCCACTGACAGGGCGGGGAACCGCCGTGTTTACATCGGCGGTTCCCCGTTCTTTCTCTTTTGCCGCTCATCGCGGCTCGCCGACGGACATCGGGTCCGCCCGAGCCGCGGGCACACTCCCCAGGAGTGCGGCGGGTGCGCGCGCGCGCCGCCGGAGCGCGCGCGCGCGCCCCCTGGTGGCCAATTGCAAATCGCCGCCTATTTACGGCGATTCGCGCAGCGCTCCCCCACTGCCGCCGTGAAAAGACGGCGCGCGGTGGGGAAGCGGTTAAACTTGAATACTTTGGTCACCTAATGTGAAGAGAGGACCCACTGGAAAATACCCTGCTGCTGGAAAACATGGAAGGAAAAAGGAGAAGAGGGTGACAGAAGACAAGATGGAAAGATAACATCATCAAAACAATGAACATGAAGTTAAGCAAGCACCTGGAGGCAGTGGAGGACAGAAAAGCCTGATGCACTATGGTCCATGAGGTCACGAAGAGTCGGACACAACTAAGCAACTGAACAACAACACACAATACACATATTCTTCAAAAATTAAGCATACATGTCTACTAATTAATAACTCTATCTACTTTTACTTTATTCATTTATTACTGTGTTTTCTGCCTTTTTGTAACATCCTCCCAAACCTTTCATTCCCCCCTCACTGTTGTGTGTTTGAAACCAGCAGTGTGCATTAGTTACCCTCATGTGCATTGTTCTATGCATAAATACAAATCTCATAATTCACAGTCCCTCATCCTCAATCTATCTGGGGAATTAGCAAGAGAGAGCTGCTATGTTTCTACATACTGTATACAGACGGTCCCCGGGTTACAAACAAGATAGGGACTGTAGGTTTGTTCATAAGTCTAATTTGTTTGTAAGTCGGAACACGTACATTTTTTAAGTGTAGCTTCAGCCAAAACAAATATTTTTAAGCTTTTTGGATAGCATAGGGAAGGGTTAACACCCCTGTGATGTTTGTTTTGCTGTCTATGTTTCTGTTCAGAAGATTTCATATCACTTCCTGTCCCAATGATAATTGGATTTTGAAAATTTTGAGGTGTTGTGGAAACAAACCTTGGTGATAAAGCATCAGTGGAGACCCCTTTTTCACATAATAACTCTTACAGGAGTGAATTTCCCTTCCTAGGGGGAGATTTCCTCTCACTTCCTGTTGTCTCCCTCCGTTTGTAAGTAGGAGTCATTCATAAGTCAGATGTTCATAACTAGGGGACCGCCTGTACTGGAAAGGGAGAGAGACCACCACACACCACCAACCTGGCCCGAAAGGTGAACCAACAAGACGGCTACAGACTGAGTCCAGAGGCAGGGTGTTCTGGGTGGACTCAGGCTGAAGTCATCTTGTTGATTTACTTTTCAGGCTGGATTGGTGTGCTGCAGTGTTTCTCCTTTTCCAGTATATGCCACAGAGCCATTGGATGGGCTCCTTAGTTGCTGGCACCCTTGAGTAGGGGTTGCCAGAGTTGAAGGATGGTTGTCTGGACTGGCACCCCAAGTTTCTTAGGGTTATATTTCTACATGCAGTGGGACCATGGAGAATGAATGTAGCCACCATCTAACAAGAAATCAGATCACAGCAGCAAAAATAAATAAACATGCATTTGGAGGAATCTGAGAGCAATAGAAGGTATTTTCTGAGTTAAAGTGATTCTGACTCCTCTTAGTTATATAGTTACATAGATGATAATGTTCACTAAAGACACCCACCCATCCAAGTTAACCTGTGTGAGTGTGTGGGTGCGTGTTGTTGTCAATACCATTCCCCATATCCCTGCATATTGCTTTCACTAAAGCTCATCTAAAAGCTTTGTAAATTATCAACCCTCCCCACAGATACCCCTAACCGTGGCAGGGAGTTCCACATCTTTACTGCTCTGACAGTAAATAAACCCCTATGCTGTTTAAGGTTAAATCACTTCTCGTCCAACTTCATTAGGGGCAACATATCCTCTTAAAGAGGAGCTCCAGGCTCCTTCAGAAAAAAATTAACAGTCAGCAGCAATAAATACTTGTGGCTTCACAGCCGATTTCCTACTGCACATGTGCGAAAGGCGCTGCACTTTGTGAATGGGCCAGCTGCGGGAGGAGATGGGGGGCGAACTTCTGGCTCAGTTCATCACAGGGAGCGAGTACCTGTCAATACCAGACAAGCAGAGCTTCCTCTTTGGGTGGAGCTCTACTTTAAATGACCTGAGACTGAATCGTTTCCTCCCTATGTTAGAATCACTGTGAGATTTGAGGTGTTTGTATATCAATATCATATTCCCTCATAAGAATCTCTTCTCCAGGGAGAATAAGTTTAATACTTCTAGACATTCCTCATTGCTGAGGTCCTTCAGTCCCCTTATTAGCTTTGTTGCCCTTATCAGTACTCTCTTCCATTCCAGCCCATCCTTCCTGAGGACTGGTGAGCAGAACTGGATGGTATATTAAAGATGTGGCCAGACCAGAGTTTGTAAAGTGGTAGATTTATAGTTTTATCCCTTGAGTAAATAACCTTTTTAATACATGCTAATAGTCTTTTGATTTTGCTTGCCCCAAAGGTTCTCCCCCTAGTGCATTCATATTTTTAGCTCCCAAGTGCATTATTTTACGTTTTTCAACATTAAACCTCATTTGTCATGTGGTTGCTCATTCCTTTATTTTATCAAGGTCTTATTCTAAGGTTTCTATAGCCTGCTCTGAAATTATTGCCCTGCTTAGTTTGTATCATCAACAAACACTGAAATTGAACTATTTATACCAAACGCTATGAATAAATGAAACAAAATTGGCCCTAGGACAGAGCCTTGGGGTAACCTGGTCACAACTCCAGACCATTCTGAGTCCACACTATTTTTCACTTCCCTTTGGGTGTTCCCCTGTAACCAGTTTTCTATCCAGGTACATACACTATTGTTCATGTCAACAGATCTCAGATTGTAAACTGAGCGTTTATGGGAAACTGTACTGAATGCTTTGGCAAAATCCACATCATGTCTACAGGCCTTCCTCTATCTAGATGACAGTTTAAAGTGGCTCTAAAGGCAGAAGTATTTTTTAACCTTAATGCATGTTATGTATTAATATAAAACACTTTCTGTGTGCAGCAGTCCACCTCAGCCCACCATAATACTTAGATCTTCCTCCTGCAATGTGCACAAGAACCTCAGCTGTCCAGGGACTCTCCCTCCCCATTGGTTGAAACAGCAGCGGGCACCATTGGGTCCTGCTGCTGTCAATCAAATTCAGTGAGCCAATGAGGAGAGAGAGGGGGCAGGGCCGAGCCATGGCTGCGTGTCTGAATGAACACACAGAGCAGCGCCCCCATAGCAAGCCGCCTGCTGAGGAGGCACTCGGCAGGAGTGAGGGGCAAGGAACGGTGGTGAGGGACCAAAGCAGAGGAGAGTCTGAGCTGCTCTGTGTAAAACTACTGCACAGGGCAAGCAAAGTATAACATGTTTGTTATTTTTAAACAAAAATCCCCAAGATTTTGATATCACTTTAATTCCTCATAGAATGTTAACAGATTGGTCTGGCAAGGATGATCTTTCATAAATCAATGTTGATTACTACTATTGATTAGAGATGGGCTGAACACCCCCCGGTTCAGTTCGCACCAGAACTCCCGAACAAAGAAAAAGTTCTGACCCAAGTGGCGAACCCTATTAAAGTCTATGGGACCCAAAAAAAATCAAAAGTCCCCATTTTGAAGGCTTACACTGTAAAAGCAAGTAATTGACCATAAAAAGTCTGGTTACCTCCCTAGGGGACAACAATAAAAATAAAAAATTCCTTTAAATATAGTGCCTGGGGGTCCTATTAGTCTGCCTGTAAAGTAGCGCATCTGTATCATGTATAGAGCTGCAGCAAAAATGACTTTTCTTTTTTTCTTTCAATGTTTTTATTGAAATCATTTATGGAAATCTATACATAGTACACAAAACAGAGAGGGTTGGTTCATTACAAAGGTGATACATTAAATCAGCGTGAAATAAAAAATAGTAGAGTAGTGAACATTCAGGGTGAACAACGATACAAAATCTCCCCAGTCTCCCGCTATGTACCGGCCGCTCGGCAAGCGAATCCACCCCCTTCCCCCACCACCCCGAATGGGAGCAAGCTGTGGAAAGGGGAATGGGATAGGCCCGCCCCACCGACCAACCGATCTGACACAGGGTCTCAGGACTTTATGTGTACAATTCCTGAGCAAGCTCAAGGGGACTATATTAGATCAGATATGGGAAAACATAACATAGGCATTGAAAAAGTCCAACTCCGGGCACAGGAGCTAGTGTTTTATGTCCTAAACCTGTTATGGAGACAAGGTCCTGAACCCAGAGCAGGAATGATGCCATTAACAAATAAATTGTGAAAGAACAACATCCCCATAGAGGAGGGTGGGCTAAGGCCCCCCGACCTATGTAATAAACCAAAACTGGAGGGCCTGTGAACCCCCCCGGAGGCTGAGAGGGCACAGGCCAATAAGAAGAAGAGAAAGAGAGGAAAAAGAGAAAAGCAAAGGCTGGAGAATTGAGAGATCAAAGAAAATAGGTCAATCAGGGAGGACTGGGGGTGGGGGGATCTGAGTTTTGGTGGCCCGGGATCAAAGACATCCCCATATGTTTTGCCCAGGGTTCCCAAATGGCTTCAAATTTAGTTGTGGAGTCTGTGATGATACTGGCTAATTTTTCTTGCTCCATTATGCAAGAGATCTTGCGATGGGCTGCTTCGAAGGAAACTTTAGGTTGTTTCCACGCTTTAGCTAAAGTGATTTTGGCTCCAAGGAAAATGAAGTGAATTAACTTACAGGAGTGTTTGGGGACTCTGGGGAGGTCCGCGTTCAGCAGGGCAATGGTCGGTACTCTGGGGAAATGGTAATTTGTGATTAAGGTGATCAGGTTGAAGATCTTCTTCCAGAAGGTCCTAATCCTGGGACAACTCCACCATATATGGAGATGGTCTCCAGTCAATTGGCAGTTTCTGAAGCAAAGAGGGTTCGCCGATGGGTAGAAAGTCGGCAATCTAGCAGGTGTGAGGTACCACCTGGTTAGGACCTTAAGGTTAGCTTCAATAAGAGCAACCTTTAGGATACCTTTGTAAGCTCTAAAGCAGTTAGTTTGCCATCTCTCAAGATACCAATCAAGCTGTAGGTCCTCTTCCCAGGCCCCCATGTAGCTAGATTTAGAATTGGGTAGGGAGACTGACTGGTAGATGATCGAGAAACCGCCCCTCTGATCCCTGGCCAGCCCGCACCAATGTTCATACTGAGTGATTGTGGGGGGATTTGGCTTATTTTTCCAAAGGGAGTGGAGGAAGTGATGAATTTGTCTAAATCTGTAGTGCTCGGAGGTGGGCATCTCCAATTTTGTGATACAATGTCTCATTGTAATGGGAACCAAGGAGTTAAAAAAGTGTCCAATCCGGTACAATCCTTTGTCCACCCACCACATGAAGGCCATAATGTGTTGTCCGGGGGAAACGGCTGGGTTGTGGAAAATGGGTGTGAGGGGAGTAAGCTCGGATACTAAGGTGGTAGACGATCTTAAACTGTCCCATAGGGCTAGAGATTGCGAGAGGATCGGAGACAATATGGGAGGTCTGTTTTTGGTTTGCATCCAGAGGAGGTAGTCTAATGTGAATGAAAGGGGCTGCCTGTCTTTCAATCTGCATCCAGTCAGGTTTCTCATATTTGGAATAGACTAAGGAGATTGGGCGATTCTGGCTGCTTGGTAGTACCATTGGAAGCGGGGTAGCCCTAGTCCTCCCTTGGATCTGTGTTGAAATAAGGTTCTTTGGGGCCGGCTACTTACCAAATGAACTTGAGAACCTGTCGTTGGACCCTGTGTAAGTGGTCTTGTCTAACCGGGATGGGAAATGATCTGAAAAGGTATAAGAGTCGTGGTAGAAGGGTCATTTTGATGGAGTTGATTCTGCCTAACCATGAAAGATTATGGCCTGACCAACCCTTTAGGTCAGCTTCCAGTTTCTTGTATGTGGGGGGGGGAGTTCAGGGGATAAAGGAAGTCTATTCTGGAAGTGAGATTAACTCCAAGGTATTTGATATGTGTATCTTTCCATTCAAATTTGAAGGTCTCCTTCAGTCTAGACACCAGGTCTGGTTGAAGTGATATGTTGAGGGCCTGGGATTTGGTCTAATTGATTCTTAGGCCTGAGCAATCAGCAAAGTCGTTGAGAAGTTTAAAGAGGTTTGGAAGGGTAATTAGTAGAGTTGATCGAACCCCCGGATGTTCGGGTTCGGTGGGTCTGGCCGAACTTCGGGAAAAAGTCCGGGTCCCATACCGAACTCAACCCGAACTTTATCTCGGACCCCGAACCCCATTGAAGTCAATTGGGAGCCCAAACTTTTCGGCACAAAAATGGTTGTAACAAAGTCCTGGCAAGTGCTAGAGGGCTGCAAAAGGAAGTAAAATGGGCGTAAGAGTAGGGCAAGTGCACTACAAAAAAATGGGGATAGGGAAAATAAATTAAAATCAAATAAAAAAAAAATGGGAAGGGGGGGTGGATGTGGAGTAGGAGCCTAGAGGCTGACTAGGCCATGACCGTGGCAGTGTAGGAGGAAGTGGCAGTGGTGGTGGAGGAGGTAACCAACACAGTTTTTTTTTTATAATTGAGGTAGCCCCCAAAATATTGAGGCATATTCAAAAAAACAAGTATACGAATGGCTGTGTGAGTCCGGTCTAAATGTCTATTCTGCACAAGGTACAGACAAGTCTTGTGGGATCCATGCCTGGTTCATTTTAATAAACGTTAGCTTGTCCATGTTGGCTGTGGACAGGTGGCTGCGCTTGTCTGTGATAATGCCCCCTGCCATGCTAAACAAACGTTCAGACAATACACTGGCTGCAGGGCAGGCCAGCACCTCCAAGGCATAAATGGCAAGCTCAGGCCATGTGGCCAATTTGGAGACCCAGAAGTTGAATGGGGCAGACCCCTCAGTCAGTACGTGTAGGCGTGTGCACACATACACTTGCACCATGTTGCTGAAATGCTGCCTCCTGCTAAGACGTTGTCTATCGGCTGGTGGTGCTGTTTGTTGTGGCGGGCTGCAGACAAAGTTGCCACATTTCGGCCATGATAACCCTGCCTTCTGAGGTGCTGGCGGTGGCACAGCTGCGTTGGCGGCCTCTTCCTCCTCTGCCTTCGCCTTGTGCTTCCACTGAGCCCCCGGTGTCATTTGGGAATGCCCTCAGCAGAGCGTCTACCAGCGTGCGCTTGTAGTCGCGCATCTTCCGATCACGCTTCAGTGAGGGAATTAAGGACGGCACGTTGTCCTTGTAACGGGAATCCAGAAGGGTGGCCACCCAGTAATCGGCACACGTTACAATGTGGGAAACTCGGCTTTCGTTGCGCAGGCACTGCAGCATGTAGTTGGCCATGTGTGCCAGGCTGCCCAGAGGCAAAGACAAGCTGTCCTCTGTGGGAGGTATATCATCTGTGTCCTCTGTATCCCCCCAGCCACGCTCCAGTGATGCCCACGAACAGCGTTCGGTGCCACCCTGCTGCGGTTCCTCCTCCTCATGATCTTCCTCATCCTCCTCATTCTCCAGAACTGTGCCCTGGCTTGAATATTTTTGACCTGGCCTATGCTGGTGCAGGAACCAACCCTCCGAGCCACTTGCGAATGACTGGCCTGATAACCGTGGAAATAACCCCTCTTCCTCCTCCTCCTCCTCCTCATCCTCCTGTGCCACATCCTCTTCCATCATCGCCCAAAGTGTTTTTTCAAGGAGACATAGAAGTGGGATAGTAACGCTGAGAACAGCGTCATCGGCACTGGCCATATTGGTGGAGTACTCAAAACAACGCAATATGCTACACAGGTCTTGCATGGAGGCCCACTCGTTGGTGGTGAAGTGGTGCTGTTCCGCAGAGCGACTGACCCGTGCGTGCTGCAGCTGAAACTCCACTATTGCCTGCTGCTGCTCGCACAGTCTCTCCAGTATGTGCAAGGTGGAGTTCCACCTTGTGGGCATGTCGCATATGAGGTGGTGAGCGGGAAGGCCGAAGTTCCGCTGCAGCCCAGACAGGAGAGCAGCAGCAGGGTGAGAACGCCGAAAGTGCGCACAGACGGCCCACACTTTCTGCAGCAGCTCTGACATATCCGGGTAGTTTTTTAGAAAATTCTGTACCACCAAATTCAGCACATGCGCCAGGCAAGGGATGTGCGTAAAAAGGGGTAGGCCCAGAGCCGCTACGAGATTTTGCCCATTGTCGCACACCACCAGGCCGGGCTTGAGGGTCAGTGGCAACAACCACTCATTGGTCTGTTGTTCAATGCCCATCCACAGCTCCTGCGCAGTGTGGGGTTTATCCCCCAAACATATCAGTTTTAAAACAGCCTGCTGTCGTTTCCCCCTGGATGTGCTGATGTTGGTGGTGAAGGTGTTACGCTGAGCGGATGAGGAGGTGGTAGAGGAGGAAGAAGCGCAGTAGGCGGAGGAGGCAACAGGAGGCAAAGAGAAATGCCCTGCAATCCTTGGTGGTGGAAGGACATGCGCCAAATGGCTAGCCGGCTCAGGCCCACCCGCCACTACATTTGCCCAGTGTGCAGTTAGCGAGATATAGCGTCCCTGCCCGTGCTTACAGGTCCAGGTATCAGTGGTTATGTGGACCTTGCCACAGATGGCATTGCGCAGTGCACACTTGATCTTGTCCCCGACTTGTTTGTGCAGGGAAGGGATGGCTCACCTGGAAAAGTAGTGGCGGCTGGGAACCACGTACTGTGGGACAGCCACCGCCATCAGGTTTTTGAAACTGTCTGTGTCCACCAAACGAATTACAGCATTTCAAAGGCCAGGAATTTTGAAATGCTGGCATTCAGGGCCAGGGATCGCGGGTGGGTAGGGGGTACTTCCTCTTTCTCTCCAGTGTTTGGGAGATGGAGAACTTTAAGTTTCCATGGGACCATGGTGTGGACATGGTGGCGGACATGGTGGGGTTGCTGTCATATCATCTGTTTGCTGGGTGGCAGGTGACACTGTCACGGTAGAGGTGGAGGAAGAGGCCGAGACAGCAGCAGAAGAGGAAGCAGGAGGAGGCAGAGACCTTTCTTGGATTTTGAGGTAATTATTCCAATGCAGCTTGTGCCTTGAATTTAGATGCCTGATCATGCAGGTTGTGGTCAGGTTTAGAACATTTATGCCCCAGCTCAGGCTATCATTGCACAGCTTGCAAACCACTCGTGTCTTGTCGTCAGCAC
>BLSH010442929.1:225766-252137 GCA_018402905.1 Glandirana rugosa | reverse complement strand
GTGATCCAAAAAAGTTATCATCATACTACAATAGGCGCTTGTCCAAATAAAACACAACCTCCGGGACCTTTCTCTTAGGACAATACCTCCCCAAACTTACTTAACAAAGACGATCGCCAAGATCATAATTCAATTTTTACTACCCCCTCTCCCCCGTTGGGACTGCACAAGGGAAACACTACAGTTTAACAAACCTATCATGTAACCTCCACATATAGACACGACTACCCGTACTTATCTCACGATCTTATCAAGTCCCCGCACCGAACCGCGCGTGCCCTCTACCGGCGTATCCTCTGCTCGAGGTCCCTGCCCAAGACGTTAGGGAGTCGTAGCGCCGAAGGAAAGTTCGATTTGTACCCGTCTTAGTGTTTTAGGCCGAGTGTTGTGGCGGTTGTTGCGAGCCGGTGGAAGAGGCGCTTGTTCTGCCCATGTTTAGCTTGAAAGGAAGCCGCGATGCTGAGGGATTGCAGAACCCGTCCCTGGAGCTCGTCTCCTATGCGGCCATCTCCCGTGCGCGCCAAGCCACGCCCCTGAACTATTCTAGCACTCTATTCATGCCCATCAGCACAGATATACACCTCCAATGTACTATCCAAACAATTTGACATCACAAAGGGAACACGTCAGGGTTGCCCCCTCTCCCCCATCATTTTTAACTTAATACTAGAACCGCTAGCAGAAACAATTCATTCAAACCCCTCCATAACAGGATTCTCTTTCCAGGGCCTCCAACACAAAATAAACCTGTTCGCGGATAACATCATACTACTATTGAAAAAACCTAGTGAATCACTATGAGCTGCCTACCACACACTACAACAATTCAGCAGAATATCATATTATAAAATAAACAATTCAAAGTCAATAATCCTCGATCTAGGAATCCCCCCACCAATAGTCAATGACCTAAAATTCCAATTTCCATTTACCTGGAGTGTAGACAGCATAAAATACCTAGGCATCAACCTGACTAATGACACAACAAACCTAATACCCTTCAACATCAACCCGCTAACAGTGAAAATATCCAAAGAACTTGACCGTATGTCCAAATGTGAAATCACCTGGAGCGGCAGACTAGCAGCACTTAAAATTAATATCCTACTCCAGATATTATACATTTTCAGAGCCCTCCCAATACCCTTATCAACTAAACAATTGAAAAACCTTAAAAGCATACTTACCAAATTTATCAGGCAGGGCAAAAGTGCAAGGTGCGCAGAAACCACATTGGCCAAGCATAGATTAGTGGATGGAGCAGGACTACCAGACCTGGTATACTATTACTGGACAGTACACCTAGAGCAACTGAAATACTGGTTCCCAAGGGAAGAGACATCACTATGAGTGGAGATGGAAAGAAACTTAACCGCCACTCAAGATCTTCACAACCTACTACTGATAGATAGGTGGAAGCCCTGGGATCTCTCCCAATTCACACTTCCCTTACAGGCCTCACTCAAAGCCTGGAGACATATCTCCAAGCAAAATTACACACAAGACGTCTTAATCGTGACTCCAATGCCTCTAAACATGCTAGAAACCCTAATAACTAGAGTTGAGCGAACTTCTAGAAGTTCGGGTTCTGCTGGTTCGGCTGAACTTCAGGACAAAGTCCTGGTTCGGGTCCGGACAGAACCCGAACTTTGCCCGGACCCCGAACCCCGAACCCCATTGAAATCAATGGGGACCCGAACTTTTAGGCACAAAAATGACTGTAAAAAAGTCCTGGAAAGTCCTAGAGGTCTGCAAAAGGAAGGAAAATGGGGGTAAGGGTGGGACAAGTGCCCTACAAATAAATGGGGACAGGGAAATAACTAAAAGCATTAAAAAAAAAAATCACATCAAAAAATCAAAAATGGAGGTGCATGTGGACCATCTTCAAACTGTGTGTGAAAAGTATTAATTAAAGGTAGAAGCTATATCACTGTTCTAAAATCATCTTCAAACTGTGTGAAAAAAGTATAAATTAGCCGGGAGAACCCATATCACTGTTCTACAATCATCTGGAAACTGTGTGTTAAACTTAAACTAAAAGCGGGAGAACCCATATCACTGTTCTACAATCATCTGGAAACTGTGTGTGAAACTATAGCAGAGCGAAGCCATATCCCTGTTCTAAAATCATCTAAAAACTGTGTGTGAAAATATATCAGAGAAAAGCCATATCCCTGTTCTAAAATCATCTAAAAACTGTGTGTGAAAATATAGCAGAGAGAAGAACAGGGATATGGCTTCGCTCTGCTATAGTTTCACACACAGTTTCCAGATGATTGTAGAACAGTGATGTGGGTTCTCCCGGTTTTAGATTAAGTTTAACACACAGTTTCCAGATGATTGTAGAACAGTGATATAGGTTCTCCCGGTTTTAGTTTAAGTTTAACACACAGTTTCCAGATGATTGTAGAACAGGGATATGGGTTCTCCCGGCTAATTTATCATTTTTTCACACAGTTTGAAGATGATTTTAGAACAGTGATATGGCTTCTACCGTTAATTAATACTTTTCACACACAGTTTGAAGATGGTCCACATCCACCTCCATTTTTGATTTTTTGATGTGATTTTTTTAAAAAAAAATGCTTTTAGTTATTTTCCTGTCCCCATTTCTTTGTAGGGCATTTGTCCCACCCTTACCCCCATTTTCCTTTCTTTTGCAGACCTCTAGGACTTTCCAGGACTTTTTTACAGCAATTTTCAGAACTTTTAGTAAAATTACCAGAACCCCAGACCCGAACACCCAAAAGTTCGGTACGGACCCGAACTTTACAGTCCGGGTTCGCTCAACACTACTAATAACTATGCTCAATACCAAATGCTTAGAAAATGTGGAACAAACACCATTCAACAACTATACGATAACCAAGGGCTCAAAACCCGAGCACAACTAATGGAAGAGTTCCAAATTCCTCAGCAAACGGTTTTCAACATAACCTGCATAACATATTTTTTAATGAAGCATCCTCTAAGAGACATAAGAGTAAACTCAACAGCCTGGAACTATTATACCCATAACACCTGTGCAAAAAAAGGGAATTACACTATTCTACAACACACTACATTTGAAAAATGAGTTCATTAACACAGTATCCATGCTTAAATGGGAAAAAGAATTACATAGCACATTCACGAATGACCAATGGAAAAATGCAAGAAAATCCATCATTAGATCCTCGCACTGCACTTCCCATTGGGGGATGTCACTAAAAATAACCAATAGATAGTACTATACATCCTACCGACTGGCCAAATTCCCCCCATCCAACTCTCCCCTATGCTGGCGCAACTGTGGCCAAATAGGCAATCTCATGCCTTCAATGTGGGAATGCCCAGCAATAACAAGTTATTGGAACTCCATATTCCAACAACTACCATCATGCACTGGAATACTAAAGAAACCATGCCCTATTCTGGCAGTCATAAACATAGGAATAGACACCTACCCCCCCCCCCCCCAAACACAGGCCAGTGGTCACACGTGTACTACTGGCAGCGAGATCACTTCTTCTCCAGAGATGAAAAAGTACCATTAACCCAAACCTCTCAGGGGTTAAAAAACTGGTTGACATAAATAAAACATACGAGAATCTTATAGCATTCAACTCCTTATCATACAACAAGCACAAAGCAACATGGAGTATATGGACAAAGGTAAAGGATTCAACCTATAATGCATTCTAAATGTTAAATTAACTCTTTTGAACTACGGAAAATGCAAGATATGTACCTGCTAAACCTCGACATGTACTATGTTACATCTCTTTCTTTCTGTACCCGCTCCCCTTTTCATTGCTGTACCCCAACCTTTGTTACAAAACAATAAAAAAAAGCAGGGTTGCCAGCCAGTAATGATCCCGCTCCTTGATACCACAAATCCTAGGTTCTTTTCACAGGCTTTTCAGAATCAGAGAGGCCATACAGCATAAGTTTGAGGAGGCATGAGTGTCCACTGGGTCAATGAGGATGACATTATCAGGAACTACCACCTCTCAGCCACGTACAACTCCTTGGGTTTCTGGGGACTGAAAACCATGATCCCTTGAAGACTGCTGTGTGTTATCCTCCACATCCATGCTGACACAATAATCCTCTTCCTCCCCCTGTGTGTTTGGCGGCTCTGCAGGGATGCTCTCTGCATAAAGGGGCCTTGAGAGGAAAGGAAGTCCTCCTCTTCCTCCCACTGTTCTGCCTCAAGTGCCCTGTCCATGATTCTACGAAGCGTGTGCTCCAGAAGGAATATTAGAGGGACAATGTCACTGATGCATGCATTGTCACTGCTCACCATGCTTTTGGCCTCCTCAAATGGTGACAGGACAGTACATGCATCCTTAATCAGTAGCCACTGATGTGGAAAAAAGAAGCCAAGCTCCCCTGAGCCTGTCCTGGTGCCATGCCCACAGAAGTACTCATTGATGGCCTCCTGCTGTGCATTGTCAATGTTGAGTTCCACCTGGTGGGCATGTCACAATTGAGGCGGTTGGTGGGCAGGTTGAATTCCCGCTGAATGTCAGCCAGCCGGGCACTGGCATTGTATGAACGCCGGAAATGACCACAGACTTTTCTGCCTGCCTCAGGATATCTGGTAAGCCTGGGTACCTGGTCAAAAAACACTGCACCAGCAAATTCAAGATGTGTACCAAGCATATAATATGTGTCAAGTGTCCCTGTCAGAGTACAGAGAGAAAGTTGGTGCCATTGTCGCATACAACCATTCCTGGCTCAAGCTGCCGTGGCGTCAACCATCTCTGAGCCTGCCCCCGCAGAGCTGACAGAATCTCTGCCCCAGTGTGGCTCCTGTCCCCAAGACAGACTAACTCAAGCACCACATGACATCTTTTAGCCTGACTGCTTGCTTAGCCCATTGAATGCTTAGGGAGCACTGCAGGTTCAGAGGACAATTATGCAGAAGAAGCCACAGAGGTAGAAGAGGAGGGGGTGGAGGATGTGGATGTGGCAAAATTACCACCAGCTTTTGGAGGCGTGGTGCCAGAACTAGCTCCAAAACTGAACCCTGTCCTGCATCCTTCCCAGCTGCCAGCAGAGTTACCCAGTGCGCCATGAAGGAAAGGTAACGTCCCTGACCATGCCTGCTGGACCATGAGTCAGCGGTAATATGAACCCTGCTGCTGACCGCCCTGTCCAACGAGGCCAAAACATTGCCTTCAACATGACGGTAGAGAACCGGAATGGCCTTACATGAAAATACATTTCTTTTGGGGACCTGCCACTGTGGGACAGCACATTCCACAAATTCACAAAAGGGGCAGAGTCTACCAACTGAAAAGGCAAAAGTTGGAGTGCCAGTAATTTGGCCAAGCTAGCATTAAAACACTGAGCATGTGGATGGCTGGGACAGTATTTTTTTTATGGTGCTAGCAGATTGGCTGCAAGTACTTGTGGCACACATTGCTAGACCTTCATTCCTCTTAGTGCAGGTTTAGGAGAGGACTGGAGATATAGAAGGGGTTGAGATCCTTAATGAGGAGCAAGGAGAAGCCCGTCTTGTTTTCTGGTGTGGGTTTTTCAGGTGCTGTTGCCAATGGACTGCATGGCTGGTCGTCATATATCTTGTCAAGACAGTAGTGCCCAAGAGTTCTGGCCTCTCTTGACCCACTTCAGACATGGATTGCAAATGGCAACGGTGCGTGCTGAAAAATACCCACACCAAAGAAATTTTGAAAGTCAGTGGGGAGCCAGCAGCGCTCTGCACATGTGGAGCTCTGTGGTCTGATGTAATTGGGTGGCTGCAATTAAGCTGGCCCCTGGAGGACATCCTGCCTCATTGGAGCTGTGCCTTCTCCTCACCACTTTCCTCCTCTCTTCTCTCAGGCGCCAAAGTACAGTCCATGTCTTCATCATCCCCTCCCTCCTCGTCACTGGAGCAAACTTGGCAGTATGCTGCAGATGGGGGAACATGACTGCTAGTTTCTTGTCCTTCTGCGGCACCCCCTTGTCTCTAGGCTCACGCTACTCCCTTTCTCAACCTGGGGACCAACATCAGAGCCTTCAAATTGCTGCGCATTCTCCATCAGCACGCAACCATCACTATGGTCAAATAATTCTGGTGACTCCTCCGTGCATGATGGTGGGGCTACACAAGGAATAACTGTGAACAAGGATCCGGTAAAATAAGCCGCTTTGCCAGCCGTTGGAAGGCAAACTTGTATGAGCTTGAGTGACAGGATGAGGAGGATGAGGACAGCTTAGTTATCCACTCCACCATCTCTTCTGCATGTTGTGGCTGAATAGCACGACCAACAGCAGAAAAAAAGGACAAGCATGACCTGCCTGCAGAGGATGCACCATGTCCACCACCATCACTTTTCACTGAAGACAAAGAGGCTACTTGCCCTCTTTTAGTGGCCTGGGAGCGTCTGCCTCTCCTTTTTGGCCTTCCTGACATGATGGGGATTTTTTAACACTGCACTACACTATATTAAATACCGTACACCCCCAAATGCACTGATATATACAGTGTGCACTCAATACACTGTGTATATATATATATATATATATATATATATATATATATATATATATATTAGACTGTATATATTTTAAAGACACCACATCAAGTGTACTGTATACCGTACGTACACCCCTAAATGCACTGATACATAGTGTACACTCAATACACTGTGTGTATGTGTGTGTGTATATATATCTATATATCTATAGATAGATATAGATATATATATATATATATATATATATATATACATTCTTTCACTGCCTGAATGGATGCTATATACTATACACTGAATTAGCTGTATATAGCAATAGGCTGTTTTTATTCTGAGACCAATATGTACTTTAGAAACCAATATAGAATTTTCAGTAAGTACAGTGCATATTCAATGAGATATTATAAGATAGATAAGTATAGTTAAAAGTAATTTTTTATATGTACAGTTTTATCTTAATATTTTTATTGAAGAATTAGCGGTATATAGTATACATTAAAGGCATTGCATTATATATATATATATATATATATATATATATATTATATTATATACATTATATTATATATAGTTCCTGGAAGGCTTGTCTACCTGGATGCACATGCAAGATCTATTGCATACCACCAGCTCATACGCTGCCATCTAGGTGAGGAAGATCCTTCTCACACCCTCCAGCTTGTTTTGTTGACATCAGGCTGTCATCTCTGGTGTTTCTTGGGATGATTTGTGGATGTGCAGTGTCCCCCTCCCGGTGTGACACGCGGTAATTGGGTGGAGTGTTTGACAGCCTGGGTCATGACGGGAATCTGGGTCAAGAAAGATTTATAACGCCTGGCTTGTTAAGTCCCTGAGGAAGCCATGTTTAGGCAAAACATGTTGGACGCCAATATACAGCTATTGTTGTTACAGTCAGATCTGTATTTCACCCTCATGTAAACATCTGTAATCTCTTTGCTGGTGTTAAAATATGTTATAGGTACTCTTGTATCATCCTTCTTTATCGGTACTATTGTACCATTTTCTTCTTGAGTATAAAATAAAAGATGGTTTTTAGTTAATCTTAGTCACTTAACTTATACACGGGCACCGTTATAATCCCATTTCCCCTCTACACTCTCCATTCCCACCTCCCCTCTTCTCCCTTTCCCATTTCCCCTTCCTATTTGTATTAAGTTACATATATAGTATACACTAAAGGCATTGCATTATATATCCAGTATCTCACAAAAGTGAGTACACCCCTCACATTTTTGAAAATATTTTATTATATCTTTTCATGTGACAACACTGAAGAAATGACACTTTGCTACAATGAAAAGTAGTGAGTGTACAGCTTGTATAATAGTGTAAATTTGCTGTCCCCTCAAAATAACTCAACACACAGCCATTAATGTCTAAACCACTGGCAATAAAAGTGAGTACACCCCTATGTGAAAATGTCCAAATTGGGCCCAATTAGCCATTTTCCCTCCCCGTTGTCATGTGACTTGTTAATGTTACAAGGTCTCAGGTGTGAATGGGGAGCAGGTGTGTTAAATTTGGTTTAATCACTCTCACTCTCTCATACTGGTCACTGGATGTTCTACATGGCACCTAATGGCAAAGAACTATTTGAGGATCTGAAAAAAAGAATTGTTGCTCTACATAAAGATGGTCTAGTCTATGAGAAGATTGCCAAGACCCTGAAACTGAGCTGCAGCATAGTGGCCAAGACCACACAGTGGTTTAACAGGACAGGTTCCACTCAGAACAGGCCTCGCCATGGTCGACCAAAGAAGTTGAGTGCACTTGCTCAGCATCATATCCAGAGGTTGTCTTTGGGAAATAGACATATGAGTGCTGCCAGCATTTCTGCAGAGGTTGAAGGGGTGGGGGGACAGCCTGTCAGTGCTCAGACCACACACTGCATCATATTGTTCTGCATGGCTGTCGTCCCAGAAGGAAGCCTTTTCTAAAGATGATGCACAAGAAATCCCGCAAACAGTTTGCTGAAGACAAGCATACTAATGACATGGATTACTGGAACCATGTCCTTTGGTCTGATGAGACCAAGATACACGTTATTATTATGTTCCAGCACTGCCTTAACCCTTTTGGGCATGGAGTTCACCAGAGCTTCACAGGTTGCCACTGGAGTCCTCTTCCACTCCTCCATGATGACATTACAGAGATGGTGGATGTTAGAGACCTTGCGCTCCTCCACCTTTCATTTGAGGATGCCCCACAGATGCTCAATAGGGTTTAGGTCTGGATACATGCTTGGCCAGTCCATAACCTTTACCCTCAGATTCTTTAGCAAGGCAGTGGTCATCTTGGAGGTGTGTTTGGGGTCATTATGTTGGAATACTGCCCTGTGGGCAAGTCTCCAAAGAGAGGGGATCATGCTCTGCTTCAGTATGTTACAGTGCATGTTGGCATCCATGGGTCCCTCAATGAACTGTAGCTCCTCAGTGCCGGCAGCACTCATACAGCCCCAGACCATGACACTCCCACCACTATGCTTGACTGTAGGCAAGACACACTTGTCTTTGTATGCCTCACCTGGTTGCCGCCACACACGTGCTTGACACCATCTGAACCAAATAAGCGCATATTGGTCTCATCAGACTACAGGACATGGTTCCAGTAATCCATATCCTTAGTCTTCAGCAATCTGTTTGGGGGCTTTCTTGTGCATCAACTTCAGAAGAGGCTTCCTTCTGGGACGACAGCCATGCAGACCAATTTGATGCAGGGTACGGCGTATGGTCTGAGCACTGACAGGCTGACCCCCCACCCCTTCAACCTCTGCAGCAATGCTGGCAGCACTCATACGTCTATTTCCCAAAGGCAACCTCTGGATATGACGCTAAGCACGTGCACGCAACTTCTTTGGTCGACCATGGCGAGACCTGTTCTGAGTGGAACCTGTCCTGTTAAACCGCTGTATGGTCTTGGCCCCTGTGCTGCCGCTGAGTTTCAGGGTCTTGGCAATCTTCTTATAGCCTAGGTCATCTTTATGTAGAGCAACAATTCTTTTTTTCAGATCCTCAGAGAGTTCTTTGCCATGAGGTGCCATGTTGAACTTCCAGTGACCAGTATGAGAGAGTGAGAGCGATAACACAAAATTTAACACATATTCTCCCCATTCAAACCTGAGACCTTGTAACACTAACAAGTCACATAACACCTGGGAGGGGACATCACTAATTGTGCCCAATTTGAACATTTCACTTAGGGGCCTACTCACTTTTGCTGCCAGCGGTTTAGACATTAATGGCTGTGTGTTGAGTATTTTTGAGGGGACAGCAACTTTACACTGTTATACAAGCTGTACACTCACTACTTTACATTGTAGGAAAGTGTCATTTCTTCAGTGCTGTCATATGAAAAGATAGAATAAAATATTTACAAAAATGTGAGGGGTGTACTCACTTTTGTGAGATACTGTATATATACACTAGGAAGTTTATATATATATATATATATATATATATATATATATATATATATATATATATATAGTATAGATTTCACTCTACACTAAACTGCCTGTACTAACTGACTGTATATAGAGTGCCTTATCTATCTATCTATCTATCTATCTATCTATCTATCTATCTATCTATCTATCTGTTTTTCACAATGCACAGTAATCAGCTAGCTAGCTGCACTAAACTGCCTGCTTGCCGCTAGCTAAGCTCACTGTCTCTCTATCCACCGTTATTCACACTACATAGAGCCACTATACAAGCGGCTTTATATAGTATGGGGCATGGATTGAAGCACCTGAGCAGTGATTGGCTAAAGGCACCCTGCATTTAGCCAATCATATCTCTCACAGCAGAGTGCTCTCAGATTGGCCAAAGCATTCAGGTCATGTGCATGCTTTGGCCATACAGCGGACGGCATTTGCCCCGCCATTGTAAAGCATTATGGGGTGCTCGAAGTTCCCGCGAATGCCTCATAATGTTCGGATGTGCCGAACAGTTGAACCCCCGATGTTCGAGTTGAACATGCGATGGACTCGAACCGGGGGCCCTAATAAAAAAACAAAAGCATGGGTTCAAATAGAAGATGCTGGCTCGCCAATTCCACTACAAGTGATCACCTGGCTTCCGGCAAGACAAACCCCTAAAGAACTTAAAGAACACCCTATGGTAGGCCCTTCCCTTCACTGCAATTAATTAGCATGTAAAAACTTAGACTTAAATTTGACAAAAATTGACTATGTGGGAGTGTACCATTTTGAAAAGAAGTAAATAGCTGTAAAATGTGAGGGGCTAAAACTGGGAGGAAAGTTTTATAATAGGAGTATGGGAGATCATCTGGGCCTGGAGCTTTATGTGATGGTAAATGGCGAACAACCTCCGCCAATTCCTCAAGCGTTATGGGCGCATTGATATGTGCATTTTGTTCTGGGGTAATTCTGGGCAATCGTAAGGTGTTTATAAAAGCTTTGAACTTCTCTTGTGTAAACGTAGAATTCGGATCAGTGCTAAGGCAGTTGTACAGGTTCTCATAATACCTGCCAAAAACTTGAGACATAGTGCGGCAGCAATGGGTGGGGGTACCATCCGGCTGTAATAGGTGGGCAGGTATTGGCATGAACAATCTTGGTTTTAACCTATTGACCAACATCCTATGTGGTTTGTTAGCATACTCATAAAACCTCTGTCTAGACCATAATAGCGATTTGTACGTGTTGCTCATGGCCAGAGATTTGATACAGTTGCGCACCGCTACCACAGTTCTCAGGCGATCTACAGTGGGAGCTTGTAGTAGTTTCTTTTCAGCGGCACGCAACTGGACCAAGAGCTCTGCTTTTTTAATCCTGTTTCAGACGTGAGCCTGTAGAAATACATTCCCCACTAAAAAAAGCTTTATGAGCTTCCCATAAAGTGGAGACCTCCGCAGCTGAGCCCACATTCATTTGAAAAAATTCTGAAAGTTTTCCTTGTAGGTCTTTTTTGATGTCGGATGTTCGCAAGAATGTCTCATTCAGGCGCCAATGACATGTTCTTGATGTTGAGACAGACATGACGAATTCTAGGACAATACGGGCATGGTCAGACCATGTAATGGGATTTATCTCTGAGGAAACTACACTAGGGAGCACTGGTGCCGTGACAAAAAAATTCTGCAGTATAATTTATGCGGAGGGGGAATAAAATGTGTATTGTTTGAGGGTGGGGTGTCGTACCCTCCATGTGTCATAGAGGTTGTAGGATCTAACCAATTTGCGGAAAGATGTGGACATTTTCTGAGCATGCAATGGTGGGGTGGATTGGAAAAGTGCGTATCTATCTCTATTTGATGACATGCAGATATTGAAATCCCCTCCTATAATTGTAAAGGGTTGGGAATAGGATGGTATTTTTTCAAAAACCTTTGTAAGGAATCCAATTTGACCCACATTAGGAGCATACACGCTTGCTAAGGTAAAAGTTGTGCGTAAGTGAACACAGTTCAGGAGAATGAAGCAACTCTGAGGGTCCAAGAATGAGGATATCATGTGAATGTTACAAGAGCATTTAATTAAGATTGCAACTCCTGCTTTCCCTGAGGAATAGGAGGCTACAAAAGTTAAGGGGAAATTCTTGGAAGCAAATTTAAAGGAGCTGCCAGATTTAAAGTGGGTCTCCTGGACCATGATCACGTCAGCCCCTGAGGATCTGAATTCCTTTAAAGCCAGCGTTTTTGTAAGGAATTCAGACCCTTTACATTACAAGAATAGATTTTTAAAGCCATAATGTTGCAGGATTAAACCTTTCAATCAATATTTTGGTAAGAAAAAATAGAAAAGACCTTGCACAGATCTTGAACACAATGGTAGAATACCTGGTGGGGGACAGTTCAGTACCTTGTTGCATGTTAACTCCATAGCGCACATAGAAAGCAGTTGGAGAACAGTCTGTTAATAAAAAGATGAAAAAACAAAAACAAAGAACATAATAAAACACAAAACATTTTTTGAGAAGCCTGAGGTAAAAAAAAACCTCAGGAGTCCAGGGCAGCCGCCTCTGGACATGAAGGGGTGCATGGCCTGATGGTTGGTCAGATTCAAAAACAGCATCCACAAAGTGGAGAGTATGGTCCCGTCTCTTCTAAGAAATACAAAACAAGTTTGTACCTAACATTTGAAAACAGAGAAAAAAAAAGGCAAATATTCCTTAGATAGGACAATGAAACATGGGGAACTGTAAGAATTCAGAGTTTGGGCCCAAATCACATACAGACTTAGACTCAGTCGTCTGTGGGATATAACAAGATCTTCTCAGGGAGAGTCCAAGTCCCAAGTAGGAGATCTAGAGGGGGCAGACTGCTGGGGAGTAGAAAAAGGCTTTCATGTTCTCTGACGCACCAGTGTCCAGATCTTGGCAGGTGTCAAAAGGGATCTCGTGATCATGGGAGGAAGCTGGAGCTCTTCTTCTGGTATAGGCGGGAGGCCTAAGTTGCGCATGAAAGGTTCACTTTCAGGAAGATCCCTTATGGAATACTGAACACCATCTTTAGAGGCCGATAAATGGAAGGGAAAGCCCCAACGGTATGCCACCTGATATTTCTGTATATGCATAGTGACCAGGCGTAAGTTGCGTCTTTTAGCCAGAGTAATGGGTGAAAAGTCACTGAAGATTTGGATTTTGTTCCCTTTATAGTCTATGCGTGATTTATTGCATGTAGCCACAGTCAGAGCCTCTTTAATTTCATAGAAGTGGAAGTGCACTATTATGTCCCTCGGGTTAGCATTAGGGGGTGGTTTAGCTGCCAATGACTTGTGGGCTCTGTCTAAATGCCAGTCTATGTCTGGGATATGAGGGGCCAAGGTGACAAATAGCCCCAAAAGGAATGGGTGGATCTCTTTGTCGCTGACAGTCTCAGGACCTCCGCCAATCCTCAGATTTTGTCGGAGTTCCCTATTTTCCAGGTCTTCTTGTTGTAGCTGGAGCTGAGAAACTGTGTGTTTGAGGGCAGCATTGTCTTCTTCTAAAACATGCATATATTTCACCAGTTTGTCAAATTTATTTTCCAGGGTGTCAGTACGCTCCCCTAGATTGTCAATCTCCCCTCTGAGCTCCTGGGCAATTTTCCCGACTTCTTTAGCAATGTTATGTGTCAAATCCTGCGGTAGGGTCTGAAGTTTTAAGTCCAGAACCTCTACTGTAACCATTGCAGCGAATACAGGGGGTGAAGGGGTTTGGGTCAATTGCGACATACCTTCTGCTGTTGCGACGACTTCAGCGGGGTCCGGCGGTTCAGCCATGTTACTCAAGGCTGGAGACTGCGGCCTAAGCAAATAACGTTCCATAGAGTGTAAAGTCTGGGGCTGTGATGGCGGATTGAACCCTCTATAGAAATGTTTCTGGAATCCTATCTTGCCATATGCTGGCTCCTGTTGCTGAAAATACTTTTGTTGCAGAGCAGGGGCTGGAGAGGAAGAGATGGGGACCAGGGTCACATATTCACATGTAAGCCATCTTATAGGATTTCCATAAGTCCGTCTTTAGGCATTGCCCTACAGGGTGGTTGTAGTGCTGCAAAAAGGACTACGCCGCGGCAGGGAGGGCTCTGGGAGTGATGAAGGTGTACCAACATGGCCGCAGAAATAGAGCTATTCCATTTGCCCCGGGGCTCCCTAATAGGAACAGGACCAGGGAGCCTTAGGGGGTTTTCCGGGCACCATCTAGTGCTTTTTGTGAGCAATCCTGAGAAAGCACGCCTGGGCCTTGGATTCAGGTGAAGGTTGTAGCAAAATGGTAGCCGTTATAGGCCTCCGGAGGCCGCAATGAAGCCTCAGGCTTGTGTAGCCGCCAGCACTCCCTCCCGCCTTGGCGGCTGAACAGAGGGGCTATAGGGCAGGGTGGGACGGGTAGGATGATAGGAAAGGAGCCCGGAGACTAGGCTTTGCGGCCGAGAGTACTCCTTCCAGCAGCTCAATATTGAGGCTGAGCTACAGCGGGAAGTGTGGGATGTAGAATAGGGGTGATTTTGGATTTCCAGTGTCTATTCCGGCCCACAGGCTTCGGTTAAGGTTAATGGCATGTTCTCGGCTCCGTTCCCCATTTCAAATGGTACCCGGCAAGGATGCCCCCTCTCGCCGCTGCTCTTCGCCCTCTCCTTAGAGCCTTTTTTAAACAAAGTCCGCTTGAATCCAGATATTCTGGGCCTCACACTGAAAGATCTCCATGTAAAGGTCTCCACATACGCAGATGACCTGCTTTTCTCATTATCAAATCCACATATTTCGTTGCCAAATTTAATGAAAGAATTTGAAAGCTATGGTGCCCTGTCAAACTTGAAGATAAATTTCAATAAATCGCAAGCATTGGTCATAGCTATACCCTCTCAAACGTTACAGAATTTGCAGCAAAATTTCTCCTTCAAATGGACTCACAGGGCCCTGCAATACCTGGGTACTTTTATCCCCTCCGACCTGGCGAAGGTTTTCGACCTTAACTTTCCTCCCTTACTCGGAAGGGTTAGGGCACTTTTGGACAAGTGGCAATCGGGCTTGCACTCCTGGTTTGGCCGCTGTAACATCATCAAAATGTCCATATTGCCCAAATTCCTTTACCTCTTTCAAACGCTCCCGGTAAACATCCCTCTTACCTTCTTCCGCCAAGTGAACTCGCTCTTTACAAAATTTATCTGGGCAAACAAACGTCCCAGACTGGGTAGATACGTTATGGCATTACCTAAATGCCATGGGGGAGTAGCAGTCCCGGATGCACGAAAATACTACCAGGCAGCTCACTTGGAGCGCCTGGTAGACTGGTGCAGACATGGGGCTTCTAAACTTTGGACCGCAATTGAACAGAGATGTAGCCCAATCCCACTAAGACGTGCACCATGGTGCTACGCCCATGTACCGCACTCACTTAAACGTCATCCCATCATTGGCCCTACGCTCCGTATAAGTCACCTGGTTTGCAAAAAAGAGGACTTTTCCCCGGCTGACTCACCATTGTTGCCTGTCTTGGGCAACCCTGAGTTTGCACCAGGGATAGAACCTGGAGCTTTTCAAGTCCTACTGGAAAGTGGCTGCTTTCAGGCCTCCCATTTCCACCGGAGGGGCGATTGGCCTTCGATCCCTGAACTGACACAACGAGATGGTCGATTTGGATTATCACTGTGGCAAGCTCTGCAGCTGACCCACTTCTTCCGGTCTCTAGGTCCGGTGGAGCATTTTGGACGCCATATTACGTTATTTGAATCCTACTGTGATGAGGAAGATCATCTCCCCCGTTCACTGTCCAAGATATATGCATTGCTGACATCACCGGCACAGGGGTATACACTTCCCAGTTTGGGTAAGTGGGAGAGGGATCTCGGCAGAACCTTTACTCCGAATCAGAGTCAGAATATAATACATCTGGCCCTGAAATCCTCAACCTGTACAGGCACACAAGAGAATAACTACAAGATCTTGACCCGGTGGTACTATACGCCCTCGGTATTACATAAGTACTCCCCGGAAACCTCTGACCGATGCTAGCGGTGTTGTAGGGAACGGGGAACATTGCTACATATGTTTTGGGGTTGTTCGAAGCTGAGTGCCTACTGGTCTGAAGTCCGAAGAATCTCACAGCGGTTCACCGACTTCCTTATCCCTGAGGACCCGGCCTTCTTTCTGCTTCACTGCTCACAAATCCCGCTGAAGACCTATAAAAAATCGGTTCTGCGTCACCTCTTAAATGCCGCTAAGGCTTGCATTTCTACATGCTGGAGGAGCACTGACCCTCCGTCTGTTGCTATGTGGCTAAACAAGGTTAACAGTATCAATGCCTTTGAGGACCTGGTTCTCACCGCCCAGGACAGGAGAGAGAGGTACACCAAGACCTGGGCATGCTGGAACATGTTCGTATACTCAGAGGAGGGGAAGGCCCTCTTACAAGAGATCTCTGCTGGCTGACACCTCTGAACGTAATATCACATATAACTCCTGTGAGGAGGCAATATCCGTAGGGCCAAGTAATTACTTATTGCTATCCCCCCCCCTTTTTTTTTTTTTTTTCTCTCTCCTCTTCACCCCCCTTTTCCTTCCCCCCTACCCTGATTTCCCCACTTACCTTCTGTACTGCCTCAGATTCGGTTTCTCAGAAATTGGGGGAACCCGGCAGCCCGAAATCTGGGAGAATTATATTGGTCCCGGGATGTTGGGTGGACGCGCTCCTCCTTGAAAAAGTGAAGATGAGACGCAGACTCAACTTAAATCCATACAGCCGTATATAGCTGTCGGGTTCCTTTGTTTGTAGACTGTGGATGGGTTTTGTTTATGTTCCATTTACAAATGCTTCAATATTGTTTACTGTCAGATGTATTGTCTTATACTCTACTCTCAAGTAACTAAATAAAGAATTCAAAATTTGAAGAATAGGGGTGATTTTAAACCTCAACCGTGCAGATAGTGGTAGGATTCCCCCAGATTGCAGGTAGGATCCCGGGGCGACCCCAAGATGCATCCACCACTGCTCGCACCTGGCCACGCCCCCCCTTTAAATTTTTTTAATGGTTACCAGGTTAGAGGTGCAGAGGTGGTCTTTTGCTAGAATTACTGCTCACACTCTGGCGATTGCAGTCATACCTCACATGTGTGGTTTGAACACCGTTTTCACACGAGGACGCAACTTACGTATGCGTTTTCTTTGCTGCACGAGCTTGCGGGGACGGGGGCGCTTTGAATTTTTTTTATTATTTTTTTTATTTTATTTTTTATCTTAACACTGTTCCTTTAAAAAAAAAATCTGATCGCTTTTATTGCTATCACAAGGAATGTAAACATCCCTTGTGATAGTAATATATGGTGACAGGTACTCTTTATGGAAGGATGGGGGGTCTAAAAGACCCCCCCATCTCTCCTTTACACTTCACAGTATTCAGATCACCAAAAACGGCGATTCTGAATGCTGTCATTTTTTTAAAACCGGGGCCGTTAGCCGCCGAGTAAACCAGAAGTGACGTAACGTTGCTTCCAGAAATGTACAAAGGAGTCCGCCTGCTCTAAAAAACGGTACCAGGGTATAGCCTGTAGCTGCAGACTATAACCCGATACTTCCACTTAAAGCAGACATTGTTTATAAACAGTGATTCGCATTAAGTGGTTACACTAATTTACAACAGCAGGGCCCGTTCCTGCACCCAACAAAAGAAACTGCAAGGGGTTACAGGCGTTCTGGCTCCGACAACACCCAAGGCCCAAGTTTTAACCACCTGTTTGACTGGAGCATGTCATCTCAATTCTTAACCATTTAACGTGAATCATCGTTTATAAACGGCGGCAGCTTTAAGTGAAAGTGCAGCTACAGGCTATACCCCAGTATAATTTTTTTAGAGCAGACGGCCGGCTATCCAGTGATAATGGCCAATCCGGCTTGGAAGCTGCTCAGTCTTTATCACAGGGAGCGGGAGGGGCCACCCGCCCTCCCGCCACCGTCCGCCTCTCTTCTCCACTTTCTTGTCCCACCAGGAGACCGGAGCTCCGATCCGACACTTCTGGCCGCTGTGTGGAGTCCCTTTGGAAGCCTGAATCGGCTTCAATCGGGACTCCTTCGTACATTTCCGGAAGCAACGTCAGAACGTCACTTCTGGTTTACTCGGCAGGAAACGGCGCAGGTGTTAAAAAAATGACAGTATTCAGAATCACCATTTTTTTTCCATCAGAATACTGTGAAGGGCAAAGGAGGGATGGGAGGTCTTTTAGACCCCACCATCCTTCCATAAAGTGTACCTGTCACCATATATTACTATCACAAGGGATGTTTACATTCCTTGTGATAGCAATAAAAGTGATCAGATTTTTTTTTAAAGGAACAGTGTTAAAAGGAAAAATATAATAAAATAAATAAATAAAAAATTTTAAAGCACCACCATAACCGGGAGCTCGCGCAACAAAGAAAACGCATATGTAAGTCACGCCCACATATGAAAACGGTGTTCAAACCACACATGTGAGGTATTGCCGCGATCGCCAGAGTATGAGCAGTAATTCTAGCAAAAGACCTCCTCTGCACCTCTAGCCTGGTAATCGTAAAACATTTTTAAAGCGCTGCCTATGGAGATTTTTAAGTACCGGAGTTTGTCGTCATTCCGAAAGTGTATGCAATTTTCAACCCTAACATGTATGGTATCTATTTACTAGGCGTAACATCCTCTTTCACAATATACAAAACAATTGAGCTAACTTTACTGTTATTTTACTCTTATTTTTTAACTCAAAAAAGCATTTTTTTCCCCAAAATATTGCGCTTGAAAGACCGCTGCGCAAATACCGTGTGACAAATAGTATTGCAACGATCGCCATTTTATTCTCTAAGGTGTTTGAAAAAAATATAATGTTTGGGGGTTCTAAGTAACTTTCTAGCAAAAAAAAATATTTTAACTTGTAAACAACAAGTGTAAAAAAGGGCTCCGGGGCTTAAGTGGTTCAACTAATTACAACATCAGGCCCAGTTCCTCCGTCCAACAAGAGTAACTGCAAGGGGTTACAGTGTTCTGACACCGACAGCACACAAGGCCCAATTTTTGGCCACCTGTTTGACTGGGGGCTTTCGTAAGGAGTTGTAGATTAATTTACAACATCGGGCCTAGTTCTTCCATCCAACAAGAGTAACTGCAAGGGGTTACAGTGTTCTGGCACCTCCAGCACACAAGGCCCAATTTTTGGCCACCTGTTTGGGGGCTTTTGTTAGAATTTGTAAACTTATTTACAACATCAGGCCCAGTTCCTCCATCCAGCAAGAGTAACTGCAAGGGGTTACAGTGTTCTGGCACCACCAACAAGCAAGGCCCAATTTTCGGCCACCTGTTTCACTGGGGGGCTTTCGTCAGAATTTGTAAACTAATTCACAACATCAGGCCCAATTCCTCCGTCCAACAAGAGTAACTGCAAGGGGTTACAGTGTTCTGGCACTGCCAACAGCCAAGGCCCGATTTTTGGCCACCTGTTTGACTGGGGGCTTTCGTCAGAATTTTGTAAACTAATTTACAACATCAGGGCCAGTTCCTCCATCCAACAAGAGTAACTGCAAGTGGTTGCAGTGTTCTGGCAAGGCCCAATTTTTTGCCACCTATTTGACTGGGGGATTTTATCACAACTTTTTAACTAATTTACAACAGCAGGACCAGCTCCAAAATAAACAAAAAAAAGACATGCGGTTCCCACCAAAATCCAAACCAGGCCCTTCAGGTCTGGTATGGAATTTAAGGGGAACACCGTGCCAAAATGTTTAAAAAAAAATGACGTGTGGTTCCCCCAAAAATCCAAACCAGGCCCTTCAGGACTGGTATGGAATTTAAGGGGAACCCCGTGCCAAAATTTAAAAAAAAAATTACGTGCGGTTCCCCCCAAAATCCAAACCAGGCCCCTCAGGTCTGGTATGGATTTTAAGGGGAACCCCGTGCCAAAATTTTTAAAAAATGGCGTGCGGATCCCCCCAAAATCCAAACCAGACCCTTATCTGAGCACGCAGCCCTGGCATGGCAGGAGGGGTGGGGACAAACGAGCACCCCCCCCCTCCGAACCATACCAGGCCACATGCCCTCAACATGGGGAGAATGCTTTGAGGTCCCCCCCAAAGCACCCTGTCCCTATGTTGATGGGGAAAAGCGTCTCATCCCCACAACCCTGGCTGGTGGTTGTGGGAGTCTGCGGGCAGGGGGCTTATCAGAATCTTGAAGCCCCCTTTAATAAGGGGGCCCCCAGATCTCGAACCCCTCTATGTGAATAGGTTTGGGGTACCCCTACCCATTCACCAAAAAAGGAGGGTAGTGTAAAAAAAAACAATAGGCAGTTTTTGACAAGTCCTTTATTTTGTATTATAGCTCTTTCTTCTTTCTACTTTCTTCTTTCTTCCTCCATCTTCTCCTGGCCCGCTCCTTCTTCTGGTCTTCTGCTTCTTCTTTTAGTCTTCTTGCTTCCTCTCTTCGTCTTTAATCTTCAATCTTCATCTTCATCTTGATCTTCTTTCTTCTTTCCCCTCCGCCGTTCTTTCCGCTGGTGCAGTCCGGCCCCTGTCTTGCCGAATGGACGGTCTTCACGATGACAGTACTTTTATAAGAAGGGGCGGGGACACCCAGTGACGTAACTGAGTGAACCCGCCCCCTACTGACATTATGTGATGTCAGAGGGGGTGGGTCATCCATTTACGTCAGTGTTGGCCCCGCCCCTTCTTATAAGAGAACTGTCATCGCGAAGACCGCCCATTCGGGGAGACGCTGCAGGGGCCGGACTGCAGCAGCGGAGAGCGCGGTGGCGGGGAAAGAAGATGAAGATTGAAGATGAAGAGAGGAAGCAAGAAGACTAAAAGAAGAACCCCCCTCCCCCAAAGCACCCATACTCCCCATGTTGAGGGCATGTAGCCTGGTGAGGTTTAGGAGGGGGGGAGCTCGTTCGCCCCCCCCCCCCATTCTAACTGGCTAGGGCTGCATGCTCGTATTAGGGTCTGGTTTGAATTTTAGTGGGACCCCCACGTCAATTTTTTTTTAATTTGGCACGGGGTTCCCCTTAATATTCAAACCAGGCCAGAAGAGCCTGGTTTTGGACTGGTGGGGGGGACCGCACACACTTTTTTCCAGTGATTTTTTGTGTATTGCCGGGAACCGGCAATACAGTACATTACAGCCGCAATTTTAAATGACAATTTTTCCTATGGAAATGTCATTTTGCTCTGGCTATGTTCTACACCTCACAGAGATGCGCCCTTTTACACACAGACTAAGGACACCCCCCAGGAACAATATTTAAAGGAATTTTTCTTTTTTTTTCACTTTAAGCATTATTAAAATCACTGCTCCTGAAAAAATAATCGATTTAAAAACTTTTTTTTTCATTGATACATGTCCCCTAGGTCCCCATACATTTTTTAGGACAATAACATTGCATATAAGCCTTTAAAATGAGCACTTTTGATTTTTCATTTTCGCGTCCCATAGACTTTAATGGTGTTCGGATGTTCACCCTGAATTTTTTGTCTGTTCGCATGTTCTGGTGCGAACCGAACCAGGGGGTGTTCGGCTCATCCCTAATGTATATATGTGATCTTGGTTTCTAAAAAAAATCTATAAATCCAATAATAAAGTGACTTTGCAAGAATCTTGTGCACAAAACACTCCTATTTCATCCAAAAGAAATGTGAAAAATGATATGCTTAAAATTCTGGTGGAAGAAAATTACTAATTCTTTAATTACTTATAGAAAAATATATATGTGATCTCAAATTCTATTCTTAACCAATAATAAAGTGACCTTGTGCAACCACTGTGCAAAAAAAAATGCTTCAATTTCTTACAAAAAAAAAAACAATGTGAAAAAAATCTATAAGCTTAAAGTTCATATAAAAACGAATTGTGATCAGAAGCGGCCGTATGATGACGTTGGTATGACGAAACATGTAAGGCCGAGCATCTAAGCATCATTGCACTTCCTATGGCCCATGGAATGCAATAGCAACCACATTTTTTTCTTTGTTTTTTCTTTGCAACTTCGGACAATGTTATTTGTACATTTGGACACTATGCAAATGCACTGTATTAAGGAATAAAATACATTTTAAAATGTTAGTGCACTATGGACTCCATTTGTTTTTTACATGCTAACACCTTGGAATGAAGGGGCGGAAGGTTCTCCCAGGAAAAGATTCACATCCCGGCAGAATGGAGGCACACAGGAGGCGTAACAACACCCCCAGGTGGGGAAGATCTCCTGATACAAGGAAGGCCTCCAAAAAGACCCCAGCATAGCAGGGTTGCTGTAAAGGCGCAACACCCCCTAGAGGGGACTGCTCTCTGGTAAGTGCAGTTACCTTAGGGGAGCACAGATTGCAACACCAGCACCTGTTTGATATCTTTAATGTTTTTTGTAAGCATTAACAACAATTACTAAAAGAAGAGGACAATAGGTTTTATCATTTGAACTGACATTTCATGAATGAACTGCGGATTTATAAAGCTTGTTTATGGACTGATTATAGAAAATATTTAGGGCGCTGACCTATTTAAAAGCAATATTTTGTGTCCGCAAGATCATAACATAAATAGTATATATAAGATATCAATGATAGGAATGAAATCAACAACTCATAACATATACCATGTGTGAAAAAAAGTGATTAAATATGTTATGATCAGGGCCCTAAATATTTTCTATAATCACCCTTTCTGTAGATCTCTACTGTTAGGAGCAGCGAGCAGAAATATATATCTAACCACATTTTTTGGTTTCTATATGTGTGTGTGTGTGTAGACACACGCATACACATACATATATACCTCTTATACATTGGGTATTTATACACATTTTTACAATTGATATATACATAATTTCTTCCATACACACAGGTATTTCTAAATCGTTATTTCTTTAGGTGGCACATCTTTTTTACCGCTAATTCAATTGTTTATAGACTGGGTTTTATTTATTATTTTTTCAGAATCATGGATCGTTAAAGTTGCAATTATCAGTGGACTATTTTAGACACCAGTCAATTTCCATCACAATTAGATTTTTATATGAACTTTAAGCACATAGATTTTTTTCACTTTTTTTTTTTGTAAGAAATTGAAGCGTTTTTTTGCACAGTGGTTGCCCGAGGTCACTTTATTATTGGTTAAGAATAGAATTTGAGATCACATATATGATACAAATATATATTTTTCTATAAGTAATTAAAGAATTAGTCATTTTCTTCCACCAGAATTGTAAGCATATCACATTTTTTTGGATGAAATAGGAGTGTTTTGTGCACAAGATTCGCACAAGGTCACTTTATTATTGAATTTATAGATTTTTTTTAGAAACCAAGATCACATATATACATCAATTTATTTTATAAGTAACCAAAGAACAACACTCCATTAGCACATTAAGAGCAGCGCCACACCCACTCCTTTCTTTCTTTCTTTCCTTAATTTAACACCTCTAACCCTTAGAACTAGGGGGTCCAGTGGAGGCAGCAGCTCAGAGAAAAATAAGCAAACACCGTCCTTTGCGTTGAACATCCCCAACCAAGTCATGCATATTTCTACCTACCACATACTGTGGGTATCAAGCCCTGAGTGTGCGCTTTTTAATTACCTGTCCTGGCACTACAGGTTACTCGGGTTCGCTTATTACATACATACAGGCTGTCACGGTCACTAGGTTCAGGATCACGCGCTTATTGTGTCTGGTTGGAGCACCAACGTCTACATTCATAGGTAGTCACGAAGGTTGTCATTGTTGACAGGAACCACAGGGGGCAGGTGCTGACTGTTTTGTTGATTTCTCCACAAAGTCATAATGTTGCATGTCTTGGAGAGCGACAAATTTGCTTACACCCTGACTACTCCAGCCAGGGGGTCAGAACAGGGTAGCACACCATCCCTGAGGAGTTGGACCGTACCCAGACTTGTAGCAGAATTTCAACGTCAAGGCATTCCGTTTCCAGATATAATCAGGAAGGCAGAATTTTTTAGACTCTTATTCCCCAACCAATCCCAGCCTCAGCCCAGCACCAGAGCTGAACAGGCGTCTTTGCACACATATCTGACCCAGATCCACAGGTTTCTCAATAACATCGCCACATCAGTTCAACAATTACAGGACAGAATAGAATTAATAAAAGCCCATCCAGCTAGTGCAGAAAATCCACCTGCACCCATAACCCCAAGTAATAGCTAGTACCTCTTCAGGTAATACTATCATTCCACTTCCTGTGGCAGCTCCCTCTCCGCTAGCAGTATCACCTTCGGTATCCCCGGCTCATTACATCCCGGCCAATGTCAAAAAGCACATATTGGAAGGGAAGGACGTAAATCTGGCCTCCCTGCTCATCGCCTCACAAGATGTAGCAGAGAACAAGGCTTATGCTGATGGAGAGGTTGTGATTTTCAAAACCAGGGACCCGGAACTTACTGCAATCGCAAGCTGGGCATTGCTGAATTTGTTCTGGCCTTTGGCATCTACAGAGATGTCATTTGTGCAGTCAATCCCAGCAGAAGAGAATAATTTGACCTCTACCTGCACAAAGTGGTGGATCTGGCTAATAAATATGATGGCTCCACATTTTATGATTACCATAGGTCTTTTTCTGCCAAGGTGGCCGCTACCTGGGCTCAATTCCAGGTAGTCATTTACTGGAGCAATATCAACCTGGAGCTGTTCTGTAGGCACTTTGCTAATCAGAAAGCTCCGGTCGGTGCCAGCTGTCAGTCATTGGTGCACACCATTAATTGGTGTCCCAATTTGGAACACTCACTGGCCATAGGTTCCACCAGGCAGGCAGCCAGTGAATCCCCCAGAGGACCATCGGGTCAGGTGGACAAGCTAGGTAGGCCCATACATTACCTAGGTAAGGCCCAATTGTGTAAAAATTTAATTACATGGTCTGCAATTACAATCAGTGTAGGCTACTGCACATTTGCGCAAATTGCTTCCGAGCGCATCCCAAGACTGCATGTCCCGTTATATCCATATCATCCTGACTGAGCCGAATTAACTTGTATAAATTGGGGTTTTGGTTAGAACTTCACCCATCCCCAGGCCTCAGATCTTCCCTTATGGAGGGTTTGGCAGAAGGGTTTCATACGGGCCTCATCACTTTGCCATCTGAGACCTCCAAATGTGGCAATTTAGTTTCAGCAAGTGCAAATGCTCAGATAGTGGATAAATTATTGGAGGCAGAAGTATCCAAAGGTTTCATTATTGGTCCTTTTGTCGATTCACCATTCAAGATGTGGAGAACCAGCCCTATTGGGGTGGTGAAGGGTACATTTTCCAATAATTTTCAGTTAATCCTTGATTTGCCTCGTTCCTCATATATACAGTGAGTACAGAAAGTATTCACACCTCCTTAAATTTTTCACTCTTTATTATATTGCAGCCATTTGCTACAATCATTTAAGTTCATTTTTTTCCCTCATTACACACAGCACCCCATATTGACAGAAAAACACAGAATTGTTGACATTTTTGCAGGTTTATTAAAAAAGAAAAACTGAAATATCACATGGTCCTAAGTATTCAGACCCTTTGCTGTGACAATCATATATTTAACTCAGGTGCTGTCCATTTCTTCTGATCATCCTTGAGATGGCTCTACACCTTCATTTGAGTCCATCTGTGTTTGATTATACTGATTGGACTTGATTAGGAAAGCCACACACCTGTCTATATAAGACCTTACAGCTCACAGTGCATGTCAGAGCAAATGAGAATCATGAGGTCAAAGGAACTGCCTGAAGAGCTCAGAGACAGAATTGTGGCAAGGCACAGATCTGGCCAAGGTTACAAAAACAATTCTGCTGCACTTAAGGTTCCTAAGAGCACAGTGGCCACCATAATCCTTAAATGGAAGATGTTTGGGATGACCAGAACCCTTCCTAGAGCTGGCCATCCGGCCAAACTGAGCTATCAGGGGAGAAGAGCCTTGGTGAGAGAGGTAAAGAAGAACCCAAAGATCACTGTGGCTGAGCTCCAGAGATGCAGTCGGGAGATGGGAGAAAGTTGTAGAAAGTCAACCATCACTGCAGCCCTCCACCAGTCGGGGCTTTATGGCAGAGTGGCCCAACGGAAGCCTCTCCTACTGAAAGATGTTGAAAGAGGGTAGAGGGCTGACGTAGAGACCTCGAGTCGGTGTCACTAGAAACCCAAGAAGAAATGGAGAGAGTGGTTCCGAGAAGAGGGGACTATCGAGTCAAACCGGCCTACCGGTCGAGATCCTTCCCAAGACCAGTAGGGTTTGTAGAAGGTAAATTCCTAATACCACCGGTGACACGAGAATCCTTGGAATTCACGTCGTCTTAACAAAAACATTGGAACCGGTCTAGACACGGAACGGTGTTAAGACAGAGACTCGAGAAGTCCGTCAAGGAAACTGGAGTACTAAGAGTAAACGAGACTGTACGTGACACTCGACATTCCAGAATATATCTGTCCACACACCGAAAGG
>BLSH010442929.1:173398-188718 GCA_018402905.1 Glandirana rugosa | reverse complement strand
TAGAAGGCAACAAGGGCGAGACGGGGACACTCGGCGTGGGAAGCGAATATATAGACTAGGCGGGGGAACGTCACAGATGTGGAGGGGATTATGATCAATTGAGAACCCGCGGGTCCATGGGACAGTACGCCGGGGAGGCGACTAGAGAAGATAATAGAACGACGCCCGGGAAGAACTGGGCCCATATGGACTACGAACGGGTGTACGGGGAATATGGATAATTTATTTGTGTGGTGTGTGACGAACCTCTTTAACCGGCAATCCGGCAAATAATTGTGTTGGTAGAATTGTATAAAGTTGTAATATTTTTGTACAGATAAAACGCCCACAACTAGGGTCCTCCGGGTTTTGTAGGTTAGACTACTTAAGCGATATATATATTATAGGAGCATGGGTCGGCGTTATGTGGCCGAGTCCACTGTGGCAGAAGGTCAATTGGACACATTGACCCTGGCTTGGTAACTCCTGAGGTATGGATGCTACCTAGGAAGGGTTGGTGTGGTTTAACAGGCAGGTTATATATATAGCGAATTCATCAGATTGGATGTTTTGGGCCTCCTGGGATCAACACCCGCAAAATAGACATGTTTTTATAATGTTGAAATATGTTAAGATGGTTGTGTTAATAAACGGCCTAACGGCCAATTTCTCCAAGCAGTGTGTGGTGTGTTTATTTAATAGGTATAAGGGGCATGTGGGCAAGCATCAGGTATACCCGGGTCAAGAAGGGCCCGCAGCAAGATAATAGAAGAGATCAGCGGAGGGGCCGCATGACAGGGTACCTGGGCGCCCAAGAGTTAACTAGTATTAGGGGAGGTGTAGACACTGCAAGGGGGCGGATCAGATATATAAGCGAAGGGTGCGGCTCACAGGGGCAGAGCGGGAACAACGGAAGATCCCCACCCTCCCTCCCTATTTATTATTTGAAGTATAGCGGCGGCGTGGTCTCAGGAGGACGGACAATTTGGTGTGGTTGGGAAGGATCCATCGTAGGTATGGAGTCCTCAATGGTTCGGTCCCAGTTACACAGGTTAACTGGAAGATGGTGTCACCTGAGCCGGTGTATTGCGGCTGGGTACGAGGATATTATATATATAGCAAATTCATCAGATTGGATGTTTTGGGCCTCCTGGGATCAACACCCGCAAAATAGACATGTTTTTATAATGTTGAAATATGTTAAGATGGTTGTGTTAATAAACGGCCTAACGGCCAATTTCTCCAAGCAGTGTGTGGTGTGTTTATTTAATAGGTATAAGGGGCATGTGGGCAAGCATCAGGTATACCCGGGTCATGAAAATGCTTTATTATGTTTATTGTAAAAGGTATTGCACTCTAACCTTATAAAATTAGCACTGGGGCACTAGGGAAATTTTTTTTTACCTTTTTAAAAGGCAGTTTGCTGTACAAGTATCACACTGAGCCACTGTGCATTTGTGTCAATTAATGCAATTAATTAGCAATAACCCTTTCATAGCTTAAGGGAATAGAAATTTACAGGGATTTTAATTTTAACATATGTTAAACAGGGCCTTTGGGCCTCCAAAATAATTACCCCCTTCTATTGGGAGGGCAAAGAGTAAAACAATGTGGAGCAGTGAATGTACTGGGGACAAAGGAAGCAGGTTTAAATTGAAGGAAATGTGGCACCTGGAAACAGTGACAATAAGGTTTGAAGTTAGATAATTGTGCAAATGTACAGAAAGTCTCCAACTGACTTTAACAAATCTGCCTTATTACCATTTTAAAAGCAACATTTATTAATGAAAATAACATTTCAGTAACAGGTGACTATATTAAAGTATGTTTTCAAATTATATTTGTATGTTGCACTTAAACTCCAGGCAAACAGCTTTTACTTCTCAAATGGTTTGTAAATTGTATGAAGTACCCTGTCTTAAACAAGGGCTATTATACAAATTATACAATAATAACAATAATATATAATAATATAATAATATTATACAAATATAATACAAAGTGTGACAAAAAGTATTGCAACGATTGCCATTTTATTCTCTAGGGCACATATGTCAAACACAAGGCCCGCGGGCCGAATGCGGCCCTCCTGGCCTTGTCATGTGGCCCTCGTACACAGTTTTGCAGCCAGAATGTGGCAGAACTCCATTTTGCCACCTCCAACTTTCACCCTCTGCTTCCGCTCCCTGCAAGGTGAGACAAAGCCGCCTACAAAGGGAGGTAGTAGAGCCAGGCAAGGTAGAAGAGAGAAGCAAGGATGCTTCGGTGAGGGGGTTGGTGTTGCACATTGTGCATAGCGCACCCCTATACCCTGAATTCTGTACACTGCACACCACTGAACTTTGTATGCAACACACTCCTGAACCCTGCACTCTGTACATAGCATAAACCTCAGTTCTGCAGTCTGCACATACTGTACTCTTGAACCCAGCACTTTTGACGTATCGCACCCAAGATACAACCGGCCCTTTTAGGGCAACCATACGGCTAATGCGGCCCTCGATGAAATGGAGTTAGACACCCCTGCTCTAGGGTGTTTTGAAAAAATATATAATGTTTTCTAAGTAATTTTCTGCAAAAAAGGGCTCTGGGGGTTAAGGGGTTAAAAACTGTATATATTTTAATACACCATGTCAAGAGTACTATATACCGTATGGACAGATATATAGTGGACACTCAATATGCGGTGTGTATATATATATATATATATATATATATATGTATATATATATATATATATATTTCCTGGACCTCCTCTTGTCAGCCTACTATGGGTCAGCTCCACCCCCTCTGACCCCTTCAGGACAACCTCTTTCCAAGCCTATAAGAGGCGGCTGTCTGCCCATATGCAGTGTCCTTTTTTTAGATATATTCATACACACACACACAAGAAGAAGCACGGTAGGAGACTTACTGCAAAACCTTGTAATGTCCATGCGATCCTGCTCAGGTTCATGCGCTCTCCTGAGTTCAGTAGACCCCCTGTCTGGGCTGTAAATCTCCCTTTGTGGGGTACCCTTGGTGCTGGGTCTCAGCAGTATAAATGACTGCATGTGTACACCGGCCTCTAGAGAGTGGTTAAATATTGCTGGTTTGGGCTGTGTGGCAAATTGATGAAACAGCAGGCTGAGGCTTGTAGTTCCACAGGAACTCTCAGGAGGTTGCTGAGAGTGGCCACTTCCTGGTATGATAGGAACGCCTTCTCCCATGCTCTGGTCCCTGCTTCCCTGCTGTGATTACAACACCTGTGGCCCCAGCTTGTCTCATAATCACTGCCTCTGTGCTGAGTGATGTGGCATCTCAACATGGCTGCTGCCTTGAGTTGCTGGATAGATCTCTGGCTGTTGTGTTTCCAGGCATCCTGGGTCCTCCTGCCTGCCTCTATAGCACTGAAGAACGCATGGAAAGGTTTGCTATTTTTAATTTTTTTGTGTGTTTTTTGTTTTTTAAAAGAGTGCATTCTTCTTCTCTACACAGAGAGAAGACCCAGATGTGGGATAAACGTCCGCAGGGAAGTACTAAAGAGCTGCATCACCCGCAAAGAAAGAAATGCTCAAAGCGTGATAAGTTGGGTCAGAAGAGTGGTCGGTGGCAGGATAAAATCCCTGTGCAACGCCACTCCAGATCACTCTCACCAGTGCCTCATTGCAGTGCCTTGAGCCCAGGCCAATTGCTGTTGCTACGCCAAAATGCAACCACTACGCGCTAGCATGTGCATAAGCAAAGGCGCAGATCTTCTTCATCTTCTGGAAGGGCCTCGGGCCAGGAAGAGGAGGAGGTCTGCTGGGCATGCGGGGCAAACTACCTACCGGGGAGGTGTGTATGCTTCTCTTGTTTGGAGGAAGCTGCGCGTGATAATGCAAGGTGCACGTGGCTCTAGCTCAGAGGGTAAATGCACTAGTTGTGTTAATGTGAATCTATGCAGCCGTAAGTTCAAATCCCATGTGTGCTGTGCTTGGATTGCAGCTACAGGTGACTGGTCTGTTGGCTGCAAGAGGTACGTAGTACCCGGCACAACTTCCATCCTCATCCGCTTCAGAATCAGAGCCAGATGCGACATATCGCTACAGTTCAGATTAACATTCAGAGGATTCTGAGTAAGATCTGTAACCAGACACTCATGCATTTGATTTTTCCGTGATTCCTTCCTTGGGCCTGATTCACACCCGTGCGTTTTTGGTCCATCTTGCGGATTTGCACTACAGTCTATTTGGCGTTGTTTCCTATGGAACACGTGTTGTGGTGTGGGTCTGCGGGATGCGGGGATGCTGGAGATGCATGGGTGTGAGTCGCGCCTAAGACCCCTTTCTCTCTGAGGCGCTTTCACGCGAAAACCTATTTCTATTAAAATCAATGAATGCTTCACACTGGGGCCGTGCGCTGGCAGGGTGGTGGAAATACACTCCTCTCCATCAAAATGAATGAAAAGCTCTTCAAAAGTGCCTGAAAAGCTCTTCAAAAGCACCTGAAAAGCTCTTCAAAAGCACTCAGTGTTTTGCGGACTTGAAAAGGTCACTCCTGTGCTTCCCATTAATTTTTTGAAATACAGGAAATAATGGAAGATGAATGGGCAAAGCCTAATAAAATATTAAACGTTCACAGCAAGGTCTCAAAGTTATACCCTTTCTGCACTAAGGATGCAGAGCTTTGGGATTCCACGCCTAAGGTGGATGCCTCATTACAGAGACTAGCTCGGCATATCACTTTGCCTCTAGATGACTCAGTATCCTTCAAGATCCAATGGATTGTAGGATAGATACAGATCTCAAGAGAATGTACATGGTAGCAGGAGTGGCCTGCAGGCCGGCTATTGCACTTACCTCAGTGGCGGCAGCCTGAAAGGTGTGCATTGCGTGGTTAGAGGCCAGTTCTTTGGGTTAAGTGATGGGAGACGAAGGTTCCTCCCTTTGCAGCCCATTAAGATCACGGTGTATTTTTTAGCAGAAGTAGCCTTGGACCAGGTTAGGATGACAGTTGAGGGCTCATTCTGTGATGGCACGCAGAGCCCTATGGCTGAAGCATTGGTCAGCGGATAGGGCTTCCAAGCACAGCCTTTGCTCAGTCCCTTTCGATGGGAAATTTATTGGCAAGACCTTGGAGTTCTAAAGAGGGTTCCCGGGAAGCTCCCCCGTACCAACCAGGGCCACCATTCTTTAGGCAGTGCAAAGGGCAGGGTCCAGCCCCAAAGCCAAGGCGAACCAGCCAGCAAAAGCTTCAGACAGGCTCTTCTAAAGGGTCCCCATCCAGACTTCCCAAGTGGGAGCAGACTGTCTTCCTTTGGAGAGGTCTGGGCGGAAGAAGTTCAAGATGCCTGGGTCTTGGACATCATTCAAAGAGGATATTGCCTAGAATTCAAGGAAAGACCTCCCTGGTCTCATTCTGTGGAGACCCAGATTCCTACTTGTCCAGAGAAAAGGGGCTTTATTTATTAATGTAGGTAAATAATTTATTGGCATCTCAAGCAATTCTGCCAGTTCTGGAGCATGAGAAGGGAGAAGTATTCTATTCTCCTCTGTTCTTGGTAACAAGATCCTCAGGAGGATTCAGGCTGGTCCTGTACTTAAAAGCCCTGAATGCCTTCATGAAAGTCTCTCCATTCAGAATGGAGTCCTTGCAAACCATCATTGTCCATTGTGAAGAAGGGAGATTTGCTAGCGTCAATAGACCTAGCGGATGCCTACCTACATGTGCCCATAAGTGCATCACACCATCGCTTCAATTTCCAATTTTTGTTGTCTGCCATTCGGGCTCTGCACAGCTCCAAGAGCATTTTCAAAAGTTTTGGCAGTGGTCATCGCTATCTTAAGAATCAGAGGCATTCAAATTCTTCATTATCTGGATGAAATTCTCCTCCGGGCCGCATCAAAGTCCCTCCTTCGGCAGCATGCGCTGATAACCTACAGCACGATCAGATGTTTCGGTTGGTTAATCAACCATCGCAAGAGTCGGTTGCAACCGACTCAAGTCCTAGAGTATCTAGGAATGCAATTCGGCACTACCCAAGTTTGTGAATTTCTGCCTCTCAGGAAGATTATGGAAGTTCAGACCAAATCGGAAATAGGAATGACCAGGCCATTTCTGATGGCCAAGGAGTGTATGCAGTACCTGGGCCTGTTGTCTTCCATGATACAGGTAGTACCCTGGGCCAGATGATGGAAGGGGAGGTTTCAATACAGTTTTCTCCATCAATGGGATCGCCACTCGTTAACCCAGATCTACCATTCAGTACCAATAAAATAGTCTCTGATGTGGTGGAAGATATCTCAGAATCTATATCGCAGGGTGCCTCTCGACCCTCCAGTTCCAGTAGTGCTGACTACAGATGCCAGCCTAGTAGACCAGGGAGCTCATTCCTTAGGCCAACAAGTACAGGGCAAATGAGAGGCATCTCTATCTTAGCATTCAAACCTGTTAGAATTAGAGGCCGTTTGGCACGCTCTAGTATCCTTCCAATCTATTTTGCAAAGGGGGCAGTCAAAGTCCTTCCCGACAACAAACCTTGGTAGCCTACGTGGCCCACAAGGGGGCACCAGGAGCCTCCCACTGTTCAGAGTGGCATGCCAGATTTTTCCCTAACAGCAGCATACCTTCTGGGTCCACAAAACAAGCTGGTGGATCAATTGAGTTGGAGATTCTTGAATCTAAACAAACGGGGCTTGAATCCCAGATACCTGTTCAAAATCTGCAAGGTCTGGGGGACATCGGTCATAGATTGGGTGGCATTGGAGGAAAACTCTCAGATTACGTGTTACGTCACCCTCAGTCTCTAACATATTGGAATGTCTCCAGGAAGGTCTGGGCAAGGGTTTAGCGTATAGCTCCTTAGAAAGTTCAAGTCTGCCCTGTCAACTATGATTGAACAAAGATGGGCATTGGATCCTCTAGTGATGCGTTTCTTAAAGACAGCAATAAAGATCGAAAAAGATTTTTTGAAGACCTGAAGGGGGTCCTGCCTTTAGTTCTAAAAGCCTTAGTAGCACCTCCTATTGGTCCGGTGTCATCATGCTCTTTGTCTCAGTACAATTTTTTGATGACAATGGCATCAGCCAGATGGGTGTCTGAACTGTGTGCTTTCTCAGCCAGGGAGCTATATTGCCTAATACTCCAAGATGAAATACTCAGACCGGTCCCAAGCTTTCTTCCAAAAGTAGCATCAGCTTTGCATATGAATTGGGAATCAGTCTTATCGGCTTTCCCGGATAGTAACTCGAAAGGCGAATGGACTAGGCTGGATCTAGTGCAGGTCTTATCAATATACCTAGAGCGAACTAAGGATTTCTGGAAACAAGATCATCTCTTCATCTTTCCCGGGGCCTCCAGGAAAGGCATGGCTATGCCACCTAGAATGGTGTCTTCATAGATTGTAAAAACTATCCAGATGGCATATGGAGAGTCGAAATATCCTCAGCCATTGAAGGTCAAAGCACATTCTATGAGAGGCAGAGCAGATTCCTGTGCATCATACGCTAAGGTGTCAGCAGAAGCAGTGTGCAGGGCAGCTAGCTGGAGTGCAACTAATAATTTCATTCAGCACTACAGAGTGAATGTAACTCTGGCGGCATCGGAAGCTTTTGGGTCTACTGTTCTGTCGGCCATTAAAATAATTGATATCGGTTTTATGATTCTGGTTATTTGTGTCTTTTCCTCCCCTTATGTGGTTGATTGCTTAATTACATCCCATAGTAGACTGACATGAGGAGGTCCAGGAATAGGGAAAATTGTTTTCATACTTACCGTAATTTTCCTTTCCTGGATCCTCCTCATGTCAGCCAAGGAACTCCCACCCAAAGTCCGTCGCGAGGTGGGTAAACTGAACACTGCATATGGGCTCAGCTTTTTTTCGCAGATGACGTCCTCATATTTTCCGCAAACCCTCCGGAGGATATGATCACCATCACCCGTATTTTTAATGAAGTTCTCCCCATGGGCCACAGTAAAAGAAGACCCTGGATTCCCACATCACCATTCCCATTGGCCTCCTCACACATCACATACCTAGGAATAAAAATAGGAAATCTCCCATCCACCCTATACTCACTGAATTTTCCTCCCCTCGTTCATAAGATATCACAAGAATTGGAGAACTGGATGGACCTGCCCCTGTCACTTCTGGGGAGATGCCATCTGTTCAAAATGGTCAGCTTTGCACGATTATTGTATCCGCTGCAAACAATACCTTTATTACTCAAACACAAAGATGTACAACTTCTGAATAAACATATTACTAAATTCATAACTGATTGGCAACGCAAGAGACCCCGTATCGCAATGACAAAGCTGCATCTCCCTAGGGGCGAGGGGGGCACCTCTTTGCCTAATATTAGATTATATAATCTAGCATGCTTGTTACGCATTGGGCTGGACAAGATATGCTAACTTTATTTTGGAAGATGGCATGACTAGGCCTTTCTCTCTGAGTGCCCTTTTGCACTCACCCTGGAAGTCCTTGTCACCCGAACTCCAACATAACCCCTTGCTCCGTGACACTTCCATAGCTTGGAGAGAGATTCATAAACTGCTGAACATTCCTGCATCCATATCCAAGCACCTTCCTATCCAAGGGAACCCAAACTTTCCTCCGGGAACTCAACATCGCCCATATACCATCTGGCAAAACCAAGGCCTCACTCACTTCGCATCTCTTTGTGACCCTTCCACAGGACAATTGCTACCCTTCTCTACTTTGGCAGCGAAATACTCCTTACCACCAAATCACATTTTCCACTATTGGCAGTGTGTACACTACATGCAATCATTATGAGACAGCACCAAGAGATTCCATTCATCACTCGTTGATACCCTCCTGGACTCAGGATCATATACAATCTCGGAGATCTACAAACCCCTACTTGCCAAAACTACACCTCCTTTCTCCTCCTCCTCTGCTAGAAACTGGAACAGAGACTTTAAAGACCCAGACCTAATGGGCAAAATCCTACAAGGATATAACAAAACCCGACAGCTAATACCATGCGAGAAGTGGAGGGAAACTCAACTAAAGATAATACACTGGGCCTACATACCGTTCTCCTGGGACACACAAAAAGCCAACGCTATATCTTGCCCCCACTGCAACCAACCGAAACCCTCTTTAACGCACCGCTTCTGGTCCTGCTCACATCTATCTACCTTCTGGGATAACATTATCCAGTTCATCGATCAAGTTACCCTACTTCAGATCCCTAGGGACCCACTTCTTCTCATTTTTGGACACTGGGACAAACAGCTCATAACGTGGGCCTCGACCTCCGACCCCTCACAGAAGGAGTGGATCCTGCTTTGCCTGTTCACTGCTAGGAGAGTGATCTTAAACAATTGGACTTCCTCCTCTGGCCCGACAATATCACAGGTTAAGCAGGAGCTTCTTTCTCAACTAAGCAAGGAAAAGACCCTGACGGACCTGAATCTCCCGAGAGCGGCACAACACTTTTCAAACCAGTGGAGTACTTTTATGGCCTATATGCAATCCCCAATCACCATAACTTCCACCTACTCCACCTTCAGCTATTCCCAGTGACATCCGTTGTCAACCCTGTACAAGGAAGTAGCACCTTTGGTATTCTTCTCGACTATACGTTGAATATGTTCACTGTCTTTTGTAGGCGACCCCCCCCCCCCCTCCACATATATACCTGCTGATATTGTTTATACCTAGTTATCTGTGTTACTCTATTGAATGTAGGATGTCCATCCAGCTCTCCTACGGCATATCAGCCTAGCTAGACGCAAAGATCATTTTGCTTGCTTCTTTTATCTTGTTTATGTATGGATACCTCCTACATTTGTCTTATTGATACGTTCTGATACTATCCAATATTCATCGCATCGGTCTGTAGCAATGACTTCAACGATGTTAAATGTATTGGAAATATTTTGTAACATATGCAAAAATTTTCAAACAAAAATTCATATTAAAAAAAAAAAAAAAATGTAATCTACTACATTTCTTTAGTGAAAAAAAAAAAAAGACCTCTACAAAAGCTCCCAGCATACATAGGTGAGTTCTCCACCCTGGAACCAGGTTCTGTGTCATGTCAACAGACTGGGGAGTGTAACAGCTTGTCTGGTAAGAAGCCTGTGTGGCTGACTGTGTTCAGTGAGAGATAGAAGCTAGGTACAGTGGTAGGCTGTACCCAGCTGACAGACAGGCAGGGCCGGCACAAGCATAAGGCCGGTCAGGCGGCCGCCTGGGGGCGCCAGACTGTAGAGGGCACTAAAACCAGGAGCCTTCAAGTTATTCTAATGCCGGTGTTCTGCCGAGATGGCCCCCCCTGCGAGAAGTGTCCACGAGCTGAGCGCTGCTCAGGCATTACACAAGCCACAGCCTCGAGCTCTGTGAATGCAGTTAAGTTCAGCTGCTGCTCTTTCTACCCCTCCCCCTCCCTCCCAGATGAAGAGCAGGCAGCTTTGATGTCCTCTCCAGCGCCTGCTTCTCTCCCTGCAGTGAGAAGAAGGAGGAAGAGCCGAGTGAGATCAGGGGGAGGGGTCAGCAGACACATGGTCGGGAATGGACTGGAGCTGAGAGGTAAGGCAAAGTGCTTCCACCACCTGTGTGACTGTAATTATGCAGCCCTCGGTGCTGTACATGTCAGGGGACAGAGTAAGAAATGCACAACTAAAGACATAGATGAGGACAGAGTAGGGTACATAGATGGGGACAGAACAAAGGAGATAGCTGCAAATTAGAACACTTGGTGAGAGGTGGACAGAGCAATGGAGATGGGAGCAGAGCAGATAACATGGGGGGGGGGGGGAAGGGACAGTTAGAACAGGGAAACATGGGGGCAGTCACAGTCTGGGTTGCTAAAACCCACATGGATAGTTACAGTTTGTAATTTTTTTTTTTAAAGGGCACTTTTTCCCTGTCCTGCTCCCGTTCACTCCGGTATGATTTGTCATGCCATTTGACAGTTCCAAGTCGCATGACAAGTCGCACCCTATCGTCGGCAATGGAACGTTCAAATCAGTGCGACTCCAACTTTGCGGTGCTGCACCAATTTGAAAGTTTCCTACACTATTTTTTGCGATTTCAAGTGCAATAGACATCTGTGCATGAAGTAGCACAGACGCCAACCAAGTAGCACCTGAAATCACACTGACCTGCCACTTTGAGATTGTAATACTTCAAGTGAAGCAGCACGATTTCAAAGTAGCATCTTGGCCACTTCACACTGCTCTGATCTCAGAGATTGAATGTGATTCGCACAGCACTGCAGTGTAAGTCGCATGTGATCTCTGTGCAATGCAAATTTAGCTATAGAGATTGTATGGCTGAATTTGCATCGCAATTGGAGCAAACTCGCACAGGACCCATTTTTATGCAGGGTCAGAATCGGATCGCAGGGCTGTTTACACCATGCAATCTGATTCCTGTGTGAGTTTGCAGTTCGCACTTGGATATGCAATATGATTTGGGGGTGTCATTAGCTTTATACTGACACTCTCAGCAGTTCGCATATGGAAGTGTAAATTGCCGCCGGGAAACAAGCAATGCGGGAACCCGCAGTGGATTTGCAGGTTTCCTGCATCGCTGCACTGTGAATCGGCACTCAGTGTGAACCAGGGCTAAATATCTGTAGACAAGGGAAGAGCACCTGTAAATTTTGTAGCTTTTCCCGGGTTCTTTTCTGCACATGTGCAGTTCCAGAGCTGGCTGATTATTAAATATCTGGGCTCAGCCTGACTCTGGAACAGCAGAATGGCTATTGGCAGCCACCATAGGGCACCAGAAAGGATAGACCCCAGATGTCTCATCAAGAGTACCTGTCACCAAAATGCTATCACATAGGGGGCTACTAGTTCCCTATGTAATAGCAATAATGTCATGTAAAAAAAAAAAAAGTTTTAATTTAGGGTCCTTTCACATGGGCTTTCAGTCTGGCGGACTTCGTTTTGCTCAGCAGGGGATTGCTCCACTGATCAGCGGCAGCAGGGAATGCATAACCCCTGGGGGGGCGGCAAAATGCCCCTTCGCCTAAGTAGGCAAAAATCCTTGCACCGGCCCTGCAGACAGGGAAACCTATTGTGTAGTCAGTGGCCAAGTGGCCTAGGATTTATTTTGTTGTTTGTTTTTGTTTGGCTGTTTTTCACGTTGTAACTAGTGAGAATAAACTACCTTTTTGTTTTCATCTGAAACTGCTGTCTCGCTGTGCCTAAATTGTGTAGTGAACCCTTCCAGGGGGTCAAACACACCCGCTGCCGAGCTAACCCCCTTACAGTGGTGGAGGATGTGGGCAGTTTTTTTTTTGTGAAAGGCCAGCATGGAAGAGATACTGAGACAGCTTGCTGTAATGAATGCTAACCAATAACAAATGAATGCTAGTCTACAACAAATGAACCCTAATCAGCAGCGAGCTCTCCAGCAAAGTATGGAAGCACAGCAGCAAGCCCAGCAACAATTTGAGGCCTGTTTAATTGAGCTGTTGCAGAAGCAAGAGCAGAGACTTCAACAGCAAATTGATGCCAAATTGATGCCATAACACAACAGTGTCCGCAGACCAGTGAGGCGAGTGGTTCCAGTAATGCATCATCATTTTGTGCGAGCCGTTTATTGCCAAAAATGACTGGAGAGGATGATCCTGAAGTGTTTCTGACCACATTTGAAAGGACTGCAGAAAGAGAAAAGTGGCCTAAGGAGCAGTGGGCTGGATTGGTGGCTCCTCTATTGGCTGGTGAATCACAGAAAGCATATTATGACCTAGAGCCGGACCAAGCAAAAGACTATGTTGTGCTAAAAACAGAAATATGAATATGAACAAAATTTAAGCAAAATGTGTATTAATGGTAAAAATGTTGTTGTGTTGCTAGATTCAGGTAGTCTGGTAACATTGATCAAAGCTGAATTAGTTACTACAGAGGTCTCTAGGAATAACAATGTGGCTGTTATTTGTGTACATGGGCATACCAAAGAGCATCCTGTGGCTAAAGTGGTTTTTGAGACCCCCAAAGGTAACCTAACTCATCAGGTGGGGTTGGTGACTCACTTACCACATGATGCTATTGTGGGGAGGGATTTTCCAAAATTCTGGGAACTCTGGGATGATCCTGAAACCCCCACAGAGGCCCCTAGAGGCCAGGAAGAGGAATCCCAGTTATCCTCTGAGAATGATGAGAGCCCTCCAGATTTTCCTTTGTCGGTGTTGGCCGGAAACACTCGGGAAACTGGTGAGGAACCAACATCTTCAGATGAAAACATGCTGTCTGTGGAGTTCTCTGATTTATAGGTTCACAGGGAAAATTTTGCCACAGAACAAGTAAAGGACCCCACCCTGATAAAGGCACGGAAAAATTTGGTAAAGATAGATGGTGAATTAGTGAACCCTGATCAGTCCTGCAGTTACCCGTACTTTATTGTGGAAAGGGATCTGTTGTATCGGGTTGCTCAAAAGGCGGATGAAACCATTGAGCAACTTGTGGTACCCAAACCCCATAGGAAGTTGGTATTGGAATTAGCACATGGGCACATTTTGGGAGGTCATTTGGGGGCGGAGAAAACTCGAGAGAGAGAGTATTGCAAAGGTTCTATTGGCCTGGGGTCATGAAGGAAATAGAAAATTATTGTTCCTCCTGCCCTGTGTGTCAGAAGTCGGCACCTTTTTTGCATTTCCGTAACCCACTGGTACCTCTCCCCATCATTGAGGTTCCCTTTGAGAGGATCGCAATGGATTTGGTAGGTCCGATACTGAAGTCCGCTAGGGGGCATCAGTACATTTTGGTCATAATGGACTATGCCACCCGCTATCCTGAAGCAATAGAAATACCTCCGCCAAGACGATAGCCAAAGAGCTATTTCTGGTCTTCAGCCGTGTGGGTATTTGTAAGGAATTGCTTACAGACCTGGGTACCCCATTTATGTCCAGGGTAATGAAAGAGTTGTGCAAGTTGTTCAAAGTGACACAATTACGTACATCTGTGTATCACCCTCAAACAGATGGGTTTGTTGAAAGGTTCAACAAAACCCTAAAACAAATGTTAAAAAAGGTGGTGGATCAAGATGGAAAGGATTGGGACTGCTTAATACCCTACTTGATGTTTGCTATTTGGGAAGTACCACAATCCTCTACCGAGTTCTCGCCCTTCGAATTACTCTATGGGAGACACCCAAGAGGGCTGTTGGATATCGCCAAGGAAACTTGGGAAAGTGAGAGTTCTCCCCCCCGGAGTGTGATTGAGCATGTTGCCCTGATGCAAGACAGAATTGCACAAGTAATGCCAATCATCAACACTTGACCCAAGCACAGTTAGCACAGCAAAGGGTGTATAACCGCAAGGCAAAGACCCGTACTTTTTCATGGGGGGATAGGGTGTTGGTACTAATCTCTACGGTTGAAAGCAAATTCCTGGCCAAATGGCAAGGCCCCTATGAGATAATTGAACAAGTGAGTGAGGTGAACTACAGGGTCAGACAACAAGGACAGCGAAAACCAGAACAGATATACCACATTAATCTGTTGAAAGCCTGGAGGGATAGGGAATCCCTAGTCGCAGAAACCTTGGTGTCCCAGACTCAGTCTGATTGCTTAATTCTTGAGGTGGGAATAGCAATCACCTTATCAAAACCCCAAAAACAGGAGGTGAAAGTGCTGCACTCTCCTGACTTCACTTTGGACTTTGTGGTACAGACTGATGCGTCAGACGTAAGCTTAGGAGCAGTGTTGCCCCAGGTCTGGAAGGGAGAAGAGCACCCAATCATTTATCTTAGCAGGAAACTAAAACCCCACGAAGAAAATGATGCCACAATTGAGAAGGAGTGTCTAGTGGTGCAATGGGCGCTAGAATCCCTGCGATACTATTTGCTGGTTAGACACTTTGACCTGATTACAGATCATGTGCCCTTAAAGTGGATGGCTCAAAACAAGGAGACCAGGGGGGGCGTGGCTGGCCGCGGACGAGGCAAGACGTGTGGAGACAGAGCTCCGGACCATCACCTAACAATCTGCCTGCATCCGTAGCCGTGAAACATCTAGAAGCCCGCAGACCATGTCCCCAGATATGTGACAGAGGTTCGGAGGGCTAGTAGGTCCCTTCAGGGCGTTAAACCTGGCCTTGCCGGCAAGGCCGATCCGGCGTTTTCGGCGCCGGAGTTAAAAAACACCGAGGCCCGGCGGCTAGCGCCGTTTTTAAAGCCCGGCGGCTAGCGCCGCTTTTAAAGTGGGAGACCGAGAGATTCCACATCTCTTCCATATAATGGAACAGACGCCCGAAGATCTACAAAGTGCCGATGCCTACGTCCGTCTAACAATCCACTACCAGGCCTCGAGACAGAGGTGTGCAGAACGGAGCAGGCGCCGGTCGGTGCGGGGGGGACCAGAGGAACAAAACTCGGTAGGTGAAATTCCCGT
>BLSH010442929.1:134630-166559 GCA_018402905.1 Glandirana rugosa | reverse complement strand
AGTCAGACTGATATAACTACAAGGTTGGAATATAATAAGACTAATAATAACTCTAGGAACTACTTGGCAAGGTTTCTTAAAGGACACCATATCACCATATTCAGATATATGAAACTTAGAACCCGTCTACATGGACGGTGGGACGTGCGTTGGTCCGTAGAAATGGACGGACGACAGTGTATGGGGGGAGAACAAAGTTTGACCCCAAACCCTGTGTACGTCGGTCCATGCGTCCATGGGCTCTATCTCGTAGGTGTAAGGGGTAAACTTGGGGTCCCGCTACGACTTCAACATAAGAACGTGTACTCTTCATTTGTCTCTTACTTCAGTTATTCTCTGCTGTAATTAACTGAATGTCATCAATGTTATATTTCCTGATTGGCATTTTGTTTAACATGTTTAAAACCTCAATAAAAACTATTATACTAAAACAAGGAGACCAATAGAGGGGTAAATCGTTGGTTTCTGGCCCTGCAAGAATACAACTTCAGCATCGCCCTGGGGTTCAAATGGGGAATGTGGATGCTCTATCTCGGGTACCTGCGTACCTGGCTGCATGTGTCCCAAACCCCAGTTTGAAACAAGAGGGGGGTATGTGACAGCAGGCAGGTAAAGATGCCTGGTTGCGTGCAGGGTGGCAGGTACATCTGCCCAAGATTCAAAGTATATAGACTTATACCACTATACCACAGGAAATTCTTTGGAACGGTTCATCAAGGATCTCAATAATAATCAGAATAATATAAGGTTGGAACATCAATATAGTCAGACTGAGATTCATTTCCTGGATCTGACTATATACAGGAGGGATGATGCCCTAGCCACTAAGGTTTATTTTAAACCTACAGATCGCAATAGTTACCTGTCAATTGGCATCCCTCCTGGTTAAGAAATATACCAAGAGGACAGTTCACATGAGTGAGGAGAAACTGCACCTCAACTGAACATTTCCTGGAACAATCTGAAATGGTTAAAAGCAAATTTATACAAAAGGGGTATAAGGCCCAGCAGCTAGATGCTGAGATTCAAAGAATTCTAGAGATTCCAAGGGATGACCTATTAGATGACCAACCTAAATTGGGAACTAACAGTACCAATAAGGAGTGGAGCTTCATATCAGACTATCACAAACAGTATCGGGAGGTAGAGAACATCATTTTCAGACACTGGCACCTTCTAAAAATGGATAGATCTTTAGGACCGGTCCTTCCAACTAAACCCAGTTTTGTCTATAGGAGATTCCCCAACTCTTGGATCCTCCAATGGGGAACAGTGGGACATCTTTTTGGCCAGATAGAAAATGATTTAGGTCATGCGGTAAATGTCGGACCTGTCGAATGAGGGCAATGACATTAGACTGCATACCAGTTTCCACTCTACAAGTACTGGCAAACAGCATAGCATAAGACAGTTCATAACATGTGATACCACACATGTTGTGTATGTATTGATGTGCCCATGCGGGTTTATGTACGTCGGGCGTACTAAACACCCCTTAAAAGTCTGGATAGGGGAACATGTTACTAACATAGAAAAAGGTTTTAAGTTGCATAGTCTCTTTACATTATAGAAACGTGCATAATAGGGACCCCTCCAGTTTACAATTCTGGGGAGTAGAAAAACTAGTTCTCAACTGGAGGGGAGGAAATAAAGTGAGAGACATATCTAAGAAAGAAACCCGATGGATACACCTTTTAAGGACTTTAAATCCGGATGGGTTGAATATAGAATTGGATCTGAATTGTTTTCTTGAGTAATGCATAATCTAATTTTATAATAACAAAAAATAAGGGCAAAATTGGACTTTTGAGGCAATGAGGCAATGGTCACATAAGCCATATGCCTCTATCCCGGATTGAGTAATAAACAAAGATGGGTTTTTTTTGGGAGTTAAAGTCCATAAAAAAACCCCCTCTTTGTAATTTTATAATAAATTCTTCACTCTTAAGATAGTTTACATATAAGTGTGGACGGTGAGATTCCCCCTGTTATTCGATTACTAATAGTAAGCAGGGAGGACAGTTATTTCCACCGACATTATCGCCTTCAAGAGGAACTTTTTCCTCATTTCAATAAATTGGGATGAGGAATGACTGATGAGTGACAGTATTTTTAGTACATTTATTACATTTATTTTATTTTATATTAAAATATTTTATTAATTTTAACATTTTAACAAAGGTGTTTTAATGTTTCAGTAGAATTGAATATAATTGTAAGTTACTGTAGGTTTAAACAGCACGATATGTCCGTGCACTGATGGACTTACAAATTATTCGTTATTAATCTTGATGTATTTTGGCAATTATATTTAATTTGATGTGACTTTGTGTACTAGTCAAAGTGAGAGAACAGGTGGTTCAGTTGTACATAATTTTATATAACAAGTTAATTTTATGTGACATGTTTTGCATTATGATCATATGCAATTGTATGTACACCCTTCTAAAGCACGGCTTGAATAGGCAGTCCAAGTAAGTTGGCTTAATGAGAAATAAATAATGCATTTTTTCTTGGTGCATGTAGTGTTTAAATAATCCGTCCCTTGTCCTACTTATTTGGCAGATAATGGGTTAATGACACGGACGGACAGTTTGGCCGCACGAACACTGAGATGAGTATTAGGAAAAGGACACCCACGCCATCTTTGAGCCAATACTTAAGTTGGGTTGGATCATTGAATGGCCAGCCCTTGTGACCAAGTCAGGAGTGACGAAACGCGTCAGTAACGTGGCCATACGACGACCCAGATGGAGCGAGTGGTAACCGAGAGTGACGCTGCAAAGGAGTGCTGTCCAGCCGCGATCATGGATTGGTAACAACCGCTCTCATGTTTATACATCAATGACTATTTGCAAGTTTGTACATGTAAGCACATTTTCTACTAGAATAAAGCTGAGTTTTAAGTGATACACTATGAGAGCCTTTTTGTGCTTGTCCTTTCTATGAGTGACTGGTTCAGAGGAGGAATATGGAGAAAGCAGGAGCTCTTTTTTTGGACATGCTGTTTGATTCTAATAGTTCAGCTATTGAGAGCTATAGTGAGCCTCAGTGTGTTCGTTTTTCACGTGGTGACACAGGTGGAGGAGTTTCCAGATTGGATTCATATCACGATTCATGTAGTTTCACTACGTTGAACTTTAATTAGCACTTTACATGTTTGTAATATTGGTCAAATTTAGCACATTTGCATTTTGTATGTGAGTGTTAATTGCGCTGCGGGAAACTATATTCATTTAAGGTTTTCTATGTTTTTTATACTTATTTATTTATAGCAGCTGCAGGTTTATGCATTAATTATTCACTAAAGAGATATCATTTAGCACAGTGATTCACGTTATATATGTTATCTGATGTTTATTAAGATGAAGTGTCATGGCTGACTGCAAGGTTTTTTGAAAAATTTTAGAGCGAGCTTGCCTCGGGTCTGTCCTCATTAATATGCAATGCAAGACGAATGCACCTTTAACCCTTTGTTAAGACAGACAGTGTTCAAATTTAGTTGATAATGAAGGTCTGCCTGCACAGTACAGACAGGGTTAATTATGGCAAACACAGCTGCCCAGCCCCCCATAAACAAAGAAAAATACCTAGGAGTTTTTCCTTGCTGGATGGTCTAGAATGGAGCTCCTAAAAAGGTAAGCTGCATTTTTAAATTGTTTTTTATTTAAAGGATAAATTCACCTTTGGAAAAAAATTGCAGGTAAAAAAAATGGGCATTTATATTTTTTTTACTAGGAGCCTGCAAAGCATTGACCCACCCTCGACAGATCATGTTGTCTGTTCATACCTCATATGAGCAGGCAGGTACACTCTGACAGGAAGACGCAATGAACTACCTAGAGCGCTCAACAGTGCCCTGGTAGTTAATTGAGAAGGCTGTGGGTACTTGTAGTTTTTACATTCACAGAGCACAGTGAATGAACGTGGATGGGCGGAGCTCAACATGTCCTCATCTTCTTTAAGTTCTGACAGCCTTCATAGGGAGAATATCCCCTACTCGCTGTGAAAATGGGGAACTGGGAGGGGGGTGCAGAGGCTGGTGCATCTGTAGCATGTTGGATGTTACACCCTAAATATGTGTGTAACATGTACCATTTTAGAAAAGGGAAAATTATCCTTTAACCACTTCAGCCCCTGGAAGAATTTACCCACTTCCTGACCAGAGCACTGTGTTGCTTTAACTGACAATTGTGCAATGTTGTACCCAACAACTGATGTCCTTTTTTCCCCACAAATAAAGCTTTCTTTTGGTGGTAATTGATCACCTCTGCGGTTTTTATTTTTTGCGCTATAAACAAAAAAGAGCAATACTTTTGAAAAAAGACAATATTTTTTACTTTTTGCTATAACATCCAAAAAAATGTAAAAAAAAAACAAATTTCTTCCTCAGTTTAGGCCAATATGTATTCTTCTACATATTTTTGGTACAAGTAAGCGTATATTGATTGGTTTGCGCAAAAGTTATAGCAACTACAACTATGGAAATAAATGTATGGCACTCTTATTATTATTTTTTTTACTAGTAATGGTGGCGATCTGTGATTTTTATTGGGACTGCGACATTGCAGCGGACAGATCGGACACTTTGGATGCTTTTTTGGGACCAGTGACATTTATACAGCGATCAGAGCTAAAAATAGCCTCTGATTACTGTGTAACTGTCACTGGCAGGGAAGGGGTTAACACTAGGGGTGATCAAGGGGTAAAGTGTGTTCCCTCTGTGGTGTTTATAACTGTATGGGGGTTAGGCTGACTGGAGGAGGAGAGAGATCGTTGTTCCCTCCCACTAGGGATGGGCTTCATGTTTGGGTTGAACGTACCTCCGACCCGAACATCGGCTGTTCATTAGTCCGGGAAAACTCGAACATTATGGGGCATTTGTGGCAACTTCGTACGCCACATAATGTTTTAAAATGGCGGCAGAATGCCGCCCACTGATTGGTCAAAGCATGCACACGGGCGGCCTGCTATGAGAGCTTTGATTGGCTAAAGGCATGATTCCTTTAGCCAATCACTGCACAGCAGTCTCAATCCACGTCCCACACTATATAAAGCTGCTTGTAAAGCGGCTCTATGTAGTGTGTTGGCGTTGTAGTGAGAGAGCATAGGTTCCTGAATACAGGCAGTTTAGATAGCTAGTTTTAAAAAAAATGTTAAAAAAGAAAAAAAAAATCCAAAATAGCTAACTAGATAGATAGTTAGAAATGTAAACTTTATCTGTCAGTTAGTGCAGAACGGTTAGTGTAGAAAAAAAAAAAAAAAAAAAAATATATATATATATAAGTATATATATACACACCGCGTATTGAGTGTGCATTATATATGTGTCCATACGGTACAGTTTTAACCCCTTAACCCCCAGAACCCTTTTTTACATTGTTGTTTACAAGTTAAAATATGTTTTTTTTTTATAGAAAACCCCAAACATTATATTTTTTTTCAAACACCCTAGAGAATAAAATGGCAATCATTGCAATACTTTTTTGTCACACGGTATTTGCGCAGCGGTCTTTCAATCGCCTTTTTTTTTTTGGAAAAAAATCACTTTTTTAGGTTAAAAAATAAGACAACAGTAAAGTTAGTCCATTTTTTTTGTATATTGTGAAAGAGGATGTTACGCTGAGTAAATAGATACCATACATAACACAGTTCAAAATTGCGTACACTTGCGGAATGGCGACAAACTCCATTACTTAAAAATATCCATAGGCGATGATTTAAAACTTTTTAACAGTTACCAGGTTAGAGGTGCAGAGGAGGAATTTTACTAGAATTATTGCTCACACTCTGGCGATCGCGGCGATAACTCACATGTGTGATTTGAACACCGTTTTCATATGTGGCTGCAACTTACGTATGCGTTTTCTTTGCTGCGCAAGCTCGCAGGGATCGTGGCGGTTTATATATTTTTTTATTATTATTTATTTTATAATATTTTTTCTTTTATCACTGTTCCTTTAAAAAAAAAATCTGATCACTTTTATTGCTATCACAAGGAATGTAAACATCCCTTGTGATAGTAATATATGGTGACAGGTACTCTTTATGGAGGGATGGGGGGTAACCCCTCCTTTGCACTTCACAGTATTCAGATCGCCAAATACGGTGATTCTGAATACTGCAATTCTTTAAAAACTGGCGCCGTTAGCCGCCGAGTAACCCGGAAGTGACGTTGTAACGTTGCTTCTGGAAATGTACGAAGGAGTCCCAATCAAAGCTGATTCTGGCTTCCACAGAGACTCTACACAGCCGGCGGACGTGCCGGATTGGAGCTCCAGTCTCCCGGTGGGATGGGAGGCCGGAGAAGAGCGTCGGACGGTGGCGGGAGGGGGGGGTGTCCCCTCCCGCTGCCTGGGATAAGGACTGAGCGGCTCCCGAGCCGGATCAGCTGTTATCAATGGATAGCCGGCCTTTTGCTCTAAAAAACTGCACCAGGGTATAGCCTGTAGCTGCAGACTGTACCCAATACTTCCACTTAAAGCAGCCACTGTTTATAAACAGCGATTCACGTTAAGTGGTTACACTAATTTACAACAGCAGGGCCCTTTCCTGCGCCCAACAAAAGTAATTGCAAGGGGCTACAGTGTTCTGGCACCAACAACACCCAAGCCCTAATTTTTCCCCACCGGTTGGGCATGGCACTGCATGTCATCACAATTTTTAACCACTTAACGCGAATCGCCGTTTATAAACGGCAGCAACTTTAAGTGGATGTATCGGGGTATAGCCTGGAGCTACAGGCTCAACCCCGGTACCGTTTTTTAGAGCAGGCGGCCGGCTATCCGGTGATAATAGCCAATCTGGCTCAGAAGCCACTCGGCCTTTATCCCAGGGGAACAGGAGGGGCCACCCCACCGTCTGGCGCTCTTCTCCGGTCTCCCATCCCACCAGGTGACCGGAGCTCCGATCCAACACTTCTGGCCACTATGTGGAGTCCCTGTGAAAGCTGGAATCGGCTTCAGTTGGGACTCCTTCGTACATTTGCAGAAACAATGTCACAACGTCACTCCTGGTTTACTCGACAGCAAACTGCGCCATTTTTATAAAAAATTCAGTATTCTTTGGTGATCTGAATACTGTGAAGTGCAAAAGAGGGATGGGGGGTCTTTTAGTCTTTATGGGTCATTCGTGGCAACTTTGCGCGCCCCATAATGTTTTAAAATGGCGGCAGAATGCCTTCATCCCTCCATATAGAGTACCTGTCACCATATATTACTATCACAAGGGATGTTTACATTCCTTGCGATAGCAATAAAAGTGATCAGATATTTTAAAAATAAACAGTGTTAAAAAAAATAAAAAAAAATAAATAAATAAAAAAATGTTTAAAGTGCCACCATAACCGCGAGCTCACGCACCAAAGAAAACGCATATGTAAGTCATGCCCGCATATGAAAACGGTGTTCAAACCACACATGTGAGGTATGGCCGCGATTGTCAGAGTGTGAGTGGTAATTCTAGCAAAAGACCTCCTCTGCACCTCTAACCTGGTAACCGTAAAAAAAAATTGAAAGCGCCGCCTATGGAGATTTTTAAGTACCGGAGTTTGTCGCCATTCCGCAAGTGTGCGCAATTTTAAACCCTAACATGTATGGTATCTATTTACTCGGCGTAACATCCTCTTTCACAATATACAAAAAAGACCGCTGCACAAATACCATATGACAAATAGTATTGCAACGATCGCCATTTTATTCTCTAGGGTGTTTGAAAAAAATATAAAATGTTTGGGGGTTCTAAGTAATTTTCTATCAAAAAAAATATTTTAACTTTTAAACAACAGGTATAAAAAAGGGCTCCGGGGCTTAAGTGGTTCAACTAATTTACAACAGCATGGTCCTGTTCCTGCATCCAACAAGAGTAACTGTATGGGGTTACAGTGTTCTGGCACCGCCAGCACCCAAGGCCCAATTTTTGGCCACCTGTTTGACTGGGGGCTTTCGTCTCAATTTGTAAACTAATTTACAACATCAGGCCCAGTTCCTCTGTCCAACAAGAGTAACTGCAAGGGGTTACAGTGTTCTGGCACCGCCAACAACCAAGGCCCAATTTTTGGCCATCTGTTTGACTGGGGGCTTTTATCACAATTTGTAAACTAATTTACAAAATCAGGCCCAATTCCTCCGTTCAACAAGAGTAACTGCAAGGGGTTACAGTGTTTTGGCACCGCCAACAACCAAGGCCTGAGTTTTGGCCACCTGTTTGACTGAGGGATTTCGTCAGAATTTGTAAACTAATTTACAACATCAGGCCCAGTTCCTCCGTCCAACAAGAGTAACTGCAAGGGGTTACAGTGTTCTGGCATCGCCAGCACCCAAGGCCCAATTTTTCGCCACCTGTTTGACTGGGGGATTTTATCACAACTTTTTAACTAATTTACAACAGCAGGGACCGCGCTAAAATTTTTAAAAAAATGATGTGCGGTTCCCCCAAAATCCAAACCAGGCCCTTCAGGTCTGGTATGGAATTTAAGGGGAACCCCGTGCCAAAATAAAAAAAAAATGATGTGCTGTTCCCCCTAAAATCCAAACCAGGCCCTTCAGGTCTGGTATGGATTTTAACCACTTCAGCCCCGGAAGGATTTCCAGCTTTAGGACCGGAGCACTTTTTTCAATTTGGCACTGCGTCGCTTTAACTGGTAATTGCGCAGTCATGCAATGCAGTACCCAAACGAAATTTGTGTCCTTTTTTTCCCACAAATAGAGCTTTCTTTTGGTGGTATTTGTTCACCACTGCACTTTTTATTTTTTGCGATATAAACAAAAAAAGAACGGAAATTTTTAAAAAAAATGATATTTTCAACCTTATGTTATTACAACAATACAATAAACTAAATTTTAGTCATAAATGTTTGCCAAAATGCATTCAGCCACATGTCTTGGGTAAAAAAAAGTCAATTGGTGTATATTTATTGATTTGCGCAAAAGTTATAGCGTCTACAAATTAGGGTACATTTTCTGGAATTTCCGCAGCTTTTATTTTATGATTGCCTATCTAATTTCTTGAGGTGCTAAAATGGAAGCGCAGTACAAAACCCCCCCAAATGACCCCATTTTGGAAAGTAGACACCCCAAGGAATTTGCTAAGAGGCATGTTGAGCACAGTGAATATTTTATTTTTTTGTCATAAGTGATTGAAAAATGACCAAAAAAAAAATTACACAAAGTTGTTACTGAAATGATATATTTCTCACACATGGCATGGGTATGTGTGGAATTACACCCCAAAATGCATTCTGCTGCTTCTCCTGAGTATGGAGATACCCCATGTGTGAGACTTTTTGGAAGCCTATCCGCGTACGGGACCCCAAAAACCAATCACCACCTTCAGGATTTCTAAGGGCAATAATTTATGCCTTCACCCCACTCTACCTATCTCAGTTGTGGAGGCCATGAAATGCCCAGATAGCAAAAAAAAAAAACCCAAATGACCCAATTTTGGAAAGTAGACACCCCAATGAATTTGCTGAGAGGCATGTTGAGTCCATGCAATATTTTATTTTTTTGTTACAAGTGATTGAAAAATGAAAAAAAAAAAAAATTACACAAAGTTGTTACTGAAATGATATATTGCTCACACATGCCATGGGTATATGTGGAATTACATCCCAAAATTCATTCTGCTGCTTCTCCTGAGTACGGGGATACCCCATGAGTGAGACTTTTTGGGAGCCTATTGGCGTACAGAACCCCGAAAACCAATCACCACCTTCTGGATTTCTAAGGGCAAAAATGAATGCCTTCATCCCACACTACCTATCTCAGTTTTGGAGGCCATGAAATGCCCAGATAGCACAACTCCCCCCCAAATGACCCCATTTTGGAAAGTAGACAATCCAAGCTATCTGCTGAGAGGCATGTTGAGTCCATGGAATATTTTATATTTTGACACAAGTTTCAGGAATATGACAATTTTTTTTTTCACAAAGTTGTCACTAAATGATATGTTGCTTGAACATGTCATGGGTATATGTGGGATTACACCCCAAAACACATTCTGATGCTTCTCCTGAATATGGGGGTACCACGTATGTGAGACTTTCTGGCAGTCTAGCTGCATACGGGACCCCAAAATCCAATCACCGCCTCCAGGCTTTCTAAGTGCGTAAAAAGGTGATTTTACTACTCACTCCCTATCACAGTTTCGGAGGCCATGATAGCACAAAACCCCCCACAAATTACCCCATTTTGGAAAGTAGACACCCCAAGGTATTTGCTGAGAAGCATTTTGAGCATTTTGCAGATCTCACATTTTGTCTCAAAGGTTTGAAATTTGAAAAAAGTAAAAAAAAAAAAATCAGTTTGTTTCTTCAATTTCCAAAACAAAGGAGAGCTGCAAAATACTCACCATGCCTCTTAGCAAATACCTAGGGGTATTTACTTTCCAAAATTTGGTCATTTGGGGGGGGGGGGTTGTGCTATCTGGGCATTCCATGACCTCTGAAACTGTGATAGGGAGTGAGGAGTAAAATCACCTTTTTACGCACTTAGAAAGCCTGGAGGCGATGATTGGATTTTGGGGTCCCGTATGCGGCTCGACTGCCAGAAAGTCTCACACATGTGGTATCCCCATATTCAGGAGAAGCAGCAGAATGTGTTTTGGGGTGTAATCCCACATATACCCATGAAATGTTCAATCAACATATCATTTAGTGACAACTTTGTGAAAAAAAAAATTGTCATATTCCCGAAACTTGTGTCAAAATATAAAATATTCCATGGACTCAACATGCCTCTCAGCAGATAGCTTGGGGTGTCTGCTTTCCAAAATGGGGTCATCTGGGTTTTTTTCTTGCTATCTGGGCATTTCATGGCCTCCGAAACCTGGAGAGGTACTGAGGAGTGAAGGCATAAATTTTCGCCCTTAGAAATGCTGAAGGCGGTGATTGGTTTTCGGGGTCCTGTACGCGGATAGGCTCCCAAAAAGCCTCACACATGGGGTATCCCCGCACTCCGGAGAAGCAGCAGAATGTATTTTGGGGTCTAATTCCACACATACCCATGGCATGTGTGAGCAAGATATCATTTCAGTGACAACTTTGTGTAAGTTTTTTTTTGTCATTTTTCAATCACTTATGGCAAACAAATAAAATATTGCATGGACTCAACATGCCTCTCAGAAAATAGCTTGGGGTGTCTAGTTTCCAAAATGGTGTCATTTGGGGGGACTTTGGACCGTCCTGGCATTTTATGCCCAACATCACCCACTCTTCTAACCACTTGAACCAACAAGTCTTTTCTGACACTTTTTGTTTACATGAAAAAATATTTTTTTTTTGCTAGAAAATTACTTTGAACCCCCAAACATTATATATTTTTTTAAAGCAGAGGCCCTACAGAATACAATAGTGGGTGTTACAATTTTTTTCCCACAAAGTATTTGAGCAGCGATTTTTCAAACACAAATTTTGGGGAAAAAACACTTTTTTGAATTTTAATGCACAAAAACACACTATTTTTCCCAATTTTTTTGTGAAATATAAAATTTGATCTCATGCCGAGTTCATAAACACCAAACTTGACATGCTTTAAAAATGACGCACACCCGCGAAGCGGTGACAAACTATATACATTTTTAAAAGCCTTTATAGGTTACCACTTTAAATCTGCAGAGGAGGTCTACTGCTAGAATTACTGCCCTCAATCTGACGTTCGTGTTGATACCTCACATGCATGGTGAAATTGTTGTTTACATACATAACAAGACTGACGCTTGCGTCCACCTTTGCGCGCGTGCATGGGGGGCAGGGGTTCTTTTTTTTTTTTTTTTTTTTTTAATTATTCCTTTTGCTTTTTAATTTTATTTTTACACTGTCCCTTTTCATCTTTTTTTTATCATTTTTATTTTTATGACAGGAATTTTAAATATCCCCTGTGATAAAAATAGGTATTGTCGCATATATATTTTTTTTTTTTTAATTTGGGGTCTACTAAACTCTAGATCTTCTCCCAGCCCTTAAAGGATGTCACCACACCAAAATCGGTGTCATAAGATGCTTCCCAGATTTCCCAATGGCGCTGTTGTATCTGGCAAAACCAAAGTCACAAAATGCTCGTAGCCTCCGGTTTCTTAGGCCATGGAGATGATTGGAGCCATTGTAGTCTTCAATCAGCTCTATGGTCAGCTGGGGGAACCATCAGCTGCATTCTCGCATTGCCCGGTGGGACAGGAGAGCCTGAGAAGACCAGCAATATACTAGTATGTCGCTGGTCCTTGTTGGGCACATATTGTAATGTTCTTTTTTTCCATGAAAAAAAGAATCAATCGATAGGTATGCCCACCATTAGAAAACCTCCCTTCATCCTCCCACTTCTAATGGTGTGCATAGCCACTTTTTAAAAAAAAATATATCAGAGCATAGGGGCAATCTGCCCCAATTTCCACCCACTGCCCCAATGCTCCAGGATAATTGCTCTTTTTTAACTGTGGTGGTGAAATCACAGCCAACAGCGCTCGAGTCGCTGCTTTATGAATGGTGGGAGCAAACGCTTTTGCTGTCACCATTAATAAATCGGTGCTGCAGCTTAATGGTGTACCTGAAAAGGAATAAACAATTAATAAAACACAGTAACATAAAAAAATTGCATACCTGCTAAAAAGAAAAAAATTATAAAACACATTAACAATATAACATTACAGGTAAGCATTAACATAAAAAATTACATACCTGCAAAGAAAACATGATAAAAACAGTAACAAACAGGTATGCATACAAAATATTAACAATAGAGAGAGATTAGAGAGAAAACAAGAGAGAGAGAGAGAGAGAAAAAAAAAAGAAACGTACAACTGTTTTTGTTTTTTTATTTTATTTTTTTTTTGTTTTTTTAACATTTTTTTATTTTTTTGTTGTTTTAAACTTTTTTATTTTTTTATTTTTTTTTTGGTACACTTTTTTTTTTTAACTTAAAACGAACTGGTTTCAGCTTTGGGTCTCTCAAAAATGCACTGGCATCTTTGGAGACCCTATGTCAGTGTGCCTATCACTGTGTCCGCTGCACCCTATGCTAATAATTCACTAATGTGTGATAGCGTTCAAAACATTCATCTATACAGAGACCAAGCTGGTCAGGACAGTAGAGCCAATAAGTGCGGGTGTCACGCCTGTATCCGCATCGTCTGCAGACACAACATCTCTTTTGGGGTGTTCTTTGGCCTGGGGTACCACGGAGGACACGTGGAAAGTGCCTCCCATGCAGCCGGCTAACTGAATTCACATTGTGAACAGGGAGTACAGCACCATCTGGATCTCTTCCATGAATTTGAGGAAGGATCCCATCAGTCCTGACGCTCTGTATAAGACATGAGCGTTCAGCAAAGCCAATTGAAAAAGATATATAGACACTTTTTTGTACCAGCGTCTAGCTTTACGGGTGATAAGGTCAGTAACTGGTCATTGAGGTCCACCCCTCCCATATTTAGGTTATATTCGTGGACACAGAGGGGTTTCTCCACAACACCAGTCGCCGTAGAAATTTGTATCTGCGTGAAGGGAGGTCAGAACAAAAACATTCCGATTGTCCCTCCACTTCATCGCGAGCAAATTATTACACTTAGCATAGGCTCTCTCCCCCGACTAAGATGGGAATCTACAAGCAGTTGGGGGAAGCCCCGGCGATTAGGTCGCACGGTGCCACATGCGCCAATCTGATGATCAAATAAGTGACTAAACAGTGGCACGCTAGTGTAATAATTGTCCACGTATAAGTGGTACCCCTTTCCGAATAAGGGTGACACCAAGCTTCACACAATCTTGGCAGCGCTCCCTATGTAGTCTGGGCATCCTTCCGGCTCTACGTGACTATCTTTGCCCTCATAAACCATGAAACTATGTGTATAGCCTGTGGCCTTGTCACAGAGCTTATACAGTTTGACCCCATATCTGGCACGCTTGCTGGGGACGTACTGCTTGAAAGCAAGACGGCCAGAAAATTTAACCAGGGACTCATCCACGCACACAACTTTGTTGGGAATAAAAAGTGCAGCGAACTTCTGGTTGAAGTGGTTTATGAGGGGCCGAATTTTGTAGAGCCGGTCAAATTCAGGGTCACCCCGTGGACGACTGAGTTGATTGTCACTGAAGTGCATGAACCGCAAAATCTGCTTGTATCGTGTCCTGGACATGCAAGCATAGAACACGGGCATATGGTGAATTGGGTGCGTGGACCAATATGACCGCAACTCAGATTTTTTAGTTATGCCCATGAGGAAGGAAAGGCCCAGAAAGATCTTAAATTCTGGAACCGTGATTGGTTTCCAGTCTCTGGCAAGTGTCAAATGGGGATTAATGGCGATGAATTGACCAGCATATAAATTGCTTTGGTCCACAATAGATCTATAGAGATCTTCAGTGAAATACAGTGAATGAAAATCAATGCAATGCTGTATCTTGGCTTAGGCCAACAAGACCCAGGCCTAGGGCGGCACTTTGCAGGGGGGCAGCACGAAAAGAGTCCCTGTCGATTTGTACTACATTTTTAGTGTAGTGCCTGTCTTATGGGGTGGACTGGGCTGGGAGACAAACCGGTCTGGCACTCCCATAAAGCGGCTGCACTTGCTGCCAGTATGATAATACTGGTAGGGCCGCCATCAGGGGGGGCAGACCATACATATGTAGCTGACGCGGGTGTCCAATGGGGCCCAGGCGGCAGGCCTCAACCAAGGAGTTGTTGTAATGCCCCATAGCTAAACAGGAAGTGTTAGGAAATCTCTTAAGGGAATCCATAGCCCCCCGGCCCCCACCCCCGAGGCCCTCAGAACTAGTGTTCCCACTGGATAATTTCAAGACAGGTCTTAAACAGGAAGGACAGGAAGGGGTGTGGCCTTGACAGGAAGGGGTGGCTCGTATTTAAATTAGGGGGGTGCATGAGTTTAGTCAGGCCTAGGGCAGCACAAAACCTAAATACACTACTGAATCAATGGCTGTAAAATCAGCTGTATTTACCGTGATTCCGGGTTGGGCAGTGAATGGGGGAAGTACGGGCGCTGCATCAGTGGTGGGTTGCCAATCAGGGTTTGCAAGCGCCTCAGGAAGGGCACTATGGGATCTGTGGGCCTGTGTTTGTCTTCTTCGTGGCTGCGGGGCATTACTCGTGCTAGCCACACCAGCTTGTACTGCACTTATGGGACTCGCTACGTCACCACATGATACTGCAGTGCTGGTTCGTCTACGTCCAGGATGTACTAGGTCGCTGGTGCTTGCCAGGTCACCAGAATGGGTAGTGGCACTAGTACTGGCTCTCTGCTGCATATGAGAGCCCTGCGGTTCACGCACATCAGTCACAGCAGAACGGGGTCTGGTACGCCTGACTCTAGCAGGGACCACAATTTCATTGTCAGAGCTATCTGTCAGGGTGCCGCTGCTGTCTACAGGTTCATATGCTGAGCCTGATTCTGACAGTGAGTCTTCCCCATCGCTCTCATCTGTCATACTCAGCATATTGTAGGCCTCTTCGCTAGTGTACGTGTGGCCAGACATTTTGGACTTTCTAAATTTAAAACGTACACTAGCGTGACTCACAGGCAAGAAAGCGCACCTGGTTGTCAGAGCCTGCTTCAAACGCTACCAAAGTCACTGTCAGAATTCACAGGGATCGGGCGTGATCTCTGCAAAGGCTGCAGATATGTGTGTTCTGTGTTTTGTAAGTGACAGCGATTTATTGATCCTGCACTTGGGTGGGCTGGGCTGGGCGGAGGGGATAAAGCAGGTGTTAGCAGTTATCTGGGCTGATCCCGCTAACGCTGCATTTTTTAGAACCCTAATCTAGTGGGGACGCTAATATATATCTGATCAGATCGCAGATATTGCTCCGATCAGATACTACAATAATATCTAACACCTACCTAATGTGCGTGCGTGTCAGAGTACCTCGTTAACTGACCCTGCCTGGCGTTTACACTGACCCTAACGCACACTAAAACCTAACTGGGGTCACCGCCGGGCGATCGGGGGTTAAAACCTATAAAAGGTAAATAAAATAATATACGGCGGGTAATCTGATTGAAAAAAAAAACTATCTACCTAGCTATCGTCACCCGTGACACTTATACGGTGATCACAGGTGACAGGGGGCAATGAAGGGGTTAAAAATTTTATTGGGGGGGAAGGGGGGTATTTTCACCTAACTAGGCCTAATACTATCTACCCTAGCACTGATTAGAGTCACAAGGGTCACAAGTACAGCGATTGGTAAAAATCTGATCGCTGCACTATATGATACTGTGACAGGGAGTGACAGGGGGTGAAAGGGTTAACTGGGGGGTGATCAGGGGGTGATCAAGGGGTTAAATGGGCCTATGTAACCTGGTGTCAGTGTGCTGTTTGTGCAACTCACGTTTTTTGATGCTCCTTCTTCCTCGCTGAAACCGAAAAGGGCTTCAGGGAGGAAGTAGAGCTAACTTCCTCTGCCTCGATTTACATTTCAGAGGCAGAGGAGCAATGTCATTGGCAGGACCGATCGGAAGGGCCAGGCCAAAAATCATTGACCTGGCCCTGTAGAGTGATCGGTCCTGTGTCAAATCAAACAACAGTGCATGCTCCGTGAGCATCAGCGCGCGCTAACAAACCACCTTGCCACCGTCACGCTGCGGCGGGCGGTCGGCAAGTGGTTAAGGGGAACCTCGGGCCAGATTTTTAAAAAAAATGGCGTGGGGTCCCCCCAAAGTTCAACCCAGACCCTTATCTGAGTATGCAGCCCTGACATGGCAGGAGGGAGTGGGGATGAGCGAGCGGCCCCCAACCTCCGAACCATACCAGGCCACATGCCCTCAACATGGGGAGGATGCTTTGAGGTTGCCCCCAAAGCACCTTGTCCCCATGTTTATGGAGAGAAGAGCCCCATCCCTACAACCCTGGCCAGTGGTTGTGGGGGTCTGCGGGCAGGGGCCTTATCAGAATCTGGAAGCCCCCTTTAATAAGGGGGCCCCTAGATCCTGACCCCCCCATGTGAATAGGTTAGGGATACATTGTACCCCTACCCATTCACCAAAAATGGAGTGTAATGTAAAAAAAAAACAAGAGGCAGTTTTTGACAAGTCCTTTTTTTGTAAAATAGCTCTTTCTTCTTTCTTTCTTCCTCCATCCTGGCCCGGTCATTCTTCTGGTCTTCTTTTTTTAGTCTTCTTGCTTCCTCTCTTCATCTTCAATCTTCAATCCTCATCTTCTTTCTTCTTTCACCATCCTTGCAGAATGGGCAGTCTTCACGATGACAGGACTTTTATAAGAAAGGGTGGGGCCACCCAGTGATGTAACTGAGTGAACTTGCCCCCTTCTGACGCCATGTGATGTCTGAGGGGGCGGATCACCCATTTATGTCACTGGGTGGCCCCTCCCCTTCTTATAAAAGAACTATCATCGTGAAGACCTTCCATTCGGCAAGACACACAGGGGCCGGACTGCAGCAGCTGAGAGAGTGGCGGCGGTGAAAGAAGATGAAGATAAAGATGAAGATGAATACGTAGATTGAAGATGAAGAGAGGAAGCAAGAAGACTAAAAGAAGAAGCAGAAGACCAGAAGAAGGACCAGGCCAGGAGAAGATGGAGGAAGAAAGAAGAAAAAAGAAAAGAGCTATTTTACAAAATACAGTAAAGGACTTGTCAAAAACTGACTCTTGTTTTTTTTTACACTACACTCCTTTTTTGGTGAATGGGTAGAGGTGCAACGTACCCCAAACCAATTCACATAGGGGAGGCTAGGATCTGGGGGCCCCCTTATTAAAGGGGGCTTCCAGATTCCAATAAGCCCCCACGCCCACAGACCCGCACAAGCATCAGCCAGGCTTGTGGGGAAGAGGCTCTTGTCCCCATCAATATGGGGACAAGGTGCTTTGAGGTGAGCGGCGGAGCACCCCTCCCCCAAAGCACCCATTCTCCCCAAGTTGAGAGCATGTAGCCTTGTATTGTTCAGGAGGGGGGGCGCTCGCTCGCCCCCCCCCATCCTAACCGGCCAGGGCTGCATGCTCAGATAAGGGTCTGGTTTGGATTTTAGGGGGACCCCCACATCAATTTTTTTTTAATTTGGTGCCGGGTTCCCCTTAATATCCAAACCAGACCCGAAGAGCCTGGTTTGGACTGGGGGGAACCGCACACACTTTTTTCAGCAATTTTTTTTTGTATAGTGCCTGGAATCGGCAATACATTTACATATAAAACAAGAAGATGTCAGCGTGCAACAATTTTGAAATAACCACCCGTCTGCGAACATCACCACATCCCAAATTACTGAACGAGCACAAGGAAGTTTTAGCGAGACTGTGCGGGTAATAATCGCAGAAACAGGTGGAAGCATAAAAAATTATTTGTTTTATTTAAGACAAATAGTAAAAAAGACCATGGATAGGACTTGTAAATACATATACATAAATGACATACAGAAATCTGATTGACAAGCTGTGGACAATATACTTCACATATACAGTGCAAAGAATGGTGAACTAGGAGTTGTATTCAACTTCCTCCCAAATCCCTTTTAACCTTTAGAAGAGCACCTTCTCTACGGGATGAATTGGTGTCTAGCTACTTCTCTCCTTTTGATAGTTTTTGGGCCTCAGATGACCCCCTTGGTACCTTTCCCTGTGGCTCTTGTAACTATTACAAATACATTCTCAGTGATCCTTCTCCTTGACTCTCTGATGGTAGATCCTTTATTCCCAAAAGCCATGTGACCTGTCAATCAATGGGGATCATCTATATTATGAACTGCCCCTGTGGGTTTTTTTATGTAGGGAAGACCATCCGGGAGTTCTGGAGAAGGATCTATGATAAGTGTGTGCATGCGGCAGAGGTAGGTGACATATATTCCAAGATTGGTCGCCATATAGTACATGTTCACAACTACCATGTTCCTGATCTCAAATTTTGGGCTCTTGAACATGTTCACCGTGGCTCGCGTGGAGGGGATTGGAACAAGTTGGTCCTCCAGCACGAATCACGCTGGATATTTAATTAAAAGGCCAACGTCCCTCCGGGGATCAACAACATTTTGAGTTTCAGGCCTTTCTTGGAGGGATTTGTATCGGGCAAAAATGAGCACCTGATGTGATGACCATATTCCTCATCCTCCAATATAACTTTTTTTTCCTTATCGGATCGGTGAACGGATTTAATTGTGTTGATATTGTTGTTACAATGTTGTATTCTATGCTTGTGTCAGTATTGCATGGTCCGGCTTTTGGTCGGTGCCTTTGGTGGTTCTTGCTGTCTAGTGGGATCTGGGGAGCTGTACTTTGTGTCCTTTTCCCTCGGGCTATCACTGCCCTTCTTTCCCCTCCCCTTTGCCTGGGGGAGTGTTTGGTCCTCATGCCCCCTATTCCCGGCACGGAAAGCCCCCACACAGGTTTTCCTGGAGTGGGGATGGACTCCTATTCCCCACTGTCCCTTGTGGGGATGGAGTGCTCATCTCTACATCTGGGGGCACTCTTCTGCTCTGCCCCCAGTGGTGAGATGATACGTGTCGGCACCGCAGTTCCTTTGTTGAGCAGCCACTTCCGGCGACTGTGCACTGGAGATGACGTCAGGACTCTCAGACGTGTTTCCGGGCGCCGCCCCTGCTGGAAGTGGGCGGTGAGGAGGGAGCGGGTCGGCAGCATGCAATGCACGCCACGCGTAGTAGCTCTATGGCGTCTGCCATTACAGCCAGACACCCCCGCACACGCTCTGGGAGGTCCCATGACCTGAATCTATCAGAGCGGGGGGGGTGTACCTGGGGGGTATTTTAACACGGTCAGTCTGCCCACAATTTTGCTGGTCAGCCATAGTACCGAGTGTTTTCTGTATGTAACTGGGACCGGGTCTAGTGATGCACTTGGGACAATTTCAGCATCAGGTAACTTACACATTTGGTCTTTATTTGATTGATTGTCCTTCCTTATTTTTATCAAGCTTGTTTTTTCCCCCCTCCCTTCCCTCCGGTTGTCCTCACCATGTTCTGCTATTCATTGCAGATATGTTGTATGTATCGCCTTATATGGAGGGACTGTATGTGGGGGATTTTTTTAGCTTGTTGTATACCTGGGCCAAACACTAGACTATTTTTGCTCTTTTTTGTTTAATACTAGGTGTTTCCTCCCTCGATGGAGCATTTTATGGTATGAAATTCTGAGCCATTTAATCGAGTGGGTTGCCCTGTTGGGGATATATTTACTGTCCTTGGAATACAGTTTGTGTCCCGTGCATCTCTCCCTGTCCCGGTCCATATTCAGTTGCTATTTGTTACATGAGATACCTGGTTCCGTTACTAGGCAAGTGTATTTTTTGAAACCAGTTCTTACCCTACAAGCCCTGCAAGGTTAGACCATTTTTGGGCGGTATTCCGCCCTTTGAATTTATTCAATTTTCTTCCCATTGCCCTATCCTTCCTTGAATGGGTGGCCTATTGGACCTCACTCCCTCCCCCATGCTTTAGGGTGGTCTGTTGGGTGCCCTAGGGTGACACGTGGGGCTGTTTCTGTGGGACTTCCGCTGGCCTGTTTGAACCACTGATTGGCGCTGTGAATCAGACTGTCTACACACACACATGTGATAAGATTTTTGAAGGTACTTCGTACAGGATTTATCCTTATTGTATAGATTTATTGCTGTTGGTTATGATACTAATTATTATTTTCTTAAAATTAGAACTATTGCTTCTATGCTTCTTACTCAATCCCTGAAGAAGACTGGCTTCAGTCGAAACTTTGGAAAGGAATTAGTGCATACAACTCCAATTTTTCCTATGGAAATATCATTTTGCGCTGGCTATGTTCTACACCTCACAGAGATGCGCCCTTTTACACACAGACTAAGGACACCCCCCAGGCACAATATTTAAAGGAATTTTTCATTTTCTTTTTCACTTCATGCATTATTAAAATCACTGCTCCTGAAAAAATTATCCATTTAAAAACTTTTTTTCATTGATACCTACATGTCCTCTAGGGCAGGACCCGGGTCCCCATACACTTTTTAGGGCAAGAACATTGCATATAAGCCTTTAAAATGAGCACTTTTGATTTTTCATGTTCGGGTCCCATAGACTTTAATGGTTTTCTGATGTTCACCCTGAACTTTTTGTCTGTTCACATGTTCTGGTGCGAACCGAACCAGGGGGCGTTCGGCTCAACCCTACCTATCACTAGGAACAGATGATTTCTCTCAACTCCCCTGTCAGAATGGGGATCTGCTTTGTGTACACTTGCAGATCCCCGTTCTGCCTGTCAGTGAGTGTACAGCATGTATAACAGTGTAAATTTGCTGTCCCCTCAAAATAACTCAACACACAGCCATTAATGTCTAAACCGTTGGCAACAAAAGTGAGTACACCCCTAAGAGAAAATGTCCAAATTGGGCCCAAAGAGTCAACATTTTTTGTGCCCACCATTATTTTCCAGCACTGCCTTAACCTTCTTGGGCATGGAGTTCACCAGAGCTTCACAGGTTCCCACTGAAGTCCTCTTCTACTCCTCCATGACGACATCACAGAACTGGTGGATGTTAGAGACCTTGCACTTCTCCACATTCTGTTTGAAGATGCTCCACAGATGCTAAATAGGGTTTAGGTCTGGAGAGATGCTTGGCCAGTCCATCACCTTTACCCTCAGCTTCTTTAGCAAGGCAGTGGTCATCTTGGAGGTGTGTTTGGGGTTGTTATCACATTGGAATACTGCCCCTGCGACCCAGTCTCTGAAGGGAGGGGATATAGCAGCAAATGTCTCTAGCACTTGGGCCACTAAGCAAATAAACAATTCACCTTCTTAAGTCTCATATAAAAAAGTTTTTATTGAAAAATATGATGCAATTAAAATTAATACAATTAGAGCCTTCCTGGCTCATGCAAGTATGCAGCTGGCGTGTATAGCAACCAAAACAATAGCTATCTCCAAATTAGTCTAAGATGTCACACTGGAGATGGATAAGGGTGTGGAGCTGGCATGTGTATCTAAAAGTAGTAGCGATCGCTGGTGGGCGGAGATAAGACATGCGCTGTGTCACTCCTGTGACTGATCCCACTGTGGAATGCACTGCCTGGGGCTCAGATGGACTACAATGGAGAGCCGACACAACAAAAATCTCATCAGCCACATACAGCACAGGGGCTGTACTATGATGGTGACATCAGCTGGTGGAGCCGAAGGACATGGAGGAAGAAGATCACTGTGGTCCGCTCTGACCTGGTGCTGGCACACACACTCAATCCCTGAAGAAGACTGGCTTCAGTCGAAACTTTGGAAAGGAATTAGTGCATACAACTCCAATTTTTCCTATGGAAATATCATTTTGCGCTGGCTATGTTCTACACCTCACAGAGATGCGCCCTTTTACACACAGACTAAGGACACCCCCCAGGCACAATATTTAAAGGAATTTTTCATTTTCTTTTTCACTTCATGCATTATTAAAATCACTGCTCCTGAAAAAATTATCCATTTAATAACGTTTTTTTCATTGATACCTACATGTCCTCTAGGGCAGGACCCGGGTCCCCATACACTTTTTAGGGCAAAAACATTGCATATAAGCCTTTAAAATGAGCACTTTAGATTTTTCATGTTCGGGTCCCATAGACTTTAATGGTGTTCGGATGTTCACCCTGAACTTTTTGTCTGTTCACATGTTCTGGTGCGAACCGAACCAGGGGGCGTTCGGCTCAACCCTACCTATCACTAGGAACAGATGATCTCTCTCAACTCCCCTGTCAGAATGGGGATCTGCTTTGTGTACACTCACAGATCCCCATTCTGCCTGTCTTGGGAGTGATCGCAGGTGGCTGGCGGACATTGGGTCCGCCCCACTCGCTGATTCGCTCCCCTGGTAGCCAGAGAGCTAAACCACACACCACATGTTCCGGCGAGCAACGTACCGTGACAGCGTTTTGCGAGAACAAGCAGACCTACCACCGTAAAACGATGGCGGCTGGTCGGCAAGTGGTTAAGTTAAAATATGTGTCTGTATGGGGGCTAGGCTGACTGGAGGAGGAGAGAGATTGTTGTTCCCTATCACTAGGAACAGACGATCTCTCTCAACTCCCCTGTCAGAATGGGGATCTGCTTTGTGTACACTCGCAGATCCCCATTCTGCCTGTCTTGGGAGCGATCGCAGGTGGCTGGCGGACATTGAGTCCGCCCCACTCGCTGATTGGCTCCCCTGATAGCCAGTGAGCTAAACCACACACCACATGTTCCCACGAGCGATGTACCATGAGAGAACAAGCCGACCTGCCGCCGTAAAACAACAGCGGCTGGTCGGCAAGTGGTTAAGTTATAATATGTGAATGGGGACATGTAATAAATATAAAGCAGTATTATCCCAAATTCTCTCCAAAATTGGAAATTCACTTCAAAGATCCACTGGAATGAAATGTATGGCTAGCTTCCATTTAAAATGTTAATTAAATCCTTTGACATGTAAGAAAAATAAGTGGTTATAAAGAGTTCAAAAAGTGATCATATTGAGGTGGAGAAGTAACAGGTTAGGACACTTGGGTCATCTGTGGTTATATGGCAAGTGTTTGTCATTGTGGAAATCTGGTTATGTATGTGAAACATATGATATAAAGTATGTTTGTGCATAGTACAATCATGTCCATTAAATCCATTTTTTTCTCATGCATAAAAGTATAGTCATAGCTAATGGATCCCTGCAAGTATCAATGGTTAGGCAGCAATGATTAGCTAGATATGTCAAAACTCTGGGGTTGGAAAAAGAGGGAGGGAGGTCAATGACCAAAATATTCGGATCCACTCATTTTACTGAGCAGCTATGGTTGAAGACTCAGAGGGACATCTGAGGTGCTTCCTGGTGTGCACTGCCTACCATTAGATTCTCAGGTTGCAGCTCAAGTAAGGGATCCCAGCCTTAAATTGTTGCACATGATATGCCTAGATCTTTGTAAAAGGATTTTAGACCCTCCAGGGAATGGAAAATGGCAGTTATACCTTCTTTTTGGGCTAGGAGACTAATCTGAATGCCTCAGAGATGTGGGATGGTGTTGCTGGTTAAAGCTGAATTCCAGTATAGCTCTACCCCAAAAGGAACTGATGTTAACGTACACAGGTTGTTTCTCTAAACTGTGCAGGGCAGCCAGGCATACATGTGTCTTTCATCTACTCAGTATACAGTCTATGGGTGTCTATTTATAAATGCATTGTTGTAGAACTTGGAAGGGGATCGGGGAGTGATGCATGATAACCCAAAACAGAACAAGTTGTTCATGGAGGACACTTCTATCTTGATAATAGCATTAGTAATTCCCAAGGGAATAATAATCAGCTAGGACAGTTTATATGTGCACAGCTGAGGATCATGCACCAAAAATTTAACATGTGGTGAAGATAAAGGTAGTCGAAATTTTACGGCCTGAGACCAACAAAACTCTAGCTCAAGAGAGGAGGTCCCAAGGGAAAACTGTCCATAGGCATGACCCCAATGAAGAAGTCCAGCCCAGAAGTGTTCCAGGTTAAGCAGCCTCTGGAGCTCACAGATACATTCCCACAGGGAAAAATACCTTATCAACTGGACTCTAACCCATTTAACATCATCCACCCTTTGGGCACACCTCCCTGGGGATTGAATAGGCCCTGTTAAATATTCAGGCCAGGTATTTACATCCTCCCACCCTAATCTCCAGGAGCGTATCTCAGAGTCAGGGGGAGGTAATCAAACTCCCAGACTGTGGAGTCTTGAGCAGATGAAAATAAACAATTCTGGCTCCTGTGGCTACAGCAGAAGCACCATTAATAAATTTACCTCACAGCCCATATAGGACAACGTTTCACCAAGTATGGAGTTTTTTCCATAATTAGTACCTGTGGAGTCCCTGGGGAAACTGGAAATTACTGTAGTTGCTGCTACTACAGTGATCACCACTGTCTTCCTAATCTTGTGCCAAGCGGCTGCACTGCTGAGTAGTGTCCAGAAATGGTTGCCCATTCATTGTATTTTCCTCAAAGAATGCAAGGTGTTCTCTAATTGGATGGAATGGAAGGGAGAGGCACGTCTTTTCTGGGTCAGAGGAGATGATAAGGATTATAAGCAGGCAACCTCTATAAAAGTGACTGCATACATATTTGTAAAGTGACATAAACAATGGTGATATTGGTTTATCGTTATCTGCAAGTATCCATCTTCAGTGAAATAGTCAGGTTCACTGCAAACTAACTTCACTGATTAATTTGTTAATCTTTAGTCACAAATTTTGTTTGTTGACTTTATTGTTTTTTACTCAGCAACACTGTATTGCTAAATTTCTCAGCTGATATACTTATGCTCTGCCGTGTTCTGGTACCATGCCATATTAAAAATAAGTATTATTTTAAAAATATATTTGTACATTTTCTTTTTTTTCTGTTCTTGCTCTTAGATTTGCTTTCAATGACAGCCTATAAACATAAAGAATGATTAAATGACATAAGGCAAGTTTATCGGCTCATAGACTTTTCACATCATGTAATTCTTCTGCATTTAAGGATTTGTGAAATGGCAGAACCTAGTATTAAACATATATTAGTGTTGATTAGCAAGCATAATGTATTTTATAGGATCCCTATACTTGTATGCATATTTGGCACTGTATGCAATAAATATAATTTTTCAGATGTTAAAATATGTTTATGCATAAGCTAGAGCTGTAGGTTAAGACCTTCAAAACTTGGCTTAAGCCAAAGGATTTTTTAAAAACAAGTTTAAATTCAAATATAAATGTGAGACCACGCCATACCTAGGTAACCATTTGATTGCTAAATAAAAAAAAGGGATTCAATTGTGTATGGTGTTGCTACGCTAAGGGGTCTGATTGAAAAATGTTTCACACAAGATTTACACAACTTTTACCCATTATATGAAAATATTTTAACTTCAATATTTTTTATTGAAAGATCTGAAAGTACAATGTATTAGCAATCATTTGCGTAGGTTACAGGTATATGCTGTTGGTACTTTGCTTAAAGCATGAACACGTTGTACATCAGCCTTGAAAAAATCACAAGTTTCAGCAGAAAAAAAAAAAATGAAAGAACTAGAAACAAGACAATAACTCAACATTTAGCCTCTAAGTTGAAAGGTATGGTATTCTGCAATTCACTTGCCTGAAATAAGGAAACATTCTAAATAGCTTCTACTCTTGGGAAAAAACATTTCCCCCAACAGGTACAGTATCTCACAAAAGTGAGTACACCCCTCACATTTTTGTAAATATTTTATTATATCTTTTCATGTGGCAACACTGAAGAAATTACACTTTGCTACAATGTAAAGCAGTGAGTGTACAGCATGTATAACAGTGTAAATTTGCTGTCCCCCCAAAATAACTCAACACACAGCCATTAATGTCTAAACCGTTGGCAACAAAAGTGAGTACACCCCTAAGAGAAAATGTCCAAATTGGGCCCAAAGAGTTTTTCGTGCCCACCATTATTTTCCAGCACTGCCTTAACCTTCTTGGGCATAGAGTTCACCAGAGCTTCACAGGTTCCCACTGAAGTCCTCTTCTACTCCTCCATGACGACATCACAGAACTGGTGGATGTTAGAGACCTTGCGCTTCTCCACATTCTGTTTGAGGATGCTCCACAGATGCTAAATAGGGTTTAGGTCTGGAGAGATGTTTGGCCAGTCCATCACCTTTACCCTCAGCTTCTTTAGCAAGGCAGTGGTCATCTTGGAGGTGTGTTTGGGGTTGTTATCACATTGGAATACTGCCCTGCGACCCAGTCTCTGAAGGGGGGGGGGGATATAGCAGCAAATGTCTCTAGCACTTGGGCCACTAAGCAAATAAACAATTCACCTTCTTAAGTCTCAGATAAAAAAGTTTTTATTGAAAAATATGATGCAATTAAAATGAATACAATTAGAGCCTTCCTGGCTCATGCAAGTATGCAGCTGGCGTGTATAGCAACCAAAACAATAGCTATCTCCAAATTAGTCTAAGATGTCACACTGGAGATGGATAAGGCTGTGGAGCTGGCATGTGTATCTAAAAGTAGTAGCGATCGCTGGTGGGCGGAGATAAGACAGGCGCTGAATCACTCCTGTGACTGATCCCACTGTGGAATGCACTGCCTGGGGCTCAGATGGACTACAATGGACAACAAAAATCTCATCAGCCACATACAGCACAGGGGCTGTACTATGATGGTGACATCAGCTGGTGGAGCCGAAGGACATGGAGGAAGAAGATCACTGTGGTCCGCTCTGACCTGGTGCTGGCACACACACTGAAGGGGTGGTCATGTCACACTGACGACATGTTTTGTGTCACAACGCTTTGTCAAGTCATGTGAGAGGAAGGGAGAGGGGAAAATTTATAACCCGCGGCAGGCCTTCAATTAACTCCCTATGTGCTGGATAATGGTGTATTGATTAAATGGAATGTAAAAGCAACCTGATATAAAAACAACCATATCATCTCAAGTGCCACAGCTTAAGTAACAATTACCATCTAAAAACCTTGTTATTACTATATATATAAAAAAACAAGTATACACTCATAACCCAGGTAATATACCTGTATGATACCCCACTTTCCGATAGTCATTACTGTCTATGGAAATATATCATGTTATGCTACCTATATACAAATAATCAACCCCAATATCCTGTTATAATCGTTATTAGCTATCTGATAAATAATACCCCATCCTATAAAATACCTAGGTATGTATATTGCAACCAAAGCAATTAAAGAGGGGAGGGAAGGGAATGGAAGGGAGGGGGGAAGAATGCCGTGGGACGTGTCTCAATGCCACGAACCTGGAACCTCATGAACCTCCTATCCATCCCTATGGAAGATGGGAAGGGGATGTTACTTCACATACATATGTGCATGAACACACACATACATACATATATACTTGCAGAGAATTCTCCCCACATGCACACATATGTACACATATATGCACACATGCATACACATATATCTCCAGAAATTCTACTATAAGTTTATTTATGTCACCAAAACCTAAATTAAATGATTTATTTCCATTTCCTTGTTTAACCCATTAGGAGACAGGGTATTCAATTTGAAGATCCAGAAGGCTTCTTTTTTACATAATAAGGCAAACTTCTCATTATATGTAAGTGTCTTTTCTACAATTTTCGCTATGACCATGACTTCCAAACATTTGATATTCTTGTTATGATGTGTAAGGAAGTGGCGGGGTACGCTATGTTTATCACTGCCTTTTTGTATAAATCTTCTATGTTCACCTGTTATTGCTCGAAGGGTGCGAGTCGTGTGTCCCACATACAGTAAGTTGCACGGACATTGGAGAAGACAGATTACAAAATCTGATGAGCATGTGATGAACTGCTTGATGTGAAATTCCCGGCCTTGTGAATCAGAAAAGGTGGACTTGCCGTGCTTTATAAACAGGCATGGTAAGCACCCTCTTTTACGGCACTGAAGAAAACCTGTCCTGTTGTCAAAGAAGGAACGGATGTCTTCGGAATGGATATTGCAATTGGATTTTAACTTGCTAGGAGCTAGAATGTTTTTTAAGGTTTTAGCCTTTCTGAACGTAACCTCTGGGGCATCAGGCAGTATGTCCTTGAGTTTTGGGTCCAACTGTAGTATGTTCCAATGTTTTTGATTACTTGGAATATTTTCTTGTGATAGTCATTGTAACCGGTAATGAACCTCACTTTGTTTGGGTCTCTTCTGTCCTGTTTTGATGTAGATGTCACAGGAGCCTTGTGTTGCTGAAAGGCATCCTCTACCAAGGATTTAGGGAATCTTTTTTCCAAAAATATGTTAACTAAGGACTGACCCTGTTGTTCATAGTCATTTTGCTCAGTGCAGTTCATTCCCAGTCATCTGAACTGGCCCCTGGAATATTTTTCCGCCATGAGGGGTGGTGGAAGCTGGAATAATGCAAGTATGGATTACCACTAGTAGGTTTGCGGGGATTTGAAGAAATTATGGTATTATTGTAAGTTCATTACTGTTGCAATGGGCTACAAAGGAGGAGAAATCATCAACCTTGCCGTTCCAGATGATGAAGACATCCTCAATGTATTGACCATAGTAAACCAAGTGTCGGGCAAACAGGTTGTGGTTTCAGATCAAAAACTCCTCCCAATAGCCCATTGCAATATTGGCATAACAGGGGGCAAAATTAGCCCCCACTGCCGAGCCCTGTACTTGTAGGTAAAACTGATCTGAAAATGTAAAGTAATTATGTTTGAGACAGAATTCAGTGTCCTCAATGACAAATTGGGCTTGCTGTGAGTTGATTGTGAGGTCTTGGTAGAGAAATTACTGAAGGGCTTTTAATCCCACATCGTGGGATTGAAAGAGTCCATTTCTACCATGTTAAGGACCAAATCATGATGAGCTCACGGAAATCAGGTACCCTACCAACTCCTTATGAGACAGTGCACCTGTGCACTTGCTACCAGACCTATCTAGACACACTCCAACGCGGGAACAATCTGGTCACCATAATAAAGGCCCTAAGGAATCACAGTATTCAGCATAAATGGAAATATCTGGTCATTCTTGTAGTCACCATTAATGGATCAACCACTACAATTACCACCTTAGAAGATGGTATAGCTGCCCTTAAGTGATGGAATATAATTCCTGAACACACGAATCCTCCGTCGCAAGAACTCAAGTTACCTCCTCTCCAAGAGGAATGGCACATTGTCTCTCACAAGCGTTCAACAAAAAAGAGCCCATCTGGTGGCCCTAAAAAATAGCTCAGCTTGCCATAGATCTGTCCTTCAGACCGGAGTTAATTCACAACTCTGAACCCCAAGATAAGCATCCAAGCACAATATATTTGCTTATGGATCCAACTAGAGATACTTCCTTTTTTATTGACTTACAAGTTAGCCCTTTGTTCTACCTTTACAGGTTTTGTTTCCATTTTTTTGACCCTTTTTTTCTTTCTCATGCACAGTAGCCTCAAGCACAGTCAAATCAGAAGGCTACTAAGAACATCGAGAAGACCTTTCAGGTTCGCCCTCATCAAGCAACCTGCAAGCCTCCACTGCAACATGCTCAGACCCGGACCGAACAACTCCGACAAATGTAAGTGCCAACTCCTTCCCACAATTTACACACTAAACAACTATTTCACACAAATATGACAATTAAGTGCTTATCACGCAACGTAAGGGGACTCAACCACCCCGCCAAGAGGCACAGCATGTCGACTGAAGCATCCAAAGAAAATATTGACATATTATGCATCCAAGAGACGCATTAGCAATCTGGGAAAGTGCCTCATTGTACCCACAAGGACCTTCCACACGTATTCTTGGCCAATACCCCCAACCGCAAAACAGGAGGAGTACTACTGGCACTTAGGAACTCCCTATCGGTTCAACTCAAACAAATAAAGATAGATGATCAAGGAAGGTTTATAATAGTTACTGGAGACATCAACTCTCACACCTACACACTAGCGACAGTATATGCCCTGAACTCTCACCAAATCTGTTTCTTACGCAAAGTTCTAAAAATAATAGCTTCCATCAGATATGGCAGCCTTATACTTTGTGGGGACTTCAACAGAATAGTAGACGCATCCTTGGACACAACTGGATCCAAGAAGTCCCACACTGGGACATTGAAAAGACTTGCTTCATACGGAAGACCTGAAGGACACATGGCGGTGTACCCACGCAAACGAGAGGGACTTTACGCTTTACTCCCATAGGCGGCTAACCTACTCGCATATAGATATGTATTTCGTAGACAAATGGCTACTACAAAAGATATCTGATACAAAAATACAGGACATTAGATGGTCCGATCATGCCGCCATTACCCTACAGATTGCTGAAAAGGATGTCCCCCCCTCCACACCCGTCTGGCGTTGTAACAACAAAATTATACAAGCCCAAAACAGCATCCCAAATCTCTCAGCATCTCAGAGAATACTTTAAAAATAATGACAGTCCCACTACAAATACCTATACCCTATGGAATGCCCACAAGTAGAGTTGAGCAAACCCGAACTATAAAGTTCGGGTCCGTACCGAACATTTGGGTGTCCGGGACCCGGACCCTAACCCGGACTTTTCAAAAAAAGTCCGGGTTCAGGTCCAGGGTTCTGGTATTTTATTACATGTGTTGAAAAGCTGCCAAGGGCAGCCAATCAACAAATGTTTCTCTGGTTTTCCCTAGAAGCCTTCACAGTAATGGCATGGCTGTGATTGGCCAGTGCACCATGTGACCCAGCCTCTATATGGGGCTGGAGTCACTGTGCTGCATGTCATATGCTCTCAGGATAGTTTAGGGAGAGGATGCTGCTGGCTCTGTGAGGGACAGATTGCAGAACATCTCATCCTTCATTACTGAACAATCTGATTGTGGACTAGGGAGAGATACTAGTACTGGTGCTTTGAGGGACAGATTGCACACCTCATCCTGCTGCACAGAACGATCTGACTGGACTAGGTACAGTCTGTTGCTTTAAGGGAAAGATTATTCTTCTAAAATCATCATCAAGTTGTACAGGGAAAGATTCCAGCTGTTGCTTTAAGGGAAAGATTAGTGTTCTAAAATCATCATCAAGTTGTACAGGCAAAGGTTCCAGCTGTTGCTTTAAGGGAAAGATTAGTGTTCTAAAATCATCATCAAGTTGTACAGGGAAAGGTTCCAGCTGTTGCTTTAAGGGAAAGATTAGTGTTCTAAAATCACCTCCAAGTTGTACAGTCCCAAAAGGGTGGGTGAAACTTCTACTAAAATCTTGTGATTATAACGAAGTACGCCTACTTTGGTCCAAAAGGGTTTGTGAAACTTCTAATAAAATCTTGTCATTATACCGAGATACAGGGACGTTATCCGAAAAGGGTGTGTGAAACTTCTACTAAAATCTTGTTATTAGAAAGGGAATTTCGTTGTCGACCTTGGAAAGGGACATGTTGAACCTCCACTAAAATCTTGTGATTAGAAAGGGAATTTCGTTGTCGACCTTGGAAAGGGACATGTTGAACTACTACTAA
>BLSH010442929.1:98522-119177 GCA_018402905.1 Glandirana rugosa | reverse complement strand
CCCACTGCCTACCCACTCGTGTCTACGTACCCACTGCCTACTCACTCGTACCTACCCACCCATGCATCTGTGCTCACCCATGCGTCACCCATGCGTCCGTGCTCACTCATCTGTCACCCATGCATCTGTGCTCACCCATCCGTACTCACCCATCTGTCACCCATGCATCCGTGCTCACTCATCCATCACCCATGCATCCGTGCTCGCCCATCCATCACTCATGCGTCCGTCCTCACCCATCCATGCTCACCCATCTGCCACCCATGCATCTGTGCTCACCCATCCATGGCCCATGCATCCGTGCTCACCCATCCATGCTCACTCATCCGTCACCCATGCATCTGTGCTCACCCATCCGTCACCCATGCCCACCCATCCATGCTCACCCATCCGTCACCCATGCATCCGTGCTCACTCATCCGTCTCCCATGCTCACCCATCCGTGCTCACTCATCTGTCACCCATGCATCCGTGCTCACCCATCCGTGCTCACTCATCTGTCACCCATGCATCCGTGCTTACCCATCCGTGCTCACTCATCCGTCACCCATGCATCCGTGCTCACCCATCCGTGCTCACTCATCCATCACCCATGCATGCGTGCTCACCCATCCAGCCATGCTCACCCATGCATCCGTGTTCACCAATCCAATCGTGCTCACCCATGCAGCCTCATCCGTGCTCACCCATCCAGCCTCATCCGTGTTCACCCATGCATCTGTGTTCACCCATGCATTCCGTCCGCCATCAATCTGTGCTCACCCTTGCACCCATGCTCACCCATCCATCCGTGCTCACCCATCCATCCATGCTCACCCATGCATTCGTGCTCACCCATGCATTCATGCTCACCCATGCATCCATGCTCAGCCATGCATCCTTGCTCTGCCATCCATCTGTGCTCACCCATGCATGCATGCTCACCCATGCATTCGTGCTCCGCCATCCATCTATGCTCACCCGTCCATCCGTGCTCACCAATCCAGTCATGCTCACCCATGCAGCCTCATCCATGCTCACCAATCCAGCCGTGCTCACCCATCCAGCCTCATCCGTGTTCACCCATGCATCTATGCTCCACCATCCATCCGTGCTCACCCATCCATCCGTGCTCACCCATCCATTTGTGCTCAGCCATCCATCTGTACTCACCCATGCATGCATGCTCACCAATGCATCCGTGCTCACCCATCCATCCGTGCTCAGTCATCCCCATCTATGGCTTATTCACCCCCATTTGTGCTCATTTATGCCTCATTCATGCTCATCCATACCACATCAGTTCTCATCCATGACACATTCATGCCACTACAGAACCCATCAGTGCCACTACAGTACCCATCAGTGCCACCACAGTGCCTCACAATAATGTAATAGGTAGTCAAATTAGATTTGAAACGTATGCCCCTAGAATGCCTGATGGTGCACCCTGCATGTTGGGCCTCTGTATGTGGCCAGGCTGTGTTTCCATTGCCCTGGTGCTCCAGGACCTTCAAAAGTGCAAGAGGTAGTCAGGAAATTATATGTGTAATTTATGTCCTTAGAACGCCTGATGGTGCTCCCTGCATATTGGGCCTCTGTATGTGGCCAGGCTGTGTAAAAGTGTCACATATGTGGTATGACCATACTCGGGACGAGTAGCAGAATATATTTTAGGGTGTCATTTTTGCTATGTACATGCTGTGTGTTAGAAATGTTGTATAAATGGACAATCTTGTGTAAAAAAAAAAGGGTTTTCATTTTCTTTCCACATTTTCCAAAAACTTGTGGAAAAAAATTAACTGTTCAAAAGACTTATTATGCCTCATAGAATATACGTTGGGGTGTTTACTTTCCAAAATGGGGTCATTTTTTGGGTGTTTCCATTGCCCTGGTGCTCCAGGACCTTCAAAAGTGCAAGAGGTAGTCGGGAAATTATATGTGTAATTTATGTCCTTAGAATGCCTGATGGTGCTCCCTGCATGTTAGGCCTCTGTATGTGGCCAGGCTGTGTAAGGCCTCATACACACGGGCGTATATAAAATAATAAACAAAACGTTGGGCCCGACGTCAAGGAAAAAAAGTCGACGTTTTTCGGCATTATGCATTGGCGTTTTTGAGCGCTAGTGAGCGCCGGCGTCAATAGACGTTTTTTTAAAAAAAATCATTCCTCTGCTATTTTTCAACCTAAAAACGTCGGCGTCAAAAAACACCGGAAAATGCCGGTACAATATTAGGTGGCGTTTGTTGGCGTCTGTTGGCGTCTCGTGGCGTTTTGCGGCGCTTTTTGACGTCGATGCAGCCAAGGAACGCGCTGGTCGTGGGTTCTCTGATACGCCGACGCCATCTACAGCTCAAAAACGCCAATGTTTTTTATGAGGCCATTGACTAACATGGGGAGCAGAAAAAAACGTCAGTAGACGCCGGCGTCAAAAAACGCCCGTGTGTATGAGGCCTTAAAGTCTCACACATGTGGTATCACCATACTCAGGAAGAGTAGCAGAATGTGTTTTTGGGTGTATGAATATTCTAGGTGTGAGAAATAACCTGTTAATATGACAATTTTGTGGAAAAAAAAAACTGAAAAAAAAAATCTTCATTTTGCAAAGAATTGTGGGAAACAATGACAACTTCAAAAAACTCGCCATGCCTCTTACTAAATACGTTGGACTGTCTACTTTCCAAAAAGGGGTCATTTGGGGGGTATTTGTACTTTTCTGTCTTGTTAGGGCCTCAAGAAATGAGAGCTGTCAGTGCATCAGGTGTGATCAATTTTCAGTGATTGGCACCATAGATTGTAGACTCTATAACTTTCACAAAGACCAAATAATATACACTAATTTGGGTTATTTTTACCAAAGATATATAGCAGTATAAATTTTGGCCAAAAATTATGAAGAAAAATTACTAATTTGCAAAATGTTATAACAGAAATAAAGAAAAATGCATTTTTTTACACAATTTTCGGTATTTTTCCATTTATTGCTCAAAAAATAAACATCCCAATGGTGATTAAATTCCACCAAAGAAAGCTCTATTTGTGTGAAAAAAAGGAGGAAAATTTCATATGGGTACAGTGTAGTATGACTGAGTAATTGTCATTCAAAATGTGAGAGCACTGAAAGCTGAAAATTGGTCTGGTTAGGAAGGGGGTTTAAGTGTCCAGTGGTCAAGTGGTTAAACAATGTTTTATATACTTTAGTCACGGTATACGCCCCCAACCAGGGGCAAATCACCTTTATGAGGAAACTATTAAGGAAGGTTAAAGCTATTTGTAAAGGGAATCTTCTCCTGGTGGGAGACTAACTCAGTGGTTGATGGTAATGAAGACTGTAGGCCCCCTAAAAAGCATCATACGTCTTCCCTCCAATCCATATTACACGCGGAAAGATTATTTGATGCGTGGAGATGTCTACATCCGGGCGAGAAGGACTTTTCGTTCTTCTCCAATCCTCATAGATCATACTCAAGGATAGACATTGCATTAGTAGACCTAGCAACACTTCACAGAACCATATCCACAGAGATAGGAACCATAACATGGTCTGACCATGCCCCCATCTCAATTGAATTGGAAGAATAATGCAATATCACCCCCACCTATCTGTGGAGAAACAACATACAGATTTTTAGTTGCATCAAACACCGGGAGAGGGTCAAAGGTCACCTATAGGAGTATTTCTAGTTTAATGACACTGCTGATACACCAAAACAAGCCATTTGGTGTGCCCATAAGGCCTACATTAGGGGTATTCTACTACAGATTGCGGCCAAAGAAAAGAAGTTGAAAACCCAAGCCATAAACAGTCTCCTATTAAAGAGCCAGCAACTGGAGCACTCTAATAAGAAATTAGCGACCCCTACGTTAACCAGCGCACTTCAGGAGTGCAGAAGAAAACTTAAGTATTTGCTGATGGACAAGTATGAGAAAAATATTAGATATGTGAGAGCCAGTTATTATTCCTCAAGCAATAAAGCAGGCAAAAAATTAGCACAACAAATTAAAACAAGACAAGCCAAATCTAGAATAAACTTTTTAACTGACCCCAAATCAGGCGCTAAATTAGTGCACCCTAAAGACATAGCGAATAGTTTTATGGACTATTACAGTGCACTATATAATCTGAAGGAGCACCGTAATACCCCCCAACTATCCGCAGATGGTATCCAGAAATTCTTAGAGTCAGTCCATCTCCCGGCTCTGTCCCTAGAGATGCAGGACAGACTTAATCAGCCAATTTCCACTGAAGAAGTTAAATTGGTTATATACAACTTACCCCCAAATAAATCTCCGGGCCCTGACAGGCTATCTGCAGAGTACTATAAATCTTTTGTAGATACACTAGCCCCACACCTAACTCAGATTTTGAACGCAGCTGCACATACAAGCTCATTACCGGAGGAGATGCTGAAAGCGTATATAGTTACGCTCCCCAAGCCAGGGAAAGACCCAACTTCACCACAAAATTTCAGACCGATCTCCCTCTTGAACACAGACCTAAAAATGTATGCAAAAGTTATAGCGAATAGAATAGCAAAGATAACACCAATCCTAATTAACCCTGACCAAGTGGGCTTCATCACAAATAGACAAGCGTCGGATGGTACCCGCAGGACACTTAACCTTTTAAGACTATCCGCCGCAGACTACCCACTGCCTTTATAGTGTTAGACACAGAGAAGGCATTCGATAGAGTGCACTGGGGGTATCTACAGAGCGTACTTACTAAATTTGGATTCACGGGTTTTATTTCCTCAGCCATCTTAGCCTTATACTCCAATCCCTCCACGCAGGTGTATACCTCCAGTGCAATCTCGGAAGCGTTTAATATTACAAATGGTACACGACAGGGATGCCCCTTATCACCATTAATTTTCACCCTGCTTATGGAGCCCTTTGCCGAGGCCATACGCGACTCACAAGCCATAAAAGGGATTCAAGTAGCCGACAAATCTCATAAAATAGGTCTGTTCGCAGACGATGTCATCCTGACTATCACAGAGATCGAATCGTCCTTGCCCGCGCTTAATGGAATTATAGAGCATTTTGGTAGGGTCTCTTATTATAAAATTAATATTAGCAAATGTCAGATTCTCACCACCAATCTCAGCCATAAGAGAAAGAGCAAGTTAAAAAAAATACTCCCGTGCAATTGGGATAATGACACAATCCAATATTTAGGGATATCCCTGACAGCAAATTCCCGCAAATTATACGAAGCTAATCACAAAAAACTATTCCACACAGTCAGCACTGACCTAACATCCTGGGGAAGCAGGAAATCTCATGGATGGGCAGAATAGCGTCTTTCAAGATGATAGTGCTGCCCAAGATCCTTTACATTTTTAGAACGGTTCCGATCATTTTACCGACACACTTTTTCACAAGATCAACCTCATGCTTAGAGCTTTTATATGGAAAGACAAGAGGGCAAGAATATCCTTCTCAGCGTTAACTAGGCATACAAAAATGGGGGGTGTGGGAGTACCTAGGGTTAGGGACTACTATCATGCAGCTCTAATAGACCAACTGAAGAATTGGATCCAGCAACCTTCTGAAATTCAATGGGTCGACCTAGAGAGAAATATGATCCAAGGCAGAAGCCTTAGGGATCTGCTTTTAGCTAAACTTCTTAAACAGCCATTCCTTATCCCCAACCAGAAGAGTCCTAAATATTGTACACTATGCGGAAAAGACACAGACACCTTCTCTGCTGCCCTCCATAGACACAGAGAAGGCGTTCGATAGGATACACTGGCAATATATGTCAGCAGTCCTACAGAAGTTTGGGTTTCAGGGTGCTATCATGAATGCAATACTTGCTTTGTACCCATAACCCACGGCACAGGTGTATACATCGGGCCTCTTGTCAAAACCATTTGCAATCTCCAATGGAACTCGCCAAGGATGCCCATTGTCGTCCCATGTATTTAATCTAATGATGGAACCCCTAGCCAAAACCATTCATTCCCATCCAGGAATTTCTGGGTTTAAATTCCAACAACAAACACACATCATCAACTTATTTTCAGATGACGTCATTTTGCTACTGACCAACCCCATCACCTCTCTCCCTAGAGCACATTAAATTCTTACAGCATTTGGAAAAGGATCATACTATAAAGTCAACTGCCACAAATCTCTAATTCTAAATATGAATAAACCCATACACACTAGAACGTTACTGGAAAAATCCACGCCATACATATGGTCAAAGGAGGGCATCCAATACCTAGGAATCACCCTGACCCAGTCTATCACCTCATTAGCTCAAACCAATATCAAACCACTCATCGCCAGACTTGATAACCAACTGAAAGACAAGGCAAAAAGGAAATTTCCTGGATGGGAAGGGTGGCCGCATATAAGATGATGATCCTCCCACAGATCCTCTATATGTATAGAGCCCTACCCATTAACTTCCCCTCGAAATACATACAAGCCTTGGCGAGTTCCATGTGGCGATTCATATGTGGGGAAGAGAGCAAGATGGTCTCGAAAAACCTAATTAAAAATAAACTGATGGGAGGCGCAGGGGTACCAGAACTAAACGACTACCTTTGGGCAGTAAGACTAGACCAAATCAAAGCCTGGTTTCAAAAGGAGGACATTCCTGCATGGGTTAATATAGAAAGGAATATGGCTCCCATACAAGATCTTACAATGATGCCACTGGTGGACTCTTGGATTCAATGGCCATCAAAATTGCTCCCCCCTCCAATCCTTGCATCCGTACAAGCATGGAGACTTCTCCATAGCCAAAAACACTCAAACACCCAGATAACCGAACATTGTCTTCCTCTTAAAAGCTCTTAAAACTAAGATACCCTTTCTCCCTCTAAAACAACTGGCCAACCACGGTATAAAACACGTGCAGGATCTCTTACATGATTTCAAATTTAAATCAATTGAACAGTTAACACGGGAACACAGCACCCCGAGGAAGCTACACTTCTCATGTGCGAGAATCCTCAATTTCTTAAAACAACACCCTACACCACACATTTTCACATCAACAAACAGCTTGGCTGTTCTACAATTCAAATACTACAAAATCCAAAGGCATAACGCTGTTCTATAACCCCATTCAAAGAAAAAACAAATTCCAAAAATCCAAAAACATCAAGTGGGAAAATGATCTACACTCCAAATTCACGGAAAACCAATGGTTGACAGCCCTCAAAGAAATATTCAGATCCATGCACTGTGTAAACCACTGGAAAACATCCCTTAAAATCATTAACAGATGGCACTATACTCCTAATAGACTTGCCAAAATCTTCCCAAAGGTATCAAATACATGTTGGAGAGGTTGTGGTCTCACAGGAAACCTTATACATACTTTCTGGGGATGTACAAATCTCACAAGTTTCTGGAATAAAACATTTTAACTAATCTCCTCCTTAACAGGGATAATAATTCATCCCAACCCGGAACTAGCCTTGCTACACATAGGCATTGACAAAATTCCCCATTTTCCACAGACAAGTGGTCTCCCATATATTGCTAGCCGCCCGTACCCTCATCTTACAAAATTGGAAGTCCACCACTAGCATCAACACCTCAGATCTAAAAATAATTGTTACCAGAAATTATAATTTTCGAAAGGCTACTAGCCATTAACTCCTCTAAATGTGCAAATTTTGATTTCCAAATGGCAAAGTTGGTCTGATCTTGTCGGATCCAATAACAAATAGCTGATAACTGTGAACATATGCCTTGTTATCCGTGCTATGCTTTGTATATTTACCTACAGCGAAAATTCTGTGTATGCTGTGCATGTATGTATGTTCCTATTGTTAAACTTCAATAAAAATTATTGAGAAAAAAAAGGTTGGAGGAAGTGGTCAATATATTTCGATAGACCACTCAAAAAACGATTGGTGCTGGAGACAATCAGGTGCCCTGGGGGGTTGTCTAGTGACTTATGCACCTTTTGGGACGTGGTAAAAATAAGGAGTGCTGTTAACCATAGGCAATAAGAATTGTCTTTTCTTCTTATTTAACCACTTTTATGTTTCTTTTCAACAAGATTATACATTCTCAAGTAAACAAGAAATGTCTCCTGGTATGTTCAAACATTAAAGTGTCTTATCTTAATTTCAGTTATATTACTGTAACACACCAATAAGCCATTCAAGGCTATAACATATCTTCCCAACATTTATGCAACAGGTAACAAAAATAAAGAACAGAAAGACTTGTTCCAGCACCAAAGGGTGTAAAGAAAGTAGCTGTTGTACATGATATATCATATATTTGCACAAAGGGTGGATTACTAGGGTGTCTCAAGGTTCATATCAGAAGAGTATTCAGAGTCGTCTCATGTCTTCCAAATTTTAAAAAAGCATGTATTCTATCCCACGAATGTCTGCCAGGATGGATAAGAATTGTGAGAATGTAGGAGGCATAAAGACAGCCAGAGCCTGGGCATAACCCGCTTTGCAGCCAGTGGGATAAAGGACATCAACCTCCCTGCAGTTTTGGGGATACCAGGGAAAGGGAGGCCCAATAAGTAATGTAAGGGATTTAAAGGGATGTTAATTTCCATTCGTTTTCATAGCATATTTTGAATCTGAGTCCAAAATCGCCTGATACCGGGACATTCCCAAAAGATGTGGTAATGTGTACCTACATCTTCTTTACACCTCCAACATTGATTAGGAATCCCTGCTTGTTGAGCATGTCAAATGTCAGGGGTCTTATACCAAAAGAAAAGGATCTTTCTGCGCTAAACGTTGTGATGGTTTGGATGTAGAGTCCCAGATTTTCCCCCAGTCCACAAGGAAAATAGGTCATTGTAAGGCATTTGACCATTTTTTCATATAGTTGTGGCTTTTAACATTTTAAGAGGGTGGCTTCGTGAAGGATTCTATATACTGATGAAATACATTTTGTTTGATATGGGCCTTTGGAGCACAATAATTTAAAGTCTGCAGGTTTATCTATGGATAGGGAGGCAGATTTAGAAGAGAAATAATGTTTGAAATAAAAGTATAGGAGTGTTTTAGGAATATAGTATTTCGACTGTAGTTCTGTAAAAGAAAGTAGGGTGTGTGTCACCGGGTGTACTAGTTGGCGAAATTGGAAGATCCCAGCCTGAGTCCAGGGTAGCATACGGTCATATAATAGGCTGTCAGACTGGGCTAAAAAGTAAGTTTAAGAGCGGGGGGCAGGAGGATGAAAGAGAAAATGCTCCGAGCACTTTTTCCATATTGCTAAAGTAAAAAGCATTGGGGCCAGGCATAGAGATTTTAACTGTGATATGTATTTAACTGAGGAAGGCCATAACACATAACATGGGTGTACAGGGGTGGTGATCCCCATTTCAATTTCAGACCACCTATTTGAGGCCATCCTGGAAGTCCATTAAGTTAACACTCGTAGGTGGGAAGCATAATAGTACTTAATTAAATCAGTGGCACCCAAACCTCTCCTATGTCTAAGAGAAAAGACCACCGATCCCGCAATCCGATGGGAGAAATTATTCCATCTGAAGCAATCAAATCTTCACTGGAGTGTTTTTAAATTGTGACAATGGGTTTTAGTGACAGGAAGTATCTCAAATAAATATAATAGTTTGGGAAGTATTGACATTTTGAGGATGTTAATTCTCCCAAGGAGGGAGACAGGGAGAGTGGTCCAGTGATTCAATAAATGATTTATTTCAGAAAACAAAGGTGGGTAGTTAGCCTGGTATAGGGTAGAGTAAGAAGAGGTGAGGTGAATACCTACATATTTCAGTGTGTGGGCACACCAGTGATAAGGAAATTTGGATTGTAAAGGATGATTTGGTCTGGAGGGATGTTGATAGATAAAGCTTCTGTATTGGAAGGGTTGACTCTAAATCCTGCTATGGAGCTAAATAAATCTAGAGTCTTGTGTAGTGACAGAAGGGATGTGTGTGGTTGAGTCAGGGTCAATAGAATATCGTCTGCAAAAAGGGACAACTTGTATTCTCGTTGTCGCAGCTGAACCCCTCAAATGTCCAGATGGGACCTAATGGCTGCTGCCAGGGGATCCAAGCTAAGAATAAAACCAGAGGGGACAGGGGACCCCCTGTCTTGTGTCATTACTCAAGGGGAACGACTGCGACAAGTGGGAAGCCAGCTGCACTCGTGAAGATGGTATTGAGTATAAAGCTCACAAAGCACGAAGGAATGAACCCAAAAAGCCGTAGTGAGTGAGAACCGCAAACATAAATAGCCAACTCAGATGGTCAAAATCTTTCTGGGCATCTAATCTCAAAATTATGGCCGTATTTTTAGTCTTAGTGAGTCAATCGTGTTATCTCCTGCATGCCGTGTTGGGACAAAGCCCTCTTGATCTTTATGGATTAGAGACGGCAATATTAGTGACAGTCTGTTGGGCAAGATCTTTGTAAAAATTTTGTAGTCAGAGTTTAACAAAGCTATAGGTCGATAATTGTCAAGTAGGGATGTGTCTTTACCAGGCTTTGGTATGACTATAATAAAAGCATGTAGGGGGGGCATGGCCAAGCGCATGGAGCAGTAAGACGTGAGTCTCCTCGGCTCCTCGGCTCCTGCACATACCGGGCAACAGACGACTCCCAGCGCCCACACAGCCATCCCAACACACGGCAATGGGATGGAAAGGCGGCAGAGACAGGCAGAGGACCTTGGGGAAGCCGAAGGATGGAGAGATCGGGAGTTTTTTTAACCAGTTGGAGGCCTCCCGCAGCGGTACCCCTTCGTCCAAGATGGTGTCGGCCCGCTCCTCAGCACATCAGACTCTACAGGTGAGAACGAGACACCGCACCCACTCCCCACAGGAGTCAGATCGTGGCTCCGTCCACTCAGGCTGCCCCTCACCAGAGTCTCAATGCTCCAGTATGGGATGGGACATGGAATCCTACATAAAGGCCTTACCGACCCGCCATGATTTTGAGGCCTATGTGAAAAGGCTTGAACACTCATATAGACAGGAGATCTCTGACTTCAGCAGGGATGTTGCTGGCAGGCTGGAAGATATAGAGCAAACTGTAGATAACACTGTGCTCACATTAAACACCCATGAGGCTATTATGCAAGACCACACACTGCAAATACAGCATCTCTTTTACGATCAAGAGAATTGCAGTAGCCGTAACAATTTACAGATAAGGGGCCTTCCTGAAAGTGTGGAAAACAAAGACCTGACATTTGTAGCTGCCATGATATTTAACCAGCTTCTACAAAAACCTGATGATAATCAGATAGAACTGGACCACATCCACAAAGCCCTAAGTCCCAGAAACCCCAATCCAGCATACCCCAGAGATGTGATATGCAGAATACATCACTATACAGTCAAAGCTGAGATCATGCAAGCAGCTTGCACGCAAGACACTATATTATTCAATGACACCCCAGTTATGCTCCTACCTGATCTTTCAAAATTAACACTGGACATGCGTCGAGCATTGAAACCTGTCACAAATGCTCTGCAAGCCAAACAAATTAAATATCACTGGGGTTTCCCCTTTAAACTCTCTGCATTCCATGAAGGCAAGTCAGCAGTTTTCCGCACCTTGGGTGACTTCTCTAACTTTCTTGGAACTTTTGAGTTGCCTCAGATTGCCGTACTGGATTGGCCCTTAAAGGCTGCAACACCGGGTCTTCCACTGGTCACTGGCTGGAAGGGGAGCTCCAAAAAGAAGAAACATCCTAGATCTTCTAATTCAAAATCTCTTGCCGGATGAAGTCAGAGACGGAATTTATTGGCTCTACTTTTCCAGTCATCTAGCACTGGTTTATTTGTAATGGCAGTTGCATGTGACACCATAATTCTTATTCATATTTCAGGTTCAGGTCTCACTGTAGGCAAACTGCATCACTATGCTCTATTATGTTCATGTTGTTATTTAATTTCCATTCCCCCCCATCTCCCCTGTTTCACCCATGCCAATAGTCTGGCAAATGTGGATGCTGAATTTGAGCCTCATTTAAGTATACAGCATTTATCCAGCTGAATGTTGCCCTTAGTTTGATTTCTAGAGGCTTTAACCACTTCAGCCCCGGAAGGATTTCCAGCTTTAGGACGGAGCCTTTTTTGCGATTCGGCACTGCGTCGCTTTAACTGAAAATTGCGCGGTCGTGCGACGTTGTACCCAAACGAAATTTGCGTCCTTTTTTTCCCACAAACAGAGCTTTCTTTTGGTGGTATTTGATCACCTCTGCGTCATTTCTGATCGCCGCTATAAACAAAAGAAGAGCGACAATTTTGCAAAAAAAACCAAATTTCTTACTTTTTGCTAGAATACAAAATATAAAAAAACATTTTTTTCACCGTTTTTGGCCGATTTATATTCTTCCTCATATTTGTGATAAAAAAAATCACAATCGGCGTTTATTGATTAATTTGCGCAAAAGTGGTCGCGTTTACGGATGATGAGAATTCATTTTTGGGTTTTTTTTGTTTTTTTTACTAGTAATGGCGGCGATCTGCGATTTTTAGCGGCACTGCGATATTTCAGCGGACATGTCGGACTATTTTGACACTTTTTTGGGACCATTGGCATATATACAGCGATCAGTGCTATAAAAATGCACTGATTACTGTGTAAATGCCATTGGCAGTGAAGGGGTTAACCTGCAGGGGCGCTCTAAGGGTTAACTATGTTCCCTGGGCGCGTTCTAACTGTAGGGGGACTGCACTATCTGGGGAAGGGAAGTGGTCACAGCCTTCGTATACAGGAAGGCTGTGATCACAGCCCTTCCCCCTTCACACAGAGCGGAGGTCCGTGTTTACATACACGGACCTCCGTTCCTCCGCTCGGGGGGGGCCATCGCGGGTAGCCGGCGGCAATCGAAGCCACCGCACCCGCTCCCTGGCCCTCCCCGAACACAGTGAGCGTGCGGGTGCGCCTCCGGCGGCGCTCGCGCGCTCACTAAGCTCGATCCCGCAGCCACCGTCGTATGACGGCGTTTTGCGGGAACGAACCACTTTGCCGCCGTCAGATGCCGATCGGCGGTCGGCAAGTGGTTAAGATGTCAATTTATGTTTTATTATGTTTATATGCCTGGTATGTGCGGTCCGCCCTGGGCATTTATGGATAATGTCCTACAAATCTTTTCTTTCCATTGTCTATTTTTATGTTGTATTTATTCATCACTAGTTCATCACTAGAGGGTGATGCCTCTTCACAATTCTGATGTCCTTCAGAATTTTAATCTTGTTTGTTAGCAATATCATACAGTGCTTATTTTCAGCTATGCCTAGCCCAGTGCAAACTTACTTGGCTGACCCCCTTCAACTGAACATATCATTGCAGTCTATTCCTCTCAACCCCTTATTCTCTTTATTCCTTTCTTTGCTCACCCACCTTGGGCCTCCTTGGCCTTTTTCTTTGGTTGCGAGCTCACCCACGCATTACATTATAATTCATACCTTTGAATTGCTCCTCCGATATCTCTGTCCATAGCCTCCTTGAACTGTAAAGGATTTAATATTCCCAAAAAGCGTTGGCAAATTTTATATCACATTCATAGGCTCTGCTCCCATATACTGTTGCTACAGGAAACCCACTTCTGCTCTGAGAAAATACCTCAACCACCCCTTAAACATTACCCCACCTGGTTCCACAGTACCAATCCCTTTGCTAGGTCAAAAGGAGTCTCTATAGCCTTCCATCACTCTTTCACACCTGATGTTTTAGACTCATTGATTGACCCATTGGGCAGGTATATTTTTCTAAAAGTATCCTATATGCAAACAATTTTTACCATTGTTAACATATACTCTCCCAACCAGAATTAACTGTGTTTCCTCTATTCAGTGATGTCTCGCCTTGAATCGTTCAGCACTACAAATGTGATCTTCGGTGGGGACCTTAACGTAGCCTTGATTCCACATCTTGATTCCTCCTCGGGTAAGTCCACGATATCCCCTGCTTCCTTGACCAAAATTTGCTCACTCTTTGCTAAAATGTAGCTGACAGATGTGTGGCGGGTATTAAATCCTTTAGGGAAGGATTACACATAACTCTCCCCAGCTCATTTATCTTATATGAAGAAAACACACACACTGCTCCAGCTGATGGGGAGGAGACCTGTAATATATCCGGGTGCCAGCCTCAGCTCGCCTCCGTGTACAGTAGAAAAGAACAGGTAAAGCAGCACTTCACTGAGAAATATAAAGCTTGCAGTTTTATTGTATCAGGCAATGCAGGTACAGATTTGCAGGTAGACGCGTTTCACTCATCCATAGCGAGCTTAATCATTAAACGCGTCTACCTGCATATCTGTACGTGCATTGCCTGATACAATAAAACTGCAAGCTTTATATTTCTCCGTGGAGTGCTGCTTTATCTGTTCTGTTTCACGTATCTTATAGCCGTATTGACTATATACTAGTCTCTCAATCCCTTATGGATCTAACCCTCTCGGCCTCAATTGGAATGAAGCTTTGGTCAGATCATGCCCCTGTGCATTTTAATATTGGCCACTTCCCCCCTCACAGGCAATCATACAGGCTATTAGAGACTTTACCAGTAACCATACCTATGACAAAACTGACACCTTTACCAAATGTTGGGAGAAAGAGTGAAAAGAGCACCCGGAATCCAGTGAAAGATTGTTATATAGTTGTTTTATTAACAGTGGTAAAAAACGGTGAAACCAACACGTTGTATGTGGATACCACCAGAGAATTCAGATAACCCTCAGGTTATAGTGTCACAGACACATTAGATCGGAAACAACCCCACCCTCTCCAAAAAAAACAGCCCTGAAGAAGGGGGAGTCCGTGCTCCCCTGAAACGCGTTGGCTTCACCATTTTTTACAGCTGGTAATAAAACAACTATATTACAATCTTTCACTCGTTTCCGGGTGCTCCTTTTACTCTTTCTCCCAACAAATTATGGAAATTACTTTTGGAAGCCGTAACCATAGGTAGCAGCCCAAGCCCCCCAAAAGGGCTCACCACCACCTCTCTGCCGAAATTCGGGCAGCTCTACCGGGAGGGTAGGATCTTACATCAGCAAGACATTTAACAAATGGGAAGCATTAAAATGTGTTCTCCGGGGCATATTTATTAAACATGGTGCCAGACTCAAACGAGAACGCAATTCAGACATTACGTGACTTTTCTCTAAAATAAATAGAAAGTACCCATAAATGTTCTCTGGATGCTCTTATGCTGGAGGAACTATCTATTGCTCGTCGTGACTGATCATTGGTGGCCAGAGACAAAGAACGATATATACAATGTTCGCAAGCCAATAAATGTGACAAACATCTTGTCCGAGATCTTCATACCAGGCAGAATCATTCGACAATCACATTCCATTTATTCTCTCTCCCTCCAACACTAATAAATATGCCAATTCTGACAAAACTGAAGAATTTCGGACATATTACTCTTCATTATATAACCTGCCACCCCCTACATCATATCCCCCCCTTTCTCATAATTCACCAGACTTGCACACTTATATACGGGAAACGGCACTACCCACCATCCCTACCACTGAGGTGGAAGAATTAGAATCCCCCATTGTGGACACCGAGATATTACAGGTAATTAAGGACGGGTAGAGCCTTGGTCTGGATGGGTTTTCATCCCGATTTTATAAACTATTTGCACCTCATTTGGTCCCACTCCTGACTTCAGCCTTCAACTCCATTGATGATATGAACCCTCCCTCCTCCCTGGTCCTTTGAAGCCCAAATAGCTGTCATACCGAAACCTGGTAAGGACACCTCTATAAGCAGAAATTACAGACTCATTTCTTTGCTGAATATAGATTTAATGCTTTTCACTAACATTATGGCTAGAGTTGAGCGAACACCTGGATTTTTGGGTTAGGCGGGTCCGGCCGAACTTCGCAAAAAAAGTTCGGGTTCGGTACCGAATTTGACCCAAACCTGACCCCGAACCCCATTGAAGTCAATGGGGACCCATACTTTTCGGCACAAAAATGGCTGTAAAAAAGTCCTGGCAAGTGCTAGAGGGCTGCAAAAGCAGTAGGCGATGATTTTAGAACAATAATCTGTCCCTTACAGCAACAGCAGGAACCTGACACTATAGGGGTAGGCAATGATTTTAGAACAATAATCTGTACCTTACAGCACCAGCAGGAATCTCTCCCTTTAGAACTAGGAGATGATTATAGAACAATAATCTGTCCCTTACAGCACCAGCAGGAACCTGACCCTATAGGAGTAGGCGAGGATTTTAGCACAATAATCTGTCCCTTACATCAACAGCAGGAACTTGACCCTATAGGAGTAGGCGATGATTTTAGAACAATAATCTGTCTCTTACAGGACCAGCAGGTACCTCTCCCTTTAGAACTAGGAGATGATTATAGAACAATAATCTGTCCCTTACAGCAACAGCAGGAACCTGACCCTATAGGAGTAGGCGATGATTTTAGAACAATAATCTGACCCTTACAGCAACAGCAGGAACCTGACCCTATAGGAGTAGGCGATGATTTTAGAACAATAATCTGACCCTTAAAGCAACAGCAGGAACCTGACCCTATAGGAGTAGGCGTTGATTTTAGAACAATAATCTGTCCCTTACAGCAACAGCAGGAACCTGACCCTATAGCAGCAGGAGGTGATTGTAGAACAATAATCTGTCCCTCACCGAACCAGCAGGAAGCTCTCCCTATAGCAGTATGTGACGATTTTAGAACAATAATCTGTCCTTCACAGCAGCAGCAGGAACCTCTCCCTATAGCAGTATGTGATGATTTTAGAACAATAATCTGTCCTTCACAGCACCAGCAGGAACCTCTCACTATAGAACAAGGAGATGATTTTAGAACAAAAATCTGTCCCTCACAGCACCAGCAGGAACCTCTCACTATAGAACAAGGAGATGATTTTAGCACAAAAATCTGTCCCTTACAGCACCAGCAAGAACCTCTCTCTGTTGCAGTAGGAGATGATTTTAGAACAATAATCTGTGCCTTACAGAACCAGTAGGAACCTCTCCCTATAGCAGTATGAGATGATATAGAACAATAATCTGTCCCTCACAACACCAGCAAGAACCTCTCCCTATAGAACTAGGAAATGATTTTAGAAAAATAATCTGTCCATCACCGCACAAGCAGGAAGCTCTCCCTATAGAACTAGGAGATGATTTTAGAACAATAATCTGTCCCTCACAGCACCAGCAGGCACCTCTCCTTATAGCAGTAGGAGATGATTTTAGAACAATAATCTGTCTCTTATAGCACCAGCAGGAACCTCTCCCTATATCAGTAGAAGATGATTTTAAAACAATAATCTGTCTCTCACAGCACCAGCAGGAACCTTTCCCTATAGCAGTAGGAGATGAATTTAGAACAAAAATCTGTCCCTTACAGCACCAGCAAGAACCTCTCTCTGTTGCAGTAGGAGATGATTTTAGAACAATAATCTGTCCCTCACAGCAGCAGCAGAAACCTCTCCCTATCGAACTAGGAGATGATTTTAGAACAATAATGTGTCCCTGACAGCACCAGCAGGAATCTCTCCCTATAGAACTAGGAGATGATTTTAGAACAACAATCTGTCCCTCAAAGCACCAGCAGGCACCTCTAACTATAGCAGTAGGAGATAATTTTAGAACAATAATCTGTCACTCACAGCACAAGCAGGAACCTCTCCATATAGAACTGGGAGATGATTTTAGCACAACAATCTGTCCCTCACAGCACCAGCAGGAACCTCTCCCTATAGAACTAGGAGATTATTTTAGAACACTAATCTGTCCCTCACAGCACCAGCAGGAACCTCTCCCTATAGCAGAATGAGATGATTTTAGAACAATAATCTGTCCCTTACAGCACCAGCAGGAACCTTTCCCTATAGCAGTAGGAGATGATTTTAGAACAATAATCTGTCCCTCACAGAACCAGCAAGCACCTCTCCCTATAGCAGTAGGAGATGATTTTAGAACAATAATCTGTCCCTCACAGCACCAGCAGGAACCTCTCCCTATAGAACTAGGAGATGCTTTTAGAACAATAATCTGTCCCTTACAGCACCAGTAGGAAACTCTCCTTATAGCAGTATGTAATATTTTAGAACAATAATCTGTCCCTCACAGCACCAGCAGGAGCCTCTCCCTATAGAACTAGGAGATGATTTTAGCACAATAATCTGTCGCTCACTGCACCAGCAGGAACCTCTCCCTATAGAACTAGGAGATGATTTTAGAACAATAATCTGTCCCTCACAGCACAAGCAGGAAGCTCTCCCTATAGAACTAGGAGATGATTTTAGATCAATAATCTGTACCTTACAGCACCAGCAGGAACCTCTCCCTTTAGAACTAGGAGATGATTATAGAACAATAATCTGTCCCTTACAGCACCAGCAGGAACCTGACCCTATAGGAGTAGGCGAGGATTTTAGAACAATAATCTGTCCCTTACATCAACAGCAGGAACCTGACCCTATAGGAGTAGGCGATGATTTTAGAACAATAATCTGTCCCTTACATCAACAGCAGGAACTTGACCCTATAGGAGTAGGCGATGATTTTAGAACAATAATCTGTCCCTTACAGGACCAGCAGGTACCTCTCCCTTTAGAACTAGGAGATGATTATAGAACAATAATCTGTCCCTTACAGCAACAGCAGGAACCTGACCCTATAGGAGTAGGCGATTATTTTAGAACAATAATCTGACCCTTACAGCAACAGCAGGAACCTGACCCTATAGGAGTAGGCGATGATTTTAGAACAATAATCTGACCGTTAAAGCAACAGCAGGAACCTGACCCTATAGCAGCAGGAGATGATTTTAGAACAATAATCTGTCCCTCACCGAACCAGCAGGAAGCTCTCCCTATAGCAGTATGTGACGATTTTAGAACAATAATCTATCCTTCACAGCAGCAGCAGGAACCTCTCCCTATAGCAGTATGTTATGATTTTAGAACAATAATTTGTCCTTCACAGCACCAGCAGGAACCTCTCACTATAGAACAAGGAGATGATTTTAGAACAAAAATCTGTCCCTCACAGCACCAGCAGGAACCTCTCACTATAGAACAAGGAGATTATTTTAGCACAAAAATCTGTCCCTTACAGCACCAGCAAGAACCTCTCTCTGTTGCAGTAGGAGATGATTTTAGAACAATAATCTGTGCCTTACAGAACCAGTAGGAACCTCTCCCTATAGCAGTATGAGATGATATAGAACAGTAATCTGTCCCTCACAACACCAGCAAGAACCTCTCCCTATAGAACTAGGAAATGATTTTAGAACAATAATCTGTCCTTCACTGCACAAGCAGGAAGCTCTCCCTATAGAACTAGGAGATGATTTTAGAACAATAATCTGTCCCTCACAGCACCAGCAGGCACCTCTCCTTATAGCAGTAGGAGATGATTTTAGAACAATAATCTGTCCCTTATAGCACCAGCAGGAACCTCTCCCTATATCAGTAGAAGATGATTTTAGAACAATAATCTGTCTCTCACAGCACCAGCAGGAACCTTTCCCTATAGCAGTAGGAGATGAATTTAGAACAAAAATCTGTCCCTTACAGCACCAGCAAGAACCTCTCTCTGTTGCAGTAGGAGATGATTTTAGAACAATAATCTGTCCCTCACAGCACCAGCAGGAACCTCTCCCTATAGAACTAGGAGATGATTTTAGAAAGATAATCTGTCCCTTACAGCAGCAGCAGAAACCTCTCCCTATCGAACTAGGAGATGATTTTAGAACAATAATGTGTCCCTGACAGCACCAGCAGGCACCTCTAACTATAGCAGTAGGAGATAATTTTAGAACAATAATCTGTCACTCACAGCACAAGCAGGAACCTCTCCATATAGAACTGGGAGATGATTTTAGCACAACAATCTGTCCCTCACAGCACCAGCAGGAACCTCTCCCTATAGAACTAGGAGATGATTTTAGAACACTAATCTGCCCCTCACAGCACCAGCAGGAACCTCTCCCTATAGCAGAATGAGATGATTTTAGAACAATAATCTGTCCCTTACAGCACCAGCAGGAACCTTTCCCTATAGCAGTAGGAGATGATTTTAGAATAATAATCTGTCCCTCACAGAACCAGCAAGCATCTCTCCCTATAGCAGTAGGAGATGATTTTAGAACAATAAGCTGTCCCTCACAGCAACAGCAGGAACCTCTCCCTATAGAACTAGGAGATGCTTTTAGAACAATAATCTGTCCCTTACAGCACCAGTAGGAAACTCTCCTTATAGCAGTATGTAATATTTTAGAACAATAATCTGTCCCTCACAGCACCAGCAGGAACCTCTCCCTATAGAACTAGGAGATGATTTTAGCACAATAATCTGTCGCTCACTGCACCAGCAGGAACCTCTCCCTATAGAACTAGGAGATGATTTTAGAACAATAATCTGTCCCTCACAGCACAAGCAGGAAGCTCTCCCTATAGAACTAGGAGATGATTTTAAACAATAATCTGTCCCTCACAGCACCAGCAGGCACCTCTCCCTATAGCAGTAGGAGATAATTTTAGAACAATAATCTGTCCCTTACAGCACCAGCAGGAACCTCTCCCTATAGCAGTATGTAATAATTTTAGAACAATAATCTGTCCCTCACAGCATCAGCAGGAACCTCACCCTATAGAACTAGGAGATGATTTTAGCCCTCTCGAAGGACGAACACGACACTCCCTGTCTAATAACAGGATTTTAGTAGAGGATCAAGATATCCCTCTCCAAG